>JALPQD010000771.1:0-543464 GCA_023101885.1 Typhlomys cinereus
CCTTGGTGCGTGGGTGAAAAGTTCGATAGAGATCTGTAAGGTCCATTCTCTTTCAGGGTTTAATAAGTTCCAAAGTGTCTCTGTTAAGCGTTTTGAACCTGTTGATCTATCTCATGTTGAGAGGGCGGTGTTGAAGTCCCTAAGAATTATCGTTGTGGGGTTATTTCTTGCTTTAGACGCTGTAGGTTTTTCTAATGAATGTGGAGGGCCCGTGTTGGGTGCATATATATGTCAGTATATTGTGAAGTGTTCCTGGTGAATTGTACCTGTGACTAAAATGTAGTATCCTCCGTGTCCTTATAATTTTCTTTGGTTTGAAGTCCACTTTGTCTGATAGCATGATGGCTACCCCTGCCTGTTTTCTGCTTCCATTTGCTGTAGAATTTTTTGACCAGCCTTTTATATATTAGAGCGTGCCTATCTTTTGTGGTGAGATGGGGTTTCCTGCAGGCACAGATCGATGGATTGTGATTTTAATCCAAGTGTGAATCTGTGTCCTTGAACGGTGAATTAATTCCATTAACATTTTTTTAAATGGAGAAACTATTTTTATTCCAGACATTTATTATGTTTAGTAGTTTTTATAAGTATAATGCTTGCTTTAAATGGTGTTATACTTGCCCTGTTCTCCTGGAATCCTGTTTTTTTCTTCACGTTTGAGTATCATTGCTAGCATTTTTTGAAGGCCTGTTATGGTGACCTATATCCCTTTAAGTTGTCTTTTGTGCTGGAAGATTTTTTCTTTCCCCTCGACATGACAGATAGTTTTGCAGGTAAATCAGCCTGAGTTGACATTTTTGCTCATAAATACTTGAAGTATCTCCTCCAAGCTCTTCTTGCTTTTACTGTTTCGACTGAGACGTCATTGGTTATTTAGTAGGTTACCTTTAAAGGACTTGATTTTTCCTCCCTGAAGCTCTCAGCACCAGTTCTCTTTCTCTTGAATGTGGAGTGTTTTAACTATTATGGTGCCGTGGCGTACTTCTGATTTGGTTGTATGTTGTGGGTGCGGAATGCCTCTGTATATGGATGGGCTCTCTTTTTTTTTAGATGAGGAAAGTTTTCCTTGATGATCGTTTGAAAAATTTCCTCAGGGGTGGTATTTGAGATTCTTGCTGGTTATTCCATGAATACGCATGTTAGGCTCCCATACCTCTTGGATTTTCTCTCAAGTATCTTTTTGGCTTTATCAACCTCTTCCATTGACTTGTTAGTACGCCCACTTTATCTTCAAGGTCTGAAATTCTGTTTGCTTCTGCTTCGTTAGTTCTGTTGATAAGACTCCTCTGGGGAGTTCTGGGTTGAAGATAACTTGTTTTGTAGCTCAGTTTTGACTCTGTTTGAGTCTGTTTTAACTGCTCTATGACAACTTTTGTTTCTTGCACTGTTTTTTCACTCACTCCCCAAGTGTTTTGTTTGTGTTCCTCATCAAAGCGATTGATTCGATTATGTAATTCCTCCCGGATTTCCCTTTCATAGTATTGAACATGGTAATGATCATATTTGAAATGCGTTATCCTGGGTCAGGCTTTCTTGGCCATTTTCCGTTGGTTTGTTCTGGTTGGAGTCTAACATTATGGGATTAATTCCTTCAGTGGGAAATTGTTTACTGCGATGTTGTTCTCATGGATTTGCACTGTTGACTTGGGCATTGCCGTTTAAACTCTTAAGATCTTTCAATTCCCTAAACTGAAATTATTTGGTCTGGGGTTCTGGGGTGGGCAGGGACGGAGCTTACCTAGGTTGCGTATGAGGCCCAGTCTGGACCGCGCGCGCGCTTCCTGGCTGGGTGGAGGCAAGCTTTTTTGTCTTTTTAACATTGTCCTGCTTGTTAATGAATTTGCTCTGATAATTTCATATGTATATAATAAATACAAATGTCCATATTTATGTAGTGCTACTGGATGACTTCCTTCTTCATAAAAGTGTTCCTCCTCCGTTTTCATGTCCGTTGCATCCCAGGGGTCTTTTGTATGGTCCCGGGTTAACGCTGTCTCAGGCAGCTTAGCAGGCGCTCTCGTGGGTACATGTTTTTGTCCTCCTGCCTTAATCTGTGAGTTGCTCATTGTTCTCAGTCGTTGGAGTCGCCATGGTTTCTCTTCTGCTCATAGCTGACATTGGCCAGCTACCTGTAGCTACAATAGGGACTCGTAATTAATTCACTGAAGAGAAAGCGGTCAGGTATTATCAAGATGAAAATCAGTTTCGCGTACTGAATTGTCCCAATAACATTGAGGTAAACCATCACCTCAAAAAGGCATTAGAGGAAAGTTGCACAAGTGCCTGTGATTTTTTCGAATGAGGTTGGCTAGTCCCCGACCTGGAGACTAGTCATATTAAAAGGCTTGTTTTACGAAGAACTGGGGTGGTGGGAGAAATGCCTAGAGTCTTCAGCTTCCTAGAGATCCTGAGAAACAATGGCTGGAGGGAGAATCCCATCGGAATTTCATGATAGCTCACGTTATCTGCCTGTCTGGGACAAACAAAATAGGCTGGGGACTAAACCCAGGAAGTGGGGACTTTTGTCCCTGTGTGATATGGCACGTGCCTCCTCTGCGGCCTGATCCACAACAGCAAAAAACACAAAAGCCAAAAGCAAGAGGCAAAGCAAGAAAAGGCAAGGCAAAAATCTTTTCTGTGAGCAAACAGAGACATCCAGCAAAGCCTTCTGGGGTCAAGAATACACATTTTTCTCAGCAGCACACGGAACTTTCTCCAAAATAGATCACATATTGGGCCACAAAAGGAATCTACACATATACAAAAAAGTTGAAATTCTAACCTGTGCCCTATCAGAACACCACGGCCTAAAGCTGGACATCCACAACACATCAAACAAGAGAAAATACACTAACTTCTGGAAACTTAACAATATGATGCTGAATGAGAACTGGATTCAGGAAGAAATTAAAAAGGAAATTCAAAATTTCCTCAAAGTGAATGATAATAAAAATACAACCTACCAAAATCTCTGGGACACAATGAAAGCTGTTCTAAGAAGTAAGTTCATAGCTCTTAATGCCTACATCAAAAAAATGGAAACATCAGAAATAAACAACTTAACAATGCAGCTTAAAGATTTAGAGAAACTAGAGCAATCTGATCCCAAAAGTAGTAGAAGAAAGGAGATTAGCAAATAAGGGGAGAAATATCTGAAATCGAGATTAAGAAAACGATAGAAAAAATCAACCAGTCAAAAAACTGGTTGGGGCTGGAGAGGTGGCTCAGGGGTTAAGCCTCTGCCTTGCAGGCAGAAGGTCCTGAGTTCGGATCCCAGATCCCACGTATAGACGCCAGGTGGAAGCGGGGGCAGCCTGCACTTCTGGTCCTGGTAGGGCAGAGCCTGTAAATCCCTGGGCAGAAGGAGGTGGAGGTGTCCATGGTGGTTCCCGATTCGTCCGTGGTTCTACACACACACATACACACATGTGCGCGCACATACATACACACATACACACAACTGAATAAATAATAATTAAAATTTTTTTTAAAAAGCTGGTTCTTTGAAAAAAATCAATAAGATTGATACACCCCTAGCTAAATTAACCAACAGCAAGAGAGAGAAAACCCAAATTAACAAAATTAGAAATGAACATGGAATTATCACTACTGATACCAAAGAAATCCAGAGAATTATAACATCATATTTCAAAAACTTATACTCTGTGAAGTTTGACAACACAAAAGAGATGGTTGAATTTCGATGTAAACACAACTTACCTAAATTGAATCAGGAAGTTGTGAATTATTTAAATAGTCCTATAACATATAAGGAAATTGAAGAAGTAATCTCGAATCTTCCCACCAAAAAATGTCCTGGACCAGACGAATTCAGCACAGAATTCTACCAGACATTTAAGGAGTTAATAACGCCAATACTCCTTAAACTGTTCCATCAAATAGCAAAGGAAGGAACACTACCAAATTCTTTCTATGAAGCTAATATCGTTGTAATCCCAAAACCTAATAAAGACTCACTTGAAAAAGAAAACTATAGGCCGATCTCTCTGATGAACACAGACACAAAGATTCTCAACAATGTTTTAGCAAATAGGATTCAAAAACATACTAAAAAGATTATTTACGGGGACCAAGTAGGCTTCTCCCCCGGCACACAAGGTTGATTCAACATACCCAAATCAATAAATGTAATTCATCATGTAAACCAGTCCAAAGTCTAAGACCACATGATACTCTCGATAGATGCAGAAAAAGCTTTTGACAAGATCCAACAGGCTTTTATGATCAAAACGCTATACACAGTAGGAATGGAAGGAACCTTTATCAATATAATAAAAGCTGTATACAACAAGCCCACAGCAAGGATTATGCTCAATGGGGAACAATTGGAAGCATTCCCACTTCGATCTGGAACTAGACAAGGCTGTCCACTCTCACCACTTCTATTCAATATTGCACTTGAAGTCTTAGGTGAAGCCATAAGACAAGAAAGGGACATAAGAGGGATTCAAATCGGCAAGGAAGAAGTCAAGCTATCCCTATTTGCAGATGATATGATCTTATACCTGAGTGATCCCAAAAACAACACCAGGAAGCTCCTGGAACTAATTGAGAAGTTCAGCAGGGTGGCAGGATACAAAATAAATGTGAAAAAATCAGAGGCCTTCCTATATGCCCAGAATGAAAGAAGGGAAAAAGCCTTGAGAGAAACAATCACATTTACTATAGCCCCTAAAAAAATGAACTACCTTGGTATAAAGCTAACCAAGGAGGTAAAAGACCTTTACAATGAAAACTTTAAAACCCTAAAGAAAGAAATTGCAGAAGACACCAGAAGGTGGAAAGACCTCCCATGTTCCTGGATTAGCAGAATCAACATTGTAAACATGACCATGCTACCAAAGGCAATATACAAATTCAATGCTATACCAATTAAAATCCCAAAGCAATTCTTTAAAGAAGTTGACCAAACAATCTCAAAGTTCGTATGAAGGCACAAAAGACCCAGGATAGCAAAGACAATCCTGAGTAACAAAAACACTGCTGGAGGTATTACCATACAAAACCTTAGTCTATATTACAAATCCATAGTTATAAAAACAGCCTGGTACTGGCTCCAAAATAGACACACAGATCAATGGATAAGGATTGAAGATCCAGATATAAGCCCACAAAATTACAGCCATTTGGTCTTTGACAAAGGGGCCCAAAAAATCCAATGGAAAAAGAACAGCATCTTCAATAAATGGTGTTGGCAAAACTGGATCTCCACATGCAGAAGATTAAAGCTGGACCCGTACTTGTCACCATGTACAAGACTTAATTCAAATGGATCAAGGACCTTGATATCAGGCTAGAGACTATAAAAACCATAGTTGAAAGGATAGGGAACTCCCTCGAGCTGATTGGGCTAGGCCAACATTTCCTAAACAGACATCCAATGGCACAGTCACTGCTACCAACTCTCAACAGTTGGGATCTTGTGAAATTAAAGAGCTTCTGTTCAGATAAAGAGATTGTAACACGAGCTCAAAGGCAACCGACAGAATGGGAGAAAATCTTCACTAACCACACATCTGATAGAGCTCTACTATCCAGAGTGCACAAAGAACTTAGAAAATTAAACACCAAGGAAACTAATGTCCCAATTAAAAAATGGACCCTGGAAAGTAAAAGGAATTTTACCAGGGATGAAATCAAAATGTCTACCAAATATCTTAAAAAATGCTCCTCATCCTTGGCCATCAGAGAAATGCAAATCAAAACGTCACTGACATATCATCTCACCCCAGTCAGGATGCCAAAAATCCACAAGACAAACAACAACAAATGCTGGAGAGGATGTGGAGAGAGGGGAACTCTCTTACATTGCTGGTGGGAATGCAGGCTCATACAACCACTCTGGCGAGCCATCTGGAGATTCTTAAAGAAATTAAAGATTGAAATGCCATATAACCCTGCGATTCCACTTTTGGGTATAACCCCCCATACAGCAGAGGTTCACCTCAATAGCACAAGCACGACCATGTTCATAGCAGCACTGTTTACAGTAGCAAAGACATGGAATCAACCCAAACGTCCAACGTTGACAAGTGGATAAGGAAAATATGGTACATCTATACAATGGAGTACTACTCAGCCATCAAAAATGATGAATTGCTGGAATTTGCCGGGAAATGAATGTCATTAGAAACAATTATATTAAGTGAAGTATCCCAGACCCAGAAAATTAAGCGCCGTATGTACTCCCTAATAGTTGGCTCCTAATACCAAACCCACCCAGCCCATCTTGAGACACTCATAGGTAAATCTATGTATTACCTACAGTAATTGCAAGGATTATGAACAGGAGGGATGGGGTTGGAGGGCCACACCAGAAACAAGCAGAGAGTGACCATGTTACAGTAGAGAAAATAGGACTCCATCAAGGACTGCAAGAAAGTAATGTGACACCTAGTTAAGTTCACAGACATTTGTTCCTGATCATTTACAACTAAGGGGGTATGAACTCACCAGAAGGGGAGGGCATATAGTCCGGCAGATTCAAAAGTAACCATTTTGCAAATGGGTGATTGACCCCTCCCATTGCCAAATGCCATATGACCCTGCAATTCCACTTTTGGTTATAAGTATTACATCTACCCTTGTATGTGCTCTTATAATAAGACTCCAGTTTAACAGCTTTCTGTCTCTGGTCAGGGGGTGACATACAGTGCCCATCAGGATGGAGTGAAGGGCATTGCAGGAGCAACAAAACTACAAAAGAAAATCAACAAACCACTATCCAGAACTTCAGAGACTCTTTATCAACCACCTAGAACTAGGCCAGACTAATCTCTCCCCAGCCTGAAGCTCAGGGACATTTGCGGAAGAGGGGGCGGTAAGAGTGTAAGAGCAAAAGGATGGGAGGAGCAATGATTTGCAAGATACTCCACACAAATTAGGGCCGAAGCAATCATAACTGAACATTGCATGCCCTGTGTAATGTCCAACACACTATTGACCTCACAAAGTCTAGCATCTGCTAAAGGCACCAAGATCCTTGGAGGCAAGGGATTCACAGCCACAGTAGTGTTCCTATGCTTAAGGGGAACACAGGAAAGGGTTCGGGGAAATGCCACTGGGTCCTTGTACGTCATCGGAGAGGAGGGCCCAGAGGAGAGTCAGGCATGCACAAGAAAGGACTCTGGGAATTGGGGGGGGGGCACGGGGGGGATGGGGAAGGAAGGGTGAGGGGAGGGGGAGCAAGGGATTCAGGGGGAGGAGGAGGGAGGGAGGGAACTGGTGTACCTATTAAATTTCTATAAGCTGAAATAGTAATAAAAATGTATTAAAAAAAAGACAAAAAAGCTTGAAAAATAAATAGAAATCATGAAGTAAATAGTGAAATTTTTAAAGAAATAAATATCAAGTTTTCAAAGGTGGGACTGTCAACAGTTACACTCTGAGACCCAAGAACCAGCAAACAATGTGGGTCACCACCCAAAGATGAGTTACGAAGACACAAGTGCCCAGGTCAGGGCTGTGCTGAGCAGCTGCTTTCTGAACACACCATGACCCCTTGCTATCACAGATGACCAACACGTCCGATGGAGGCACTGAATAAAGAGGATGACAATGATGAAGACGACACACACCTCGACAGAAACAGCCCCGACACCGCGTCCTTACCACAAGACAGACACTAGCAGAGCCAGCAGCTTGCACTTTCTCTCTAAAACCTCCAGAAGCTTGGTCACTCTTGGTGCCAAGGGCACACGGGCCTTCTCTGGGCTCCTGGGCTGCAGACACAGTGAGTGCTCTTTTCACAACTAAGCAAGATGGACGGGCTATCAGAAGAGCACACATGCTCAGAGGGGCAGCAAAGACCACGACGCACTCCTGGGGAAAACAGGTGAGGAGAGTGGCCATGTGAAAGCCAAATGAATGCTTACTCTGCCCTAATTCTGGTCCCAGTTTATAAGAACACAGTATGACACATGGAAAAATGCGGTGAAATGTCATCTTCTTCGAACACTATTGCTGTATTGTTGGTCAACTAAGTTTATCAAACTCCCCCAAAGCATACCTTTTAACTTCCAATTTCCAAATATAACAGCAAACAAAAGTCACAGAAGAAAAAAAAACAAACTGACACAACGAAACACTGGTAGCTAGGTAATCGTGACTAACTTTTTGTATGTTACCCCTAAGAAAACAAATGCCAGTATTCTGAATAGGCCTCAGCAGAATGTGGCATCAGCAACAATCAGAAATTTATTATCACCAGCCCAGTTCATTTCAAGGAGGCCACAGTCAATGTTAGAGAAAATAAACTCACAGTAACGACATGCTCATGATACTACTTCCAGTCAACAGAGTAAACCAGGCAAGCACTGGTAGGGATTTCCGTTTCTCCTGCAAAAAAGTAAATGTAAAAACAACAAAAGTCAGAGAACCTGGATTCTGGAACAGGAGTTCTGCCTCCCTGTGGGGTTATCTTTCCCACAAAGATTTCAAAACGTCGTGAGACACTTGTGAATAGGAGGGTACTGGGATGAATAGTGACCGACAGACTTCAGAAATGTCATTCAACAACGATAGTGCCAGGTCAGCTCACAAGAACAAAGAATGACCACCCCTAGGTCCATGTCACAGTGGAGACTCCCTGCACCCACATGTCCTGGGCAGTGACTTGCATTCCAAGGAAGGAACGTGAAGTTTGAGAGAGACCATTTGAAGCCTCACATGATCTTCCATGTTTACAATGGGGCCCACGCTAAAAACAAGTCAGCTAGAATTAATAGTAGAGTGTTTTAAATTTTAGAACATGATTAAAATTGTGTACATGTGCACACAGGGGCACACGTACAGGGAGGTCAGAGAACAACTCTGTGGATTGTGCTCTTTCCTTCCACCGCGAGTGATTTCTGGTGCTCAAACTCAAATCGGCAGGCTTCCACAGAAAGCACTTTACCCACTAAGCCATCTTCACAGCCCAACTCTAGAACAAACGTGGACCACCTGAACTGCTTTCCAACATTAACACCTAGCTTCCAGAAAGTTAGGACACACAGAAATAGTTTGCGGACTATGTGCAAGTGCCTAACCCACTGAGCCACCTTGCCAGGAAGCCTGATGTTCACAGCCCATAAGGGATATAATGGCACACTGGAGAGACAATGTCACAGTATCTATCTATGCACAATTGTTACAAACATCACAAGTCATTTTGTGCCTTCTAGAAAGTGGAGTACTCACAGGGCAGTTCCAGGTTCTTCAGGGTAAACACAGAAACTGCAAGGTACACTCTGGTTGAGAACTCTGAACGGAAACCATCTTCATAGTGATCTGCAGGGATATGCTTCCAGAATGATCATTCATCACCATGGTTAGCTTAATATCTCAGTCAGAGGTGGCAAATAATTTGCAGGGACCTAAATATAAGGAGGGCAGAGAAGAAAAAACTATAAACATGCAATTGCAAATCAGGTGGACACCTGTGTATAGAATACAGTAACAGTTTCCACGGAGGTAAGCTGCTTTAAGAACAAGGTCTTATACTTCATCACAGCAACATCCACCACCAACTTTTCCTTGGAAGACCCCTCCCCATACCTTGGTCTTTATATTTCCCAGGATTGTGCCAGTGTTTACTGTGAGGTTAAAAAAATGCAATACACATTTTTTCCTGCCAGCATTTCCTGATGATCCACTTTTCAGTCACCATTCACTTTACCTGCATTGCACTCCAACTGCAAGCACTGGCAGCTTTCTATTGGCTTTTCGAGGACAGCAGGTGCATAATAGCAGAGAGAACTTTAGCCTTTTGGTGGACTTCCAAACTCTCATGCAAAATACTTCAGGAAAAGTTTTTTTTTTTTTCCCAAAATACTGAAGTCCAAATGTGCTTTTCAAATGTCTAAACACAGAAGAAACTATCGAAATTAGGGACATACACATACAGAGTGTTCCCTGCAAGTATTTCTCAAAATTTTCCTGCAAAACTAAATGAGGAAGCGGTATAGTGATACTGATACGGACGAGTTTCTATTAGTTTCGTTGTGGTAGTTATTAACGCAGAGAGCTGAGAGGATATCAGGATGCACATTATATTGGAAGTTCCTTTCGTCCATCTTTGGTGGGAAGGGTAGGCATGGAAGTAAAAAAAGGTGGGGAGGACCCAGGCAGACTCACTGCTCCTCAGCCACTCTGCCTTTCTGCCCTAGACCCTGAACCAGATGGACTCCCTGCTCCTCAGGTAACCCCCCAGATGACACCCCAGGCCCCAAGTCTTCTGGGTGCCCCGCTAGTAGCCAGCCTGCCTGTCTGTCCCCGGGGAAGGCCCCTAGGCCACACCCCAGATCCCAGATCATCTGTGCACCCAAATAACCATTCTGTCTTTCTGCCCAGAGTGGACCAGGGCAGAATCCCTGCCCCTCAGGTAAGGCTCCTAGACCACGTCCCAGGCCCCAGGTCATCTGTGTGCTCCAACTAGCCTCTCGGCCTTTCTGTCCAGGACCCTGATCCAGGCAGATTCCCTACTCCTCAGGTAAGCCCCCTAGATCATGCCCCAGGCCATCTGCATGCCTCACTGTAGCCAGCCTGTCTTTCTGGATCTGGGGAAGGCCCCTAGGCCACGCCTTGGGTCCCAGGTCATCTGTACAACCCACTAGCCACTTTGCCTTTTTGCTCCAGACCTGGACCTGGGTGGACTCCCTCCTCCTCAGAATTCAACGAGTCCAGAGAAAACCCAAGCAAAGCTATAGGGGACCAATGCCATTCATCTGAGTTCCTCTAAAGTCATCACATCATATGGGAGAGAATCTTCACATCTAGCTCTAAGATAAGTAAACACTTTTTACCATCTTGGTCCTCTCAAATATTAGCCACTGTAGTTTAATATTTCCATATCGCCTCCCAAAAACCCACACTTCACGGAATATACCATTTATCCTCACATATCACCAAGCACGTAAAACTAAAAAGGACACTACCATATTAATCTTCATTCCTTGTCTATCTACCAAAGCTGACTTAACTGATGTACTAACACTCCAAAAGCCTCACCAAGGAAATAACAATAACACCAGACAAGTGTATCCAACTCCAAGGCAAACATTAGCAATAACTGCTCAAGTGTAGCAATACTGTATAATTCAGTTCCGTCAAAAACACACAAAACAAAAAGAAGGTCATAAGAAGTAAAACAAAAATGCCCCAGTCACAGCTTATATCCCTGAGAAATAAAAACCAAGAAAACAAATCTCCTACATAAAGAATCAATCCCATAATGATGGAATCCAACCAGAATAAAATCACAGAAAAACCCAAGAAAGCCATGCCCAAGATAATGATTTTGAAAGCCTGATCTTTGCTATGATCAAAACAATGAAAGAGGAAATTGAGGAGGAGGTAAATAACCACATCAAGCACTTTGAACAGGAACACAATAGGCACTTGGAGGAGATGAGAAAATCAGTTGAAGAAACAAAAATAGGCATAGAGCAGTGAAAACAATCTCAAGCAGAGTTTAAACTCCAACTACAAGACAAGCTATCTTCATCCCAGAACTCAACAGAGAGTCTTCTCAGCAGAACTATGGAAGCAGAAAATAGAATATCAGATCTTGAAGACAAAGAGGAAGAACTAACCAGCTCAATGGAAGAGGTTGTTAAAGCCAGAAAGATACTTGAGAGGAATACTCAAGAGTATAATCCAGAGTGCACAAAGAACTTAAAAATGTAAACACCAAAGAGATAAATGGCACAATTAAAAAATGGGCGGGCCTGGGAACTCAATAGAAGCTCTTCCAGGGAAGAAATTGAAATGTCTAACAAATATCTTTAAAAATGCTCCACGTCCTTACCCTAAAAATGCTCCACGTCCTTAGCCATCATTGAAATGCATATCAGAACTTCCCTAAGATGGTATCTCACCTCAGTCATGATGGCAAAAATCCATAATACAAACAACCCTAAATGTTGGAGAAGATGTGGAGAGAGGGGAACTCTCCTACATTACTAGGGGGAATGCAGGCTTATACAACCACTCTGGCGACCAGTTTGTCGATTTCTAAAAAAGTTAAAGATTGAAATACCATATGACCCTCCTATACCACTTCTGGGAATAATCCCCCATAACGCAAAAATTCACTGCAGTGACACAAGCACGACCAGGTTCATTGCAGCACTATTTACAATAGCAAAGTCATGGAATCAACACAAATGTCTAACAGGTGATGAATGGATAAGGAAAATGTGGTACATTTATACAATGGAATATTATTCAGCCATCAAAAAAGATGAATTAATGAAATTTCCTGGAAAATGGAAGGAATTAGAAAAAATTCTATTGAGTGATGTATCCCAGACACAGAAAATTAAGACACTGTATGTATTCCCTAACAGGTGGATCCTAATACCAAACCCACTTAATGACATATTCAAAGGTAAATCTCTGTAATACCTACTGTCATAATTAGGTACAACTGTCAACTTGACAGTTGAGGGTTTGAGCTCTTGGCACATTTGTGGAGAATTAGTGGTTAAGTTGAGCACAGAGCAAACCTGCAGGAGACTATCTGATGGGGAAGGCCCAGCCTATGGTGGCTGGAACTAGGCCCTGAACAGAAGAATAAAATACTGAGGAAATCCCCATCCTTTTTTACACTTGGCCAGACATGCTGGTCTGGCAAGGAAGGACTGTCCCTCTCTCAGCTGTTATGTGGTGATGGTGTGGCCAGTTCCCTCGGCCCTGGTGTTGGTGCGTGCTCTCTCATCAAGCTGGACTGAGCACTGTAACCTGGAATCGTAAGAGAGTATAAGCCCTCGTTCGCTTAAGCCAGTTGATGGTCATTTACCAGCAATCATGCACGTGAACTGCAACACCTACTGTAATCACAAAGATTATAAACAAGAGGGAAGGGGAACGATGGTTCCCACCCAGAAACAAAAGAGAGGGGGATCATGCTTCAGTAGAGAAAATAAGCCACCATAAAATAGTGCATGTAAGTAGCAAGACATCTGGTGCAGCTCACTCTTACTTCCCTTCCTGGTCACTTGCGACTGATGAGGTTTGATCTCAACTTTCAGGGAGGGTATAGGGACTGGCAGATAGATGGTAACCATCTGAGAAATGTGACACTGACCAACCCCAAAACCCCACTGTTGTGTCCTACTCCTATTCCACCTACCTTTGAGTCTTCTCTTATATTAAGATCTTCATTTAAACAGTCTTTCATCATTAGGGAGGTGACCTTCGATACCAATCAGGATGGAGCCAAGGGCTGTTCAGGAAAAGGAAAACTGGAAACAACAACAAACCATAATTCAGAACACCAAAGACCCTACATTAATCACCTGGAACCAGACCAGGCAAATCTCTCCCCATCCTAAAGGCCAGGGAACCTTGCAGAACATAGGGAGGCAAGATAGTAAGAGCCTAAAGATGAGGAGGACAACACAAGTTAGGGCTGCAGTAGTCAGAATCAGACTGCATGACCTGTACAATGGCTGACATGTCAACGACCCCCCAAAGTCCAGCATGGATGGGGGGGGGGAGACAGTAGGCGGTAGGATCCTTAGAACCAAGGGATTAACAGACAAAATAGAGTTCACATACTAATGGGGAGCCCAAGAGCTCCAGGCTATGCCACTGAGTCCTTACCCCTCACTGGAGTGGAAGACTCAGAGGGAGGTTTGGCATTCACACAAAAGGATGCTCCAGGGTATGGGAGGGGGAGAAGGGAGAGGCACTCGGGAAAGGGGAGGGAGGAAGGGCAGTGAAAGGAAGGAGAAAAGGTGGAGAGTGCAAGGGGGGACTGGGGAGGGGAGGAGGTAGGGAGAGGACTGGCTACCAATTGAGGTTCTATTATTGGGAAAAAACTAAAATGTGGGGAAAAGAAATAGGAACTTAAATTTTCAAAAGGCGGAGTTGAGGAGCAAGAGAAAGCTGAGATTCCTGTGCAGCCTGGAGAAGCCTGGCATCCAGAGCCTGGGTTTCTAGGAATGGGTCCTCCTCACCCTCTAAAAGGAAAGAACCGAGAAAGCATCCCCCGACCCTTCCTCGCGAAAACCCAGCAGTGTGTTGGGAAAGCGCTGCCCGTCCGCGCGCGCTCAGTCCGAGAGCAGCCGGGCCTCAAGTTCCGCTCCGCTCGCGGGACCTACACCCAGAGTTTCGGGGTGCCTGGACCGGGCACAGTCCCTGTGCTCACACGTGAAACCACACGCACTCACTGGAACCTACTCTCCGCCGCCAAGCCTCCGGGGCCGCGGGCGCCGCCGCCTGAGCCACGCACCTTCGCGCGGGCCGCCCGCGCGGGAGAACATCTGCCACGCGAGGTCACGCCCTGCTCGCGCGGCCTTCCAGCGGGAGACGAGTGCACGTCCCGCCCAGGCCGCCGCCGTCCCCGCCGCCACGGGCCACGTCCCCGCCACGCCTCTTACAGCGGGACGCGGCTCTGCTCTCGGCCACTCGCTCACTCGCCCGCGACTTCACCCTGCTCCTGGGCCACGACCCTGGACCCGCGTGGGCACGAGGACACGCCCCCACGGAGGGCGGAGCCCCGCCCAGCCCCGCCCGGCTTCCTCGTGCAGTCCCAGCAAGCCTCCAACCCACTGGCTGGTCCTCACCGTCCCCTTCTGGCCACGCCTCCACGTTTACAGCCCTGGGATTGTGGGCCAAGCTCCCGCGGACACGCGGACACCCTCCTGCGTGTGTCAGCACATCTGAAACTCCACAACACTGCACGCTGTCACTCCCTAAGCCTTGCCTCCCCCTGGGCTCCACCCCCGACTGTTGCGTCACAGCCGCGGTTATCATGGTGCTCAGGCCGCTGGGGATGCTTCCCAGTCAGGCCTCCTCTGGGACCAGCCCACTACCGTGATTTGCAGTCACTTGGCTCCTTCCGCGCATGCGCTCTGGTCCTGCCCGCCTCCAAAGTTCCCTCCCTTGGTGCTCGCTCCACAGCATCAAGTTCTTTTCCTAAAAGGAACGAAATTCCTTCTGAAAACAGTCCATGTCCCGATTGTCCTCCAAACAGGATTTTCTGGGTGTTTCTGCCAGCGCTAAACACCTCTACCCGAACTGAATCCGAATAGGAGGCACAACTGGTTAACCTGTGGTAGCACTGCACCCCTGCAGCTACTTTTCCATCACTTTAACTGGATCCTGGGGTCAACTGAATTACAGCCTCTCAGCACACTTTTCCTTTCAGGCAGATGGGCGAAATAAGCATGCACCCCTCCTTTAGTTCCTGATGAGGGTTCTTATGCCTTTCCAGGCTTGGCTTTCCCTCTTACTGTGGGCCTCTGACATCACCTCCTTTTTACACCATTGATTCATGGAGTAAAATTAAGTACTGCTCTGTGACCCCCAGGAAAAACGGACTTCGTTATTACCTTTCCCTCACCCCAATGGACACTCATGGAGAAAGGAACACATTCCATTCACTGTTCAGTCAGTCATTTAGTCTAAACCGAATTTATCGAGTACTGTGATCCAGGGAAAGTGGGACAGGTCTGAGGAGCTTACACAGCATCAGGTTTCCACACTTGGGATTGGAAGGGAGGACAAGAAAGAAGAAAGTTAAAGGCGATGTGCTAAGGGACTTGTAAGTGGACCGGCCCTTGAGAAGTTTGTTGGTTTGCTGAGTCAATTAGAAGGAGTATTGTGGAGCAGAAAAAAAGAACTGCAAGGTCATAGTACTTCCAGCTCCTTAGACAAGAACATTTTCAATAAATATTCAGAGAAAATATGCCCTTTTCATTTACATGGAGAGCTACAAATCTTGACTAGGATTTGCTCCGTGTAATTGTACCTATGCCAGCATTTAAGTTCCTATGAGTTTCCTTCTCTCCCTCCTTTCCATCCATCTCGTCCTGCAAGACAATGAGCACATGTATGAAGTCATAGTTCTGCATTTAAAAGGAACATAAAGACAAGGTTTTTTTTTTAACAAAACATTTTATTATGTTTGCCTTGGTCTTGAGAGCTCTCATGCACATAAAATGTTTCAAATTCCAGTTGTTTTTTTTTTTGTCTAAAAAAATAACCCCCTAGAAAATAGAACCAAGTTCACACTGTACAAAGTATTTGCTGTACAAATTATTATGCTTTTAGAGCATTGCTTATGCCTTCTCCACAAATGACCTGAAGTGGCTTACCAAGATGAAAACAACCTTGTAAAGAAGAAATAGATGAATGAATCAGAAGGGAAGTTCACTGTGGGAGAGTACATAAGGCACGTAGTTGCAGACATCAGCTCAGAATTTGAAAGTGGATAATAGATTTAGTTCTTTAAGGCCGTGGAAGAGAGGTAAGTGCCAGTTGCTTTAAGATTTGATGCCATTCATAAAATCTAGCATGATTTTGCTTCTGAAGAGTATACTTCATTTTGTGTTCAACCGAGAAATTTTGATACCTTGTCATGAAGATACCGTGGGTTAAGTGAGCAATAAGAGTCATATGAATTTAACTGCAGACCCCCTTAGTGAGAACTGTTGCCTCATCACGAAGCATGGGGCATTAAATGAAATTATGAACTATTTAAACCTTCTGGTTCTTGGGGGTGGAGAGGTGACTCAAGGGTTAAGTCTCTGCCTTGCAGGCAGAAGGTCCTGAGTTCAGATCCTAGACCCCACGTATAGACACTGGGCAGAAGCAGGGGTGGCCTGCGTTTCTGGTCCTGGTAGGGCAGAGCCTGTGAATCCCGTGGCACAGTAAACAAGGAGGAGGTGGAGGCGGTCCATGGTGGTTCCCAAATTCGTCTGTGGTTCTACACACACAGACACATACATACACACATGCGCACACATGCATACATGCACAATTGAATAAATAAAAAATTATTTAAAAAAAACTTTCTGGTTCTCTTAGGCCCTTGATGCTCTGAGTTAATGTCAAAGTTATATTTAAGTCATTGTCTACTGTGAGTACAAATACGTTTCATCTCATATGTCAACTGTCCTTTCATATTTACTGGCTGAGTCACTAACATGGGAAGTAATGTTTCCACTATGGCCAGAAGGAAACAACATTCTGTAATAGACTAATGATGCCCTATACGGGTACAAGACCTGCAAGTGTCTGCAAATGATAACATATCTTTCATCTCTAATTTGCAGTAACATGGACATGTCTCATGTGCATATTCTCTATGGATCTACAGAAAAATTTTTTATTTTAAGGTTGTTGGTGATATTCAGACAGTAGAGGGCTCAAGCTCATTATTGGCCAACTCTCTGTAGTGGAAACTTTGAGATGTTGGTTAATGCAATCCTCATTTGTATCAAAGAGAATGTGGTTATTTTAAGATGCTGTTAGAATATTAAACACATAATTTAAAAGTTACATTGCCTGATAACTCCCACACAGTTGTGTAGCAGTTTTAAAGAAAGTACACATAACAAGGGTTAAACGTGACAAACTGACCTCCAGCAGGCAGCAAAATAGGTAATTAGGGGCAGATAGTACTACTCCATAGAGCAGGGCTACAATAATTTAGCCTAGATGAAATGACCTGCTTTAGCCAGGACATGAGAACATTCTTAGAATGGTCTAATGACAAAAATTACAAGGAACACAGGCACAGATGTCTTTGGCTCTCATCTGTGATTCGTGATTTAGGATAGCTTCCATTCTATAAAATAGCCTAAAAGCTCCCACTAAACAACAGCAAAGCAGTGAGTTTTGTAAGATGGAAACCAGGAAACAGGTCAATAGCAAACCCACTAATCGGTTCCTTTCTGTTGTTTTTTCGTCAAGGTTAAAGCAGAAGAGATTTTCTCATTATTGTTGATTCAAGCAAGCTAGAACTTCAGAGTTTCAAGAAAAGCTGGTCTGCTATGAGATGTATCTGCTTCCTTAACATCTTAGTTTTAGGACATGTAGTACGGGAGATTCCATATTGGTTTGACATGGTTTTTAGGTCTACTGCAGGAGATGATTCCAAAATACTGGCCTCCAATAATTTGCGAGCTGGAATGGAAAGCTTATATACAAGACAAAATGGCAGCTAAGCCTTACTTTCATTGCATGAAATGTATTTTAAAGCACTGGTTTCCTTGCCCAAGGTGGGACTCACGCTCATACATCCCATTTAAGAAGCTATGCTTCAGGGCTGGAGAGGTGGCTCAGGGGTTAAGCCTCCGCCTTGCAGGCGGAAGGTCCCGAGTTCGGATCCCAGATCCCACGTATAGACGCCAGACAGAAGCGGGGGCGGCCTGCGCTTCTGGTCCTGGTAGGGCGGAGCCTGTGAATCCCAGGGCAGAAGGAGGTGGAGGTGTCCATGGTGGTTCGCGAATTCGTCCGTGGTTCTACACACATACACACACACACACACACACAGACGCACAGACACACACGCACGCGCACATACACACAGTTGAATAAATAATAATAATAATAATAAAGAAGCTATGCTTCAAATTCTTTCCTTGGAAAAGTTGGTAGAATTACATTCACCTGATTTATCTGAATTAATTTTTTATTTCCAAACAGTAGTGATTAACTTTCCCTGAAGAGCAAAAATGTTAACCTGTAAAAAATAAGACAACATTCATAATGATTATGGCCATTGATTAACCTGCAAAACTTGATGAGCTTTTTGAATATCTTCACAGAGGGGTTTGATTTTTTCATCCTAAAAGAGGCATCAAAATTCCATTTCTTCTTTATCAAGAATGCTAGAAATCATTTTACTCTGAGTTGTCACGCTATTAGAATTTCATTTTATGGTTCAAAGTAGTCAATTCAGTTTAGAAAACCATGACTCACTCTTTGGCTATGATGAATACAAAAATGAGTCCTATGTAGTCTCTGTCACGAGGAAATTTAAATTACATAGGACACAAAGATTAAGTATTGGGAACAGATGGTCGTATCAATGTGAATGAAATGCTACAAGGACTGGACAGAATGAAAAGTCAGTGAAGCACACAATCCAGTTCTAACTCTGTATAAACAAAAGTCAAGGAAAGTTTTTCTCAAAGAAGGCCATGATTCTAGGATAGACTTGGACAATGATTGAGATGATTGAAGACAAATACCAGCTTATCCAATTCGGCTTCAAGAAATCTTGTGAAAACAAACCCACAGGACAGGACAGGTAGAACACTGTTGTAGGGCTGTGACTAGGGAAAGACCAGAGCAGGAAGTGGGGTGGCATTAGTCTACGATGCATCTGAAAAGCCCAGTTTGTTCAGAGTCAGAGATAAAGAATTTTGACCCTCTAAACATGTTCACTATAGTCCTTGTGAATATTTTAACCTGGACATGGCTTCAGAATAATTTGCAAGGTCAAAGAAAGGCAGGAAGGATATTTCATGTCGCAGGTTTCCAGCGTGCTGGGACTAATCAAGGGGTATCCAACCAGCAGCCAATATGTATCTATATCAATAACAAGGATATTGCTTCTCATTATCCATGCTGATAAAGAGATAAATGAGCTTATTTTAACAGTAAATACGGGATAAAGAACAAATGGCCCAATTTTACAGCAAGGGTATATTACACACCCCTCCCCACACATTTGGCTCCTTTTTATCTGCTCTTTCCTCTTGTGTGAGTTATTTGCATGAAACAACTACAGAAGCAAAAGCCAACCAGTGTAGATTGACCTGATGATGTTTCTAAACTTCATGACTATGTAGCAACATCCTTGAGCACCAAGACACTGCCCGTGTCCTCACTCAGTCACAAATGGGATATTTTTGAGCAATTAGCACACATACCTCAGCTCCTCATGCGTCTTAAATTAAAGAGAATGAAACCTTTCTATTTTGTGACGATAAAACAGACTAGTCAGGTGAATTTAAAAGGGTTGTTGGTCTGCATTGCCTCTTGCTCCATTGCAGGTCAATGGATTCTCCGACCCATATGAGCTTTTACAGCTTTTGGGGTTTTAAAAACATCTTGTATGAGTCAAAAGAACAACAGACACATTTCCATACTGTGTGATCTCGTGTTTTACTCACACCAGATCAGGAGATCAATAATTCCATGCCCAGAAACTACTTTTCCATAGTGTTGTGGAGTATAAAAAGACATGGCGATATCTATCTCTCTTTCCTGTCTCAGGATATTGGGCACCATTTCGTGTGCTTTTGGGGACAGTAATCTAAAATTTTTATTTATACTATCTACACCCTGAACATTGGCAAGTAAATGGTAACATCTGATGATTAAATTATTTGTGATCATTACTACAGTTACTGAGAAAGAAGTTAATGAACCCCGAGGTGTGAAACTGTCAAAATGAGAACTTGGTCAAGCAAGTTAAACATACAGGGATTTGCTACTTCAGTTTTGTATATTCAGTTGGAACTGGTGGCACAGGTGTGGACTCCTAGCTACTCAGGAGAACGAAGCAGATGGACTGAGTTCGAGGCCTGTCCCGGCATCTTAGACCCCACTTCAAAATAAAGTGAAAAGAGACTTGGAATATAGCTCGGTTCTGAAAAGTGCAAGAAAATATCCGTAGCCCTCTGGTATATAGTCGTTCACCATTGAGTTTTCACCTAGCTACCTAGTGAGTTTTAAAACAAGTTATTCATTTACTAGAGAGAATGAGAGAGGTGGGGGAAGAGTTGGAAGGAAGCCCGCAAGCATCCCTTGGTACATGGGCAGAGGTCCCCGGGCAGCCTGAAATTTTAACCTTTTAATTAATGAAAAGTGTACTATATGAGTGTGATCTTTGCATATGAGGAATATGGACACACACATGGGGAAAGTCATGGGGTGGCCTTCTGTACCACTCTTTCTCATTCCTTTCATGGCGCATCTCCCCAGAACTCGGAGCTGGCTTTTTTCTTTCTTTCTGCTTCGTTCTTTCATTCTTTCTTTACTTTTCTTCTTTATTTCTTTCTTTCTCATTTTTCTTTCTGTCGTTCTCTTTCTTTCTTTCGTTTTTTTCTTTCTTTCTTCTTTTCTTTCTTCTTTCTTTCTTTCTTTATCTCTTTCTTTCTCTTTCTTTTTCGCTTTCTCTCTCTCTTCTCTTTCTTTCTTTCGTCTCCCTTTCTCTCTCTTTTTTCTTTCTCTCGTCTCTTCTTTTTTCTTTCTCTCTCTCTTCTTCTCTTTCTCTCTTCCTCTTTCCCTCTTTCCCGTTTCTTTCTTTTCTCGTTCTTCTCTTTCTTTCTCTTTTCTTTCTTCTCTTCTGCCCCTTTCTTTTGCTCGTCTTATCTCCTTCCTGTTTCTCTTTTTTCTTTTCTCGCTTCTTTTTCTTTCTCACTCTCGTTCTTCTCCGTTTTTTTTCTTTTTTTCTATTTCTTTCTTCTTTTCTTTATCCTTTTCTTTCTTCGTCTCTTTTCACTCTCTTTCTTTTCTCGCTTCTTCTTTTTCTCTCCTGCTCTCTTCTTTTTCTTCGCTTCTCTTCTTTCTTGCTTCTTTCTCGCTTCCTCTTCTCTTTCTTTCTTTCTCTTCTTCGTTCATCTTTTTCTTTTCTTTTTCTTTTCTCTTGCGTGCTTTCGCCTCTTCCCTTCTTCTCCTCCTCCCTCTTCTCTCTCTTCTTTTCTTTTATCTATCTCGTCTCTCTTTCTGTTCTTTCTTACTTTCTCATTTCTTTTTTCCATCATCTTTCCTCTCCCTCTTCTTTCTCTTTCTCGTCTTTCTCTCTTCTTTTTCTCTCTTATCTCTTTCTTCTTTCTCTCTTTCTCTCGCTCTTCCTCTCTTCTCTTGTTTCTCTCTTTCTTTCTTTCTTTCTTCTTTTCCGCTATTCTCTTTTTCTCTTCCTCTTTCTCTTTCTTTTCTTTTTCTTTTTCTTTCAGTTTGTTCTTCTCTTTTCTTTCTTTTCTTTCTCATTTCTTTCTTTCTTTCTTTTCTTCTTCGCCTTCTTTCTTATTTCTTTTTCTTTCTTCTCTTTCTTCCCCCCCCCCGTTTCTATTCCTTTTTTCCCGTCTCTCTTCTTTTCTTCTATTCCTCTGCGCTCTTCTCTTCTTCTTTCTTCTCCTCTTCTTCACGGTTCTTTTTTTTCTCTCTCTTGTTCTCCTCTCTCCACTCTCTTCCCTGTTCTATCTGCTTTCCTCCTTCCTCTCTTTCTTTCTTCGTTTCTCGCCCCTTCTCTTCTTTCTTTTCTTCCTTCCCCATCTTCCTCTTCTTCTTTCTCTCTTTATCTCTTCTTTCGTATCTCTTTCTTTCTTTTCTCTTTATTATCTCTCTCTCTTCTTTTTTGTACTCCTCTTGCTCTCTCGTCTTTTTCCTTCCTCCCTCTTTCCACGTGTCTCTTTCTTTCTTTTCTTTAATTTTCTTTCTATTTCGTGTTTTTCTGTTCTTCTTTCGACTGTCCCTCTCTTTCTTTCCTCTCTTTCTTCGTTCCTTTTTTTTTTTTTTCTTTTTTTTCTAATTTTTTTCTTTCTTTCTTTTTTTCTTTTTTTTTTTCTTTCTTATCTTTTTCTCTCTTCTTTCTTTCTTTCTGTTCTTTCTTTCTTTCTTTTCTTTTTTTTTTTTCTTTTTCTCTTTCTTTTTTTTTTTGTTCTTTCTTTCGTTCTTTCTTTTTTCTTTCTTTTCTTTCTGTATCTTCTTTCTTTTCTTTCTTTTTCTTTTCTGTTCCTTGATTTTCATTTTTTTTTTTTGTTTCTCTTTTCCTTCTGGTTTCTTTACTTTCTTTCTTTTCCTTTTCCTCTTTTCTTTATTTTTATTTTTTTATTTTTTAATATTATTTTATTAAAAATTTTATTATACATTTTAAAAAAATTTTTTTTCCCAGTTCCCTCCCCCCCCCTCCTCCCCCGCCCGACCCCCTCCTCCCCTTCATCTCCGTCCCCATCCCCCAGTGGGCCATCCCCCTCCCCGCCGTCCCTCCCCCCAATTCCCAGAGAGTCCTTTATTGTTACGCCTAAACCCTCCCACTGGGTCCTCCTCCCGCTGACAGAAAGGACCCGTGGCATTTCCCATAAGCCTTCTCCTCTTTGTTCCCCTTAAGCATAGGATCATACGACTAGTGGCTGGTCAATTCCCTTGCCTCCAGGGTCCTGTGCCCGTTAACAGATCTAGACTTTATGTGGGCAACAGTGATTGGACATTGCGCGGGAGGGGCATGCAAAGTCCCAATTATGATTGAGCTTATGGGCCCAGCTGTTTGCCAACTATTCCCTTTGTTGAGAATCTGCAATCGTTGCTCCTCCCATCCCTTTTGCTCTTACATATTACCTAAACCCGTTAACCATAAAAAATAAAAGACAGCCACCCCAGCAGTACCAGCCTACATAGTACCACTAACCGCCCTAGACCCTACCCGCCCCCTCGTACGCAACTGTCATGAGCACAAAGGTGGGAGATTAGCTGGCCCTAAGTTGCTAGGTGATGGAAAAAAACAAAAAAAAAACAAACCATATAACACTAAAATACAATCAAAAGATAAAATCGCCAACATATAACTAAAGTCTGAATTTCTGGAATTGGGGTTGATTGATTTTCTTTTGCAGTTTTTGTTGCCTCCGCTGATAATGGCCCTTCACACTCCATCGGTGGGCACTGTATGTCACCCCCCTGGCCAGAGACTAAAAGCTGTTAAACGGAGTCTTGATTATAATAGGCACAATTCAAGGTAGCATGTCATCACGTATGAACCCTCAGTGAGGGAGGAGGTCCCCCATCACCCATTTGCACCATATGACTTTTTTTTATTATATACATTATTTTTCAATCCTGCGAGCCTATATGCCTAGGATATGGGCCCCCCCTTCTGTGAAACCGGACACACCGCCGCTCTGTTGCCCTATCACCCCCAAGGATTTCTTCTCCCAGTATGACTACTTCCAAGAACTCCTTGCACGCCCTATGATGGGAGGGGCCTCTTTTCCGCTCTGTAACACTGGTCCCCGGTCTCTCCTTTTTCCTCTGCTGTATACCAACATGGTCCCCCAACCATGGTCCCCTCTCGTCTCGCTTGTTTCGGGTTTGTGGCCCATCCTACCACCCCATCTCTCTTGTTTCATAAATCATTGCAAATTACTTACTGTGGTTTAACATAGGTTTGCTTTGTACGTGTCTCAATGTGGGCGGGGGGAGTTTTGGTACTAGGACGCCCCCTAGTAAGGTAAGGAGTAACATACGGACGGGAACGGGCGATTTTTTTCTGGGGTTTGGGATACCTTATTCACTTAAAATATAATTTCATATTCTAATCTGACAAGCCATTGCCCAGTCCCAGCAAATTCCCATAATTTTAAAATTTTCAATCAAGTTGTGATTTTTTTTTGTTTTTTTTTTTTGATGGCTGAGTAAGTACTTCCATTGTATAGATGGAGTACCACACAGTTTCCTTTCATCCACTCCGTAATCCAATCCCAAGATCATCCTCCACTCGTCAACTGTTGGACTTTAGGTGGATGCCATGACTTTGCTATTGTGAAAACAGTGCTGTCTATGAACATGGCATGCGTGTGCTATCAAGGATCCATGTTTGTGTGCTATCAAGGTAATCCAATCAAGGATCCAAGCAAGAGAATCAAGGGCAAACCGCTGCTTTGCGTGGGGGGGGTATTTATTCCCAAAGTGGGATAGCAGGGTCGTATGGCATTTCAATCTTTAAATTTCTTTAAGAATCTACCAACGCCATCGCCATATGGCTGTAGGAGACTGCTGCCCCCACATGTAGGAGAGTTCCCCCCATCTCTCCACGAGCCACTTCGTCCAGGCAATTTGTCGTTTGTTGGTATTGTGGAGATTTTTGTGTTTTGGCCATCCTGAGATCCTGGAACCAGGGGTGAGATAGATCTCAGGCAGGGAAGTTTTTGATTTGGCATTTCATTCCCTGATTGGCGACGGAAAGGGGAGCATTTTTTAAAGATATAGATTTGTTCGACATTTTAATTGTCACCCTAAATTTAATTTCTTCCCTGGGTAAAGTTTCCGTTGAAGTTTCCAGGGCCCATTTTTAATTGGGCAATGGTTTTTCTTGGGAGTTTAGTTTTCTTTCTAAGTTCGTTGGTGGCACTCATGGACAGTAGAAGCTCCGGCAGATATGTGTGCTTAGTGAAGATTCCTTTTCACTCCCATTCTTTTCTTCTGTTCTCCCATCTGTGGGTGCCTTTGAGCTCATGTTAACAAAATCTCTTTATTGAACGAAGCTCTTTAATTTC
The DNA here is from genome assembly GCA_023101885.1 of Typhlomys cinereus. Lineage (NCBI taxonomy): Eukaryota > Metazoa > Chordata > Mammalia > Rodentia > Platacanthomyidae > Typhlomys > Typhlomys cinereus. The sequence goes on from JALPQD010000771.1 coordinate 25,020, forward strand.
ACAAGATCCCAAACTGTTTGAAGAGTTGGTAGCAGTGATGTGCCATGGATGTCTGTTTAGGAAGTGTTGCCTAGCCCAATCAGCTCGAGGGGAGTTTCCCTACCTTTCACTATGGTTTTTTAAAGTCTCTCGCCTTAAATCAAGGTCCTTGATCCATGTGGAAATTAAGTCGTGTACCTGGATACAAGATATGGGATCCACCCACAGCTTGTACATCTTCTGCATGTGGAGGATCCATTTTTTTTTTGTGCCACAACCATTTGGGAAGATGCGGTCGTGTCTTTCCCCTTGGATTTTTTGGGCCCTTTGTCAAAGACCCAATGGCTGTATTTTTGGGGGTTATCATCTGGGTCTTTTTCATTGGTTCAACTTTCCACTTCTCCCAATTGACTGGTGTGTCGAATTTTGGAGCCAGCACACACCAAGGCGGTCCTTTATAAACTCTGGATTTGTATAAGAAAACTGAAGTTTGGGTGTGGTAATACCGTCCCAGTGTTTTTGTTACTCCAGATTTTCCTTTGGCTAGCCTGGGTCTTTTTGGGTTGTGCCCTCCATATGAAAATTTTTGAGATTATTTAGTAGTCCAACTTCTTTAAAGAATTGCTTTTGGTGGGGATTTTTAATTGGTATAAAGCATGAATTTGTTAATTGCCTTTGGTCGGATGTCATTTTTAATTTTTACGAGTTGATTTGATATTCTACCATCCATGAACATGGGAGGTCTTTCTTTCCCCTTCTGTAACTGGTGTCATTCCTTCTATTTTCTTTTCTTTCTTTCTTTCAGAGGGTTTCCAATTTAACCCCGTTTTTTCCGTGTAAAGGTCTTTTTCCCTCCTTAGGTGGTTATCATACCCGGTATGTCATTTTTTTAGGGGCTCTAGTAATGGAATTGTTTTTACTCTCCAGCCCCGACCCGCGCATTTTTTTATCCACTTACCTTTTTTATCCCCTTCTTGTCATCTTTCATTCGGGGAGCCTATCGGCAGGCCTCTGAGTTTTTGAACATTTTTTTGTATCCTGCACGACCCTGGACAACTTCTCCATTAGTTCCAGGAGCTTCCTGTGGAGTTTTTGGGATCCCTCAGGTATAAGCTCATGTCATCTGTAAATAGGGATAGCTTGACTTCTTCCTTGCCGATTTGAATCCCTTTTAGGTCCCTTTCTTGTCTTATGGCTTCAGCTAAGACTTCAAGTACAATATTGATTAGAAGTGGTGAGAGTGGACAGCCTTGTCTAGTTCCTGATCGAAGTGGGAATGATTCCAATTGTTCCCCATTGAGCATAATCCTTTCTGTGGGCTTGTTGTATACAGCTTTTATTATATTGATAAAGGTTCCTTCCATTCCTACTGTCTCTAGCCTTTTGATCATAAAAAAGGCTGTTGGATCTTGTCAAAGGCTTTTTCTGCATCTATGGAGAGTATCATGTGGTCTTGGAGTTTGGACTGGTTTACATGATGAATTACATTTTTTGATGTGCGTATGTTGAACCAATCTTGCATGCCGGGGATGAAGCCTACTTGGTCCCTGTGAATGATCTTTTCGATATGTTTTTGAATCCGATTTGCTAAGACTTTCTTGAGAATCTTTGCGTCTGTGTTCACCAGGGAGATCGGCCTATAGTTTTCTTTTTTTAAGTGAATCTTTATTAGGTTTTGGGATTAAGACGATATTAGCTTCATAGAAGGAATTTGGTAGTGTTCCTTCCTTTGCTATTTCATGGAACTGTTTAAGGAGTTGGTGTTATTGACTCCTTAAAAGTCTGGTAGAATTCTGTGCTGAATCCATATGGTCCAGGACATTTTTTTGTGGGAAGATTCGAGATTACTTCTTCAATTTCCTTATATGTTATCGGGCCATTTAAGTAATTCACAACTTCCTGATCCAATTTAGGTAAGATGTGTTTACTTAGAAATTCATCCATCTCTTATGTGTTGTCAAACTTCACTGAGTATAAATTTTGAAGTATGATGTATAATTCTCTGGATTTCTTGGGTATCATTAGTGATTACTGCATGTTCATTTCTAATTTTGTTAATTTGGGTTTTCTCTCTCTTGATTTTGGTTAATTTAGCTAGGGGTGTATCTATCTTATTGATTTTTTCAAAGAACCAGCTTTTTGACTGGTTGATTTTTTTCTTGTTTTCTTAGTCTCGATTTCAGATATTTCTCCCCTTATTTTGCTAAGCTCTCTTCTACTACTTTTGGGGGTCAGATTGCTCAAGTTTCTCTAAAGCCTTAAGCTGCTTCGTTAAGTTATTTATTTCTGAGTTTTCCATTTTTTTGATGTAGGCATTAAGAGCTATGAACTTACCTCTTAGGACAGCTTTCATTGTGTCCCAGAGATTTTGGTAAGTTGTATTTTCGTTATCGTTCACCTTCAGGAAATCTTGAATTTCCTTTTTAACTTCTTCCTGAATCCAGTTCTCATTCAGCATCATATTGTTAAGTTTCCAGGAGTTGGTGTATTTTCTCTTGTTTGTTGTGTTGTTGTGGATGTCCAGCTTTAGGCCGTGGTGGTCTGATAGGGCATAGGTTAGAATTTCAACTTTTTTGTATATGTGTAGATTCGTTTTGTGGCCCAATATGTGATCTATTTTGGAAAAAGTTCTGTGTGCTGCTGAGAAAAATGTGTATTCTTTTGTGCGTGGGTGAAAATTCGATAGAGGTCTGTAAGGTCCATTTCTTTAAGGGTTTGATTAAGTTCCAAAGTGTCTCTGTTAAGCTTTTGACCTGTTGATCTATCCCATGTTGAGAGGGCGGTGTTGAAGTCCCCAAGAATGATCGTTTGGGGGTTGATTTCTTGCTTTAGGCGCTGTAGGGTTTTCTTAATGAATGTGGAGGGGCCCGTATTGTGTGCATAAATGTTCAGGATTGTGAAGTCTTCCTGGTGAATTGTACCTGTGACTAAAATGTAGTCCATCTGTGTCTCTTATGATTTTCTTTGGTTTGAAGTCCACTTTGTCTGAAGCATAATTGCTACCCCTGCCTGTTTCCTGGTTCCATTAGCTTGCAAGATTTTGGACCAGCCTTTCATTCTTAGGATGTGCCTATCTTTTGTCGTGAGATGAGTTTCCTGAAAGCAGCAGATTGTTGGATTGTGGTTTTTAATCCAAGTTGTAATCTGTGTCTCTTAATCGGTGAGTTAATACCATTGACATTTAATGTTATAATGGAGAAATTATTTTTACTTCTGGACACTTTTTATGTTTAGTAGATTTTGTAAGCATGTTGTGTTTGATATTTATGTTTTGGTAGTATTATACTTACCTTCTGTCCTCCTGGGTACGCTTGTTCTTTTCTTCAAGCTTGAGTATCAGTTCTAGGATTTTTTGCAGGCCTGGTTTGGTAGACATGTATCCCTTCAAGTTGTCTTTGTGCTGGACAACTTTTCTTTCTCCCTCAATCATGACAGATTGTTTTGCCAGGTATATCAGTCTGGGTTGGCATTTTTGCACACTTAGTACTTGAAGTATGTCCCTCCAAGCTCTTCTTGCTTTTACTGTTTCCATTGAGTAGTCATTTGTTATTCTAATAGGTTTACCTTTAAAAGTGACTTGCTTTTTTTCTCTTGAAGCTCTCAGTACCTTTCTTTGTCTTGAATGTGGAGTGTTTTGACTATTATTATTTGCCATGGCGATTTTCTATTCTGGTCATATCTGTTTGGAGTGCGAAATGCCTCTTGTATTTGGATAGATCTCTCATTCTTTAATAGTGGGAAGTTTTCATTTATGATGAATTGTAATATTTCCTCAGGTGTGGTATTTTGGGATTCTTGTTCTGGTATTCCATGAATGCGCATGTTAGGCTTCTTCAGGGTGTCCCATATCTCTTGAATGTTCCTCTCCAGTATCTTTTTGGCTTTAACAATCTCTTCCATTGAGCTGGTTAATTCTCCCACTTTGTCTTCAAGATCTGAAATTCTATTTTCTGCCTTATTTGTTCAGCTGATAAGACTCTCTGTTGAGTTTTGGGTTGAAGATAACTTGTCTTTTAGTTCAATTTTAAACTCTTGTTTAAGGCGCGGCGGGAGCCAGGCGGCGGCGAGGCCGGGCCTGGCGGCTGCGCGGGCAGGAGCCCCCCCCCCCCCCGCGGTCCTGGCGCAGGACGCCCCGAGGGTAGCGCGGCCTGCGCCCATTGGCGCCGAGGCGCCCGACGTCACCGCCACCCCGGAGAGGCTGCTCTTCGCGCCCAGCCTCCGCGCGGCGCCGCCCGAGATGGCAGCCCCGGCCGCCGACGCCATCATGTCTCCCGAGGAGGAGCTGGACGGGTACCAGCCGGAGCCCCTCGGGAAGCGGCCGGCGGTGTTGCCCTTGCCCGAGCTGGTTGGCGAGGCCGCGAAGAGCCCTGGCGCGGACGGGTCGCTGCCCTCTACGCCGCCGGCTGAGGAAGAGGACGACGACCTGTACCGGCAATCGCTGGAGATCATCTCCCGGTACCTCCGGGAGCAGGCCAAGGGCGCCAAGGACGCCAAGCCCCTGAGCCCGGCGCGGAAGGCCAGCCGGAGGGCGCTGGAGGCCCTGCGGCGGGTGGGCGACAGCGTGCAGCGCAACCACGAGACAGCCTTCCAAGACATGCCTCGGAAACTGGACATTAAAAACGAAGACGATGTCAAATCTGTATCTCGAGTGATGATAAATGTTTTCAGTGACTGCGTAACAAACTGGGGCAGGATTGTGACTCTCATTTCTTTTGGTGCCTTTGTGGCCAAATACTTGAAAAGCATAAACCAAGAAAACTGCATTGAACCATTAGCAGAAAGTATCACCGATGTTCTTGTAAGGACAAAACGGGACTGGCTAGTCAAACAAAAAGGCTGGGATGGGTTTGTGGAGTTCTTCCACGTGCAGGACCTAGAAGGCGGCATCAGAAATGTGCTGCTGGCTTTTGCAGGTGTTGCTGGAGTGGGGGCTGGTTTGGCTTACCTGATCAGAGAGCCTTGTAAGTGCAGTAGGTGACTCTAAAGCAACAACAACAAACCAGAACTACCTGCTTCCGGGAGATGAAATATATTTATGGAGTTGGACTTGAAGCTGCCCGAGCTTTAAGAATCCAGGAAGCAAGTGGCCACAGGATTATGGCTAACAGAATAAATACATGGGAAAAGAACTCCCTCTGAAGAGTTACTGTCTGAAAGAAGCCAAGTTCACTCTCAGCAAACTGAGAGGCCGTGGAGGACTTTACAGACTTGAAGCGTACAGGTGGAAGGACTTCATTTCCTTGTCTAGAACCAGAGGAGTGGCCAGTAGCCAGGCTAGTGATAGCATTCGTCAAACTTGCCAGAATTCATTAACTTCCTGTAGTGTTAAGAGAAGCACTAACAATGGCGGTGACCCCTGTAACATGGTTTTAAGCTACAAGTAACCAAACTATGACTAGAAGCCTCAGTACTGTACAAGTATGTGAAGGGAAGCTTGTTTATGACTAGCTTTCCCAGGAGTAATTCTTAAAATCCAAGTGTTCAGGACTTTCTGCCTGTTCTGCTTTGACTTGGTTTGGATGGTTCTTAGTTTATTAGCCTAGTGATGGCCAAGAATACTTGACTTAAAGGTTCACTAATTAGTTACAAATACTGAATATTCTCAATTTTTAAAATAGAAACAACTTGTAAATGCATTTGTCTGTAAAAAATGTATATATATTTTACAGAAAATCTATTTCTTTGCATATAAAAGAAGGAAGTCTCAAATTTAGTTTCTTTCATAACCTTTTGAAATTTGCAGCTTCTGTAGTTAGGAATCTATGTCTTACGGCTTTTCTAAACTTGGTCATGATCAGTTCTAAAGTATGTACAGAACCAGTTGTATGTAGCCTGATTGTAGTGGAGCAAATGCGATGCATAACTATGCAGCCTTAATTTTCCAATCTGATTTTGGTAAGTATTTCAAGGATCACAGGTAGATGAAAGACATTGGGTACGGTGTACTTTTTTTAAGTTGTAAATGGCTTGGTAAAGCAGGCTAGACTCTTAACCATGGTGCTATTATAGGGTTTGCTTGTTAAACACAGGTTTAAACCTGGTGGTGTCAATAAAACAAATACTTACTGTTTCTTTTCTACTAAGGATTCCCAAGCTTTGTTTTGAATTTTGTATTACCCTTTCTGTACTATTGAACTTAACTTTTATTTCCTATCCTTTGGAATATTTGCTTGCTTGTTAAACCCTCTCTGGTCTCCACAGGTACATAATCTAATTCTGTAGCTTTTTTCTGCCTTCCCTGTACTCTCAATTTGCCATTTAGTTATCTGTACTATGAACCCTCTCACTGGGAACCCAAGTAATCTCCTCCCCTCCTTCAGGAGTCAACAAACCTTCCTGTGAGTTTTATCTTGTTGGGGGCAGCAATATCTCCTTGATGAGTGTTACTACAGTAACAGTCATGGGAATGAGACGGAGCGTTTTCTCTGGATTGGCGTCTTTTCAGTTGTTCCTAAAGGAATCCTGTCTTTGGAAGAAAAATTTCAACAAGACCTGTATCTTCCCTGGCTTACTCTAAAGTTCTTTGCGTTTAAATGTGCTCACATGTAAAGGACGGTGGGCTCTGTTAAATCTCAGTTACAGAAGAGCTACTAGTAAACTGAAGAAAGGTTTCGTGTGAGCAAGGGTCATTTGAAAACTTCAGCCTTACAATGCGATCTTTAGTCTGGACTGCAGATAAAAATAAGCATGAATAAAGTGACTAAGAATGTAATGGGGAAGAACTGCCCTGCCTGCCCATCTCAGAACCATAAGGTCATCTTGTTAGAGCTATTTTTATCTATGTATTTATCGTTCCTGTTCATAGACCATTTATTTATATCATGTTTATCTAAGGACCTAAAAGCACTTTATGTAGTTTTTTAATTAATCCTAAAGGTGACTGAAAGGTTTGTCTCTCCTTACCTAGTTGTGGAAATAAACGCAGAAATGTAAATTGGTGTTCACAGGAGCCAGACTTCCCAAGTTACCAAGCATGACTGCTGAAATAGATAAAATCTTGGTTGATAATTTTAGGTCCAGGGCCTTGAAGGTTTAGGAGCTCAAGTGGTTGGGAAGGAAGGTGAATTTACAGGGAGAAGAGGCATGTGGTCTGGGTGCTGACTAGCTGAATAGTTCAGGCACCTCCTCCAGAGTCAAAGGGAGGAACTGCTTGGAAAGATGGCTCTCTCAGCAACTTCTGTTTGTCTTACACTTCTCTCAGGGAAAAAAAACATGCAGTCTGCTAGTCATCCATGTACATTCATTCTGTATGGGGTTGAACACCTTCATTCTGGCAAAACAGCTAGTGTTTTTAATGGCTGTACCAGAGAGGGTTAGGACCAACTGCAAATTAATGTGGGTTGTAAAATGTATGTCTCCCCAACTTTTTGTTTTTCTGTGGAAAAAAAATTTAAAAAAAAAGAATCTTGTAGATGTTCATACGTTGTAACTTTTTATGTTCAGGAGAAAATCACACTGGTTCTGTAACGTTTTCATGGAATATGTTCACGCAGGCCTTGATTTTCCAAAATGGTGAACCAAGTGAGGAGGACTGAGAGTCAAACGGTGGAAGTGCACTTCTTAGGGATAAGTGTCCTACACAAGATTCTGTACTGTAACACTTCATGTTCATACTTGTTTTGAGATATTTGCATATAACATGTTCACGCAGGCCATGATTTTCAAAAATAGTGAACCAAGGGAGGAGGGTTCAGAATCAAATATTGCATGTGCACTTCTTACTGGTAAGTGTCCTACGGAAGTTCCTATACTGTAACTCTTTGTGCTCAGGAGAAAATAACAGCTGTTGTGCCACATTTCCATGGAACATGTTGAAGCAGGCCATGATTTTTCCAAAATAGTTAACCAAGTGAGGATGACTCAGAGTCAAATGTTGCAAGTGCACTTCGTTGGGATACATATCCTACAGAAGCTTCTATACTGTAAGTCTTTGTGATCAGAAGAAAGTCACACTTCTTGTGCGACAGTCAATGGAACATTTACACGCAAGCCATGATATTCCAAAATAGTGAACCAAGAGAGAAAGACTCAGAGTCAAATGTTGCAAGTGATTTTCGTAGCGGTTAGTATCCCAGAAAAGTTTCTATACTGTCATTCTTTGTGTTCAGGAGAGTATCACACTTGTTATGCAATGTTTCCCTGGAATATGTTCACGCAGGCTATGATTTTTCAAAATAGCGAATCAAGTGAGGAGGACTCAGAGTCAAATGTTGGAAATGCACTTCTTAGAGGTAAGAATCCTACAGAAGTTTCGGTACTGTACCTCTTTGTGTTCTGCAGAAAATCACACTTGTTTTGCGACGTTTCCATGGAACCTATTCATGTAGGAGATGATTTCCAAAATAGTGAACGAAGTGAGGAGGATTCAGAGTCAAATTGTGGAAGTGCACCTCTTTAGGGATAAGTATCCTACAGAAGTTTGTATACTGTAACATTTGCTTTCAGGAGAAAATCATACTTGTTTTGTGACATTTGCATGGCAGATGTTCGCAAAGGCCATGATTTTACAAAATAGTGAGCCAAGTGAGGAGGACTCTGTGTCAAATGTTGCTAGTGCACTTCTTTAGGATAAGTTTCTTACAGAAGTTTCTATACCTTAATTCCTTGAGTTCAGGAGGAAATCACACTGGTTGTACGACGTTTCCATGAAACATGTTAATGCATGCCATTCCCTTCCAAAATCGTGAACCAAGTGAAGAGGACTCACAGTCATATGTAGCATGTGCACTTCTTTGGGATAAGTATCCTACACAGGTTTCTAGACTGTAAAACTTTGTGTTCTGGAGAAAACAACATTCGTTTTGTGCTGATTCTAACAGCTGTGTTCAGGCCTGTAAGGAGCTTGAAAATAGTGACCAAGTGAGGATGCTTCAAATTCACATGTTTCACTTTCTCTTCTCAGTGATAAGAATCCTGTAGATGTTCATACATTGTAACTTTTAATGTGCAGGTGAAATTCACACTGGTTTTGTGACGTTTTCATAGAATATGTTCACGCAGCCCGTGATTTTCCAAAATAGTTAACCAAGTGAGGTGGACTGAGAGTCAAATGTTGGAGGTGCACGTCTTAGGGATAAGTATCCTACAGAAGATTCTACAGTGTTACACGTTGTGTTCAGGAGTAGATCATACTTGTTTTGCGACATTCGCATATAACATGTTCACACAGGCCATGATTTTACAAAATAGTGAACCAAGTGCAGAGGATTCAGAGTCAAATGTTGGAATTTCACTTCTTAGGGATAAGTATCCTTGAGAAGTTCCTATACTGTAACATTTGTGTTCAGGCGAAAATCATACTTCTTTTGCGACATTTGAATGGCACATGTTCACACAGGCCATGATTTTACAAAATAATGAACCAAGTGAGGAGGTCTCTGAGTTAAATGTTGCAAATGCACTTCTTTAGGATAAGTATCGTACAGAAGTTTCTATATTGTAACTCTTTGTGTTCAGGAGGAAATCACACTCGGTTTACGACGTTTCCATGCAACATGTTCATGCATGTCGTTCCCTTCCAAAATAGTGAACCAAGTGAAGAGGATTCACAGTCATATGTAGCATGTGCACTTCTTTGGGAAGTCATATGTATCATGTGCACTTCTTTGGGATAAGTATTCTACACAGGTTTTTAAACTGGAAAACATTGTATTCTGGAGCAAACAACATTTGTTTTGTGCTGATTCTACCAACTATGTTGGAGCTTGTAATGGGCTTGAAAATAGTGACCAAGTGAGGACGCTTCAAATTCACATGTTTCACTTCCACTTCTCAGTGATAAGATTCCTGTAGATGTTCATTCGTTGTAACATTCTATGTTCAAGAGAAAATCACACTGGTTTTGTGACGTTTTCATGGAATATGATCACGCAGGTTTAGATTTTCCAAAATAGTGAACCAAGGGAGGAGGACTAGAGTCAAATGTTGGAAGTGCACTTCTTAGGGATAAGTATCCTAGAGAAGATTCTATACTGTAACACTTTGTGTTCAGGGGAAGATCATACTTGTTTTGTGACATTTGCATATAAATGTTCACGCAGGCCATGATTATCCAAAATAGTGAACCAAGTGAGGAGGGTTCAGAGTCAAATATTGCACTTGCACTTCTTACCAGTAAGGATCCTGCGGAAGTTCCTATACTGTAACTCTTTGTGTTCAGGAGGAAATCACACTTATTGTACAACGTTTCCATTTAACATGTTCATGCATGTCATTCCATTCCAAAATCGTGAACCAAGTGAAGAGGACTCACAGTTATATGTAGCATGTGCACTTCTTGGGGACAAGTATCCTAAATAGTTTTCTAGACGCTAAAAGTTTGTGTTCTGCAGAAAACAACATTTGTTTTGTAGTGATTCTACCAAGGATGTTCAGGCCTGTAATGAGCTAGAAAATAGTGAACAAGTAAGGAGCGTCAAATTCACATATTTCACTTTCACTTCTCAGTGATAAGAATCCTGTAGATGTTCATACATTGTAACTTTTTATGTTCAGGATAAAATCACACTGTTTTTGTGACGTTTTCATGGAATATGTTCACACAGGCCTTGATTTTCCAAAATGGTGAACCAAGTGAGGAGGACTGAGAGTCAGATGTTGGAAGTGCACTTCTTAGGGATAAGTGTCCTACAGAAGATTCTACACTTTAACACTTTGTGTTCAGGAGAAGATCATACTTGGTTTGTGACATTTGCATATAAATGAGGAGGGTTCAGAGTCAAATATTGCACTTGCACTTCCTAAAGATAAGTGTCCTACAGAAGTTCCTATACTGTAACTCTTTGTGTTCTGGAGAAAATAACAGTTGTTGTGCCACATTTCCATGGAACATGTTGAAGCAGGCCATGATTGTTCCAAAATAGTTAACCACGTGAGGATGACTCAGAGTCAAATGTTGCATGTGCACTTCGTTGGGATACGTATCATACAAAAGTTTCTATACTGTAACTCTTTGTGATCAGGAGAAAGTCACACTTGTTGTGCGACAGTCAATGGAACGTATACACACAAACCATGATATTCCAAAATAGTGAACCAAGAGAGAAGAACTCAGAGTCAAATGTTGCAAGTGCTCTTCTTCTTAGCGGTAAGTATCCCACCAAGTTTCTATACTGTCATTCTTTGTGTTCAGGAGAGTATCACACTTGTTTTGTAATGTTTCTCTGGAACATGTTTACGCAGGCTGTGATTTTCCAAAATAGTGAACCAAGTGAGGAGGACTCAGAGTCAAATGTTGTAAGTGCACTTCTTAGTTGTACGTAACCTACAGAAGTTTCGATACTGTACCTCTTTGTGTTCTGCAGAAAATCACACTTGTTTTGCGACGTTTCCATGGAACCTATTCATGTAGGAGATGATATCCAAAATAGTGAATCAAGTGCGGAGGATTCAGAATCAAATGTAAGAAGTGCATTTCTTGGTGATAAGTATGCAGAGAAGTTTCTACATTGTAACATTTGCCTTCAGGAGAAAGTCATACTTGTTTTGTGGCATTTGCATGGAACATTCTCATGCAGGCCATGAGTTTCCAAAAGAGTGAACCAAGTGAGGAGGATTCAGAGTCAAATGTTGGAAGTGCACCTCTGTAGGGATAAGTATCCTACAAAAGTTTGTATACTGTAACATTTGCTTTCAGGAGAAAATCATATTAGTTTTGTGACATTTGCATTGCACATGTACACAGGCCATGATTTTACAAAATAGTGAGCAAGTAAGGAGGACTCTGTGTCAAATGTTACTAGTGCACTTCGTTAGGATAAGTGTTGTACAGAAGTTTCTATACTTTAACTCCTTGTGTTCAGGAGGAAATCACACTTGTTGTACGACGTTTCCATGAAACATGTTAATGCATGTCATTCCCTTCCAAAATCATGAACCAAGTGAAGAGTTCTCACAGACATATGTAGCATGTGCACTTCTTTGGGACAAGTATCCTACACAGGTTTCTATACGGAAAAACTTTGTGTTCAGTAGAAAACAACATTCGTTTTGTGCTGATTCTACCAACTATGTTTAGGTCTCTACTGAGCTTGAAAATAGTGACCAAGTGAGGAAGCGTCAAATTCACATGTTTCACTTCAACGTCTCGGTGATAAGAATCCTGTAGATGTTCATATGTTGTAACTTTTTATGTTCAGGAGAAAATCACACTGGTTTTGTGACGTTTTCAGGGAATATGTTCACGCAGGTCTTGATTTTCAAAAATGGTGAATCAAGTGAGGAGTATTGAGAGTCAAATGTTGGAAGTGCACTTCTTAGGCATAAGTATCCTACAGAAGACTCTGTAGGGTAATACTTTGTGTTCAGGAGAAGATCATACTAGTTTTGCGACATGTGCATATAACATGTTCACGCAGGCCATGATTTTCCAAAGTAGTGAACCAAGTGAGGAGGGTTCAGAGTCAAATATTACATGTGCACTTCTTACCGGTAAGTATCCTATGGAAGATTCTATACTGTAACTCATTGTGTTCAGGAGAAAATAACAGTTGTGCCACATTTCCATGGAACATGTTGAAGCAGGCCATGATTTTTCCAAAATACTTAACCAAGTGAGGATGACACAGAGTCAAATTTTGCAAGTGTAGTTCGTTAGGATACGTATCCTACAGAAGTTTCTGTACTGTAACTCTTTGTGATCAGGAGAAAGTCACCCTTGTTGAGCGCAAATCCATGGAACATTTACAAGCAAGCCATGATATTCCAAAATAGCGAACCAAGAGAGAAGGACTCAGAGTCAAATGTTGCAAGTGCTCTTCTTCTTGGCGGTAAGTATCCCACCAAAGTTTCTATACTGTCATTCCTTGTATTCAGGAGAGTATCACACTTGTTTTGCAATGTTTCCCTGGAACATGTTCATGTAGGCTATGATTTTCCAAAATAGTGAACCAAGTGAGGAAGACTCAGAGTCAAATGTTGGAAGTGCACTTCTTAGTGGCAAGTATCCTACAGAAGTTTCATTACTGTACCTCTTTTTGTTCTGCAGAAAATTACATTTGTTTTGCGACATTTCCATGAAACCTATTCATGCAGGAGATGATTTCCAACATAGTGAACCAAGTGCAGAGGATTCAGAATCAAATGTACGAAGTGCACTTCTTGCAGATAAGTATTCTACAGAAGTTTCTACACTGTAACATTTTCATTCAGGGGAAAATCATACTTGTTTTGTGACATTTCCATGAAACATGTTCACGTAGGCCATGAGTTTCCAAAATAGTGAACCAAGTGAGGAGGTTTCAGAGTCAAATGCTGGACGTGCACCTCTTAGGGATAAGTATCCTACAGACGTTTATATACTGTAACATTTGAGTTCAGGAGAAAATCATACTTGTTTTGTGACATTTGCATGGCACATGTTCACACAGGTCATGATTTTACAAAATAGTGAACCAAGTGAGAAGGCTCTGATGTCAAATGTTGCAAGTGCACTTCTTTAGGATAGTGTCTTACAGAAGTTTCTATACTGTAACTCTTTGTGTTCAGGAGGAAATCATACTTGTTGCACGACGTTTCCATGAAACATGTTCATGCATGTCATTCCCTTCCAAAATCGTGAACCAACTGAAGAGGACTCATAGTCATATGTAGCATGTGCACTTCTTTGGGACAAGTATCCTACACAGGTTTCTAGACGGTAAAACTTTGTGTTCTGGAGAAAACAACATTCGTTTTGTGCTGATTTTATCAAGTATTTTCAGGCCTGTAATGAGCTTCAAAATAGTGACCAAGTGAGGAAGCGTCAAATTCACATCTTTCATTTTCACTTCTCAGTGATAAGAATCGTGTAGATGTTCATACGTTGTAACTTTTTATGTTCAGGAGGAAATCACACTGGTTTTGTGACGTTTTCATGGAACATGTTCACGCAGGCTATGATTTTCCAAAATAGTCAACCAAGGGAGGAGGACACAGAGTCAAATGTTGGAAGTGCACTTCTTAGTAGTAAGTATCCTACAGAGGTTTCGATACTGTACCTTTTTGTGTTCTGCAGAAAATTACACTTGTTTTCCGATGTTTCCATGGAACCTATTCATGCAGGAGATGATTTCCAAAATAGTGAACCAAGTGCGGAGGATTCAGAATCAAATGTAGGAAGTGCACTTCTTGGGGATAAGTTCCATGGAACATGTTCATGCATGTCATTCCCTTCTAAAATTGTGAGCCAAGTGAAGAGGACTCACAGTCATATGTAGCATGTGCACTTTTTTGGGACAAGTATCCTACACAGGTTTCTAGACGGTAAAACTTTGTTTTCTGTAGAAAACAACATTCATTTTGTGCTGATTCTACCAAATATGTACAGTCCTGTAATGAGCTTGAAAATAGTGACCAATGAGGACATGTCAAATTCACATGTTTCACTTTCACATCTCAGTGATAAGAATCCTGTAGAGGTTCAAACGTTGTAACTTTTTTTATATAATACATTTTTTATTATTATTCTATCTCATACAAACTTAATAGGTACACCAGTCCCTCCCTTGGTCCTCCTCCCCCCCGAGACCCCTACTCCTCCTCCCCTCACCTCTCCCGCCCCATCCCCCCATTCCTCCCGCCCCCATTCCCAGAGTCCTTTCTTGTGCATGCCTGACTCTCCTCTGGGCCCTCCTCTCTGATTATGTACAAGGACCCAGTGGCATTTCCCTGAACCCCTTCCTGTGTTCCCCTTAAGCATAGGAACACTACTGTGGCTGTCATTCCCTTGCCTCCAAGGATCTTGGTGCCTTTAGCTGATGCTAGACTTTGTGAGGTCAATAGTGTGTTGGACATTGCGCTGGGCATACACTGTCCAATTATGATTGCTTCGGCCATAACTTGTTTGGACTATCTTGCAAATCATTGCTCCTCCCATCCTTTTGCTCTTATACTCTTACCGCCCCCTCTTCCACAAAAGTCCCTGAGCTTCAGGATGGGGAGAGATTAGTCTGGCCTAGTTCTAGGTGGTTTATATAGAGTCTCTGAAGTTCTGGATTGTGGTTCATTGATTTTCTTTTGCAGTTTTGTTGCTCCTGTAATGCCCTTCACTCCATCGTGATGGGCACTGTATGTCACCCCCTGGCCAGAGATAGAAAGCTGTTAAACTGGAGTCTTATTATAAGAGCACATTCAAGGGTAGATGTAATACTTATACCCAAAATTGGAATCACAGGGTCATATGGCCTTAGGCAATGGGAGGGGTCAATCACCCATTTGCAAAATGGTTACTTTTTAATCTGCTGGACTATATGCCCTCCCCTTCTTGTGAGTTCATACCCCCTTAGTTGTAAATGATCAGGAACGAATTGTGAACTTAACTAGGTGTCACATTACTTTCTTGCAGTCCTTGATGGAGGCCTATTTTCTCTACTGAAACATGGTCACTTCTCTCCTTGATACTTGTGTGGCCCTCCAACCCCATCCCTCCTGTTCATAATCCTTGCAATTACTGTAGGTAATACATAGATTTACCTATGAGTGTCTAAAGATGGGATGGGTGGGTTTGGTATTAGGAGCCACCTATTAGAGAGTACATATGGCACTTAATTTTCTGGGTTTGGGATACTTAATATAATTGTTTCTAATGACATCCATTTCCCGGCAAATTCCAGTAATTCATCGTTTTTGATGGCTGAGTAGTACTCCATTGTATAGTTGTACCACAGTTTCCTTATCCACTGGTCAACTGTTGGACATTTGGGTAGATTCCATGTCTTCGCTATTATAAACAGTGCTGCTATGAACATGGTTGTGCTTGTGCTATCGAGGTGAACCTCTGCTGTATGGGGGGTTATACCCAAAAGTGGAATCGCAGGGTCATATGGCATTTCAATCTTTAATTTCTTTAAGAATCTCCAGTCGGCTCACCAGAGTGGCTGTGTGAGCCTGCACTCCCACCAGCAATTGTCCGGGCCCACGAACCAGCATGAACCCGAACCTACAAACGTGGGAAACTGAAGTGGGAGCAGAAGGAATTAAGTTTCAGGCTTGGGTCAGAGGGGGTCTTGGATATCCACCATCATCCAAGCCAACTTTATTGAAAAAGTACAGGGTTTTTGTAATCAAGAAGCAGGGGCAAATTCTTTACAGGACTATGTAAAATGCATGCATTTTGGTTAACAAAAAGACAGGAGTGACACCCAATTGCCTTGGGGCAGACATATTGTCAGGTATGCTTAACATGCATGCCACCTTGTTGCTAGAAGGGAATGGACTATGGTCCCTGTATTAACATCTCTTTTGATAGGCAGGAAAGAACTGATAGGTAGAGAGAAGAGCCCAGCCAGTTTCCTAGAGAAACAAAAGCTTTCCAAAGGACCTGGGAGTTTTCTCAACTTCCAAGGAGGGAGCTCAACCTATCATTGTCTTGTAGACAAGAGGCAAACTCAACCACCCAAGGGAGGAGTCACTCAATGGCCTGTTCAGTTGCTAATGTATCATCCAGAGTGCAGGCTTCTGGGCCTAGCAACCCCCACAGTTCCTCCTTGTTTTATTATTAAAAAAAATAGACCTAGTTTCAATATTAAGGAAGCCAATATTACAAAAGGCAAACAAATCAATTCCCAAATAGCAACAAGTGTCAAGCCAGTCAGATCTTTTTTGGAGTTTTAAAAATACATGTTATTTAAATGAGTCTGAATTCTGTCCCAGATATAAATCCTATCTCAGTACCAATACTGACTTATTTACGTTTAGGAGAAGCACAATTAACAATAAAACAATAGATACATTTTGTGGGATAAATTCAAGCAAAAGTCAACAGACAATTTTCCATTTTTAGGAACCAAAAGTAAAACATGGTGAGTACACAATAGTGATTTTTAAATAGACAATAAAGTCCTTTTGCATATGGTGAGTAGAGTTAACTTTCAAAGTCCAGTTTATGAAAGACTCTCACAGTCAGTCCAAACAGAGGTTAAAAATCCATCATAGAAGTAAATATTTTGTGTCCAGGCATTGATCATATAAGAAAGTCTGACACTTAAGTCTAGAATGTTGAAGAATAGAGCAGCACAAGAATAGCCAAGGGATGCCTAGGGGTCACTGGTTGTTGAGACTCTTGGATTAGTCTGGCTCCTTCACACATCAGAGCATCTATTTGGCTCTAGGTCAGAATCTGGCTCCTCAAGTTGTTCTGCATCGATGCCAGCTCCTTTTTTTCTGTAGGCTGAGAGCTGTGATCTTGTCAGGGAAGCTCTCCATGATTTTCTATCGGGCAGACCAAATGCTTGGGAATCCACCTGTTGATGGAGAAACACAAAGAAACCCGTGACTCCAGCGGAGCTCTGAGTCTGGTTAGAACAGGTGTATGTCAAAGGTGTTCTGCCATTATAAACCCATTTTAACTGTATTTCCTTTTTTTAAAAATATAAAATGGAGGAAGGAATTAAATGAGGTGTATCTGAGGAAGTCCTTTCCCCCTCTTAAATTTATAAAATACCATTTAATCATGTCATTAGCACATTTAACAACAGTAATTATAATTAATAAAAGAAAAATTTGTCCTATGATAGTATAGGTTACTATCTAGGAGAGGTTTTGAAAAATATAAGATCGATTTTATCTAAAATCAGTCTTAAACAGTCTGTTAGTAGGGGGTCTCAAACCTCTGTTGGAATCTCAACAACAGTTTAATTATCAGCAAGACTTTGGAGGCACGGCCTGTACTACCAGGAGTGGTCCTGGTGACATTTGATATGTATCTTAGTCCTCTGAGGAATTACATAGAGGGACTTTAATGTTTTATTTTTTGTGTCATAATTATAGCATAACGTTTTTAGTAACTATAAACTTTATCTTTAAAAGAAATAAAGAATTGAGCTTTTTAGGCAATTGTGTAGACAATAAACATTTATAAATGTATACTTTGAAACCTGAGATATCATAGCTCTTAATTTACTTATTTACTTTAGCATCAGGTAACCATAAAATTTAATCTTTAAAATATGAATCTTATAAACACAAAAATGTTGGACCCTGAGACCCTCGCCCTAAAATTCACAAAGCAGGCTGGTTCAGGCCCACAGTATAGCCCTTGCTTGTAGTCATTCAGGCATCCATTGTTTATAGCCATCCAAGCATCCATTGTTAGTCATTGCTTAAAACTATGTACAGCCTTGAGCTTTTTACAGGTATTTACCCACCCCTTAAGACCTCCAGCCCTTCAGTTCTGGAAAAGCAAGTTTGCACAAAAGGGAATTCCATCAATGAATGTCACCCAGAATGAACAGCCTGCGATTAAGCAGGTGGACTGGAACAATTACCAAGAGCCAACTCCACCCGAGCTCTTGCCAACCAATGACTGTAAAGGTCATAGAAAATTCCTAAGCCAAGCAACTCCCCCCACCCCAAGACCCCTTAAAAACCCCTTGCCCGAGCTGCTCGGGGCCGCTTCAGTCTCTCCTGCGTGAGAGGTTGCTGGAGCCGCCCGGCGCGTCGTTAAATAAAACCTCATGCTATTGCAGCGAGAAGGGTCTTGGTCTTTCTCTCGGTGGCCTCGTTCCTGACTGAAAGACGGGGGTCTTTCATTTTGGGGGCTCATCCGGGATTCGAGACCCCCGAGAGATTGCCCCAACACCAGCCTCGGAGGTATATGAGCTCTCCTGTCTGTGTTTACTTCTGCTTTGTTTAAATCTGTGTCTGTTTGTGTTTGATACTGTGTCTGTTTGTTTCCTCTTATGAGGTTTGGGGCGGTCAGAAACTGCGAGACAGACGTGTCATATCGCAGAGACCGTGAGGGTCCCGGAGGACGCTCTGGACTCTCTGTAGGGGAAAGGACAGAAGTGTCCGTTCCCCATCTGGTTTTGTCTAATCTGCTGTCCGTAGTTTGTCTAATCTGCAGTCTGTAGTTTGTCTGATCTGCAGTCTGCAGTATTTGTGTCTTGTCTATCTTGTCTTGAATCACTAAAAGGATATTAGAAAAATAACCCAAAATCTGAGTGTTGAGGTAGAAAATTTTGCCTGTGATGATAAAGAGTTACTTCAAATGTTCTAACTTGATTGGTTACTTGGATTTCTTATAATATGTGGGTTTTATGTTTCAAAATAACAAGCTGTGGCCACTATAAATTTCATTGCGCGCTTATGATCACATTTTGGTTTTTGACTCTGTTTACTATTTGGCATGCTCAATTTAAATGCACGTGCACACTTAGGAATAAATCATTTTGATAATGTAAAAAGGCCTGAGTACGTACTGACCAAAATATCTTGTTTTATCTTGAAGCTTCACAAAAAGTGGCATTGTGTTTTTACCTAGGATCTGGTAACATCACTTTTGTAGTTCCTTTAAAAGTTTGTTTTCCCATGAGTAATACCAACATATCTAACAGCCAGAAAGGAAAACTGATTTCTGAAAAATTCATTGGAATTCCTTCATTCTCCTGGTATGTACGAGTTCCCTTTCTTGGGGACAAATCTGCTTTCTAATTCCCTGTTCCCAATTGTACTCCTGTGTTCTGCTATATAATGATTTTTAAGATAAGGTCTACTGCCTCTTTTAAAGGATATTTCTTACAGGATAACTAATGTGAAAACAGCAGGAAACCATCAAATAGAAAGAAATGTATATGTATAGTACGTAGAGGTAAAGAAGGTTTTGGGATGAGATATGTTACTTAGAAAGTTAAAGTATGTGCAGGAGGTTTATGAGTTGGTTACTTAAAAAAGAATGTTAAAGTATGTTGTGAAGGTTTGTGGGATGTAGAGTTATGAGAAGACTGAAAATAAGAGATGATGGTTAAAGAAAATATTATTTGTTATGTCTCTTCCATGTTATAAAACAAAAGATATTGAGCCTCAGAAATTAGAAATTAAGAATTAAGCTTCATGTATTCAAATGTATTTCAGTTGTCTGTTTAAAGCAGAAAATTGGTTACTTCTAAAATCCCAACTTCTCAAGGACAGTAGGAATCTTACCAGTGGGGTCATAAATGAGAAGTCTGAGACCAGGGTCCTTCCTGCCCCCAGGGAGGTGGCCAGCAGAAGCTGAGGCCCCGCCTCAGCTGCAGCTTGGAACAGACTCAAGGCCAACTAGGGAGTTTCTCTAAATCTTGGACTTTACGGTAAAAGAGACTGTGCTAAACCAACCTCTGCTCACCTTTTGGAGCAGGCCTCTCTTGGAGGGGGAGGAAAAGGGCACCTGCAAAATGGGGGAGGGAATGTTTTAACCTCTGTATGAATGTGTGAGTGAGTGTCGGCCTGAGGTGGGAAACCTGTAACACCTCTGGCTCGAGTTTGTAGTCCCACGGCGAGATCCCTAAGATCTCTTAAAGCCACGGGATTCGATTGGGCCAGTTCTGCGTTTCCATGGTGATAACATACGGTCTAGGGTGGGATCGGATTAGAATCTGATCGCAAGTCATGAAACCGCTGAACCCACTATGGCCAAGTTATCACCCATGACTCTGCAAAGAGTGTGGCCAGACTGGTACTTGAATGATCTCTCCTGGAGGGATTCCCAAACTTTGTCTGTCTGCGTCGTGTGGTGGGGATCAATGTGACTATAGCTCTTGGTCTACGTAGGACAGTGGGGATCAATGTAACATCAGCTTTTGTTAGTCAATGGAAGGGAATTCCTAAAAATGTTTGCCCTGAAGGAAAGTGTTTCAAATCTGAGACAATGACTATGCTGTTTAAATAGCATATGGAATACAGGAAGCTTCAGGCATGTGTGGACCATGGACTCTCCCCTTTTAGTGTTATCGGGTGGGGCTCTGGTGACGTTGGGTGGAGTGCTGGCCTCCCCGGACCACACCACGGGCAGTGTCAGTGGATGTCTTTGCTGACAACACTGTGTATAGTGATTATCAGAACTCTGCTAAGCCACGCGTCCTTTCCTCAAGTCCAGGTTCACTAATTGAAGCCAAAGAGAGAGATTTCCCCTTCCTGTGTCCAGGGACTATCTAGAAATTGTGAATGCTTAGTTCTACCAACCTAAAAGAGGGTCAAGTCATAGCATATTCTCAGACATGCCTGTATACATCTTAGACAAGAGATGATCCCAGGAAGATCTTTAAGTTATACTACCATCCAACTAGACAACAAATGCAAGAAAGTTGAGAGACTATAGAGCTGGATCAAAAGTACCAGCTAGTAACTCAGGAAAAGCTTTGCCTCCCAATGCCCTCAAGACTAAGGTGAAACAGACAGGAATTTCATTTAGCTTCCATGTCAGCCAAAGTCCTCATCTGTCAGGGGTCTCTCAAGGTCTTTGGAATTCTGAAGAGACGTCCCCTACTGCTGGAATCGCCTGGAAGGAACACCCCTGCTGAAAAACTGACTCCAATTCTCCCAGAAATTTACCACGAGAACTGTGACTAACACTCCATGGTTGGAGTGTGCTTATAGAAAAGGGGGGAATGTTGGACCCTGAGACCCTCGCCCTAAAATTCACAAAGCAGGCTGGTTCAGGCCCACAGTATAGCCCTTGCTTGTAGTCATTCAGGCATCCATTGTTTATAGCCATCCAAGCATCCATGTACAGCCTTGAGCTTTTTACAGGTATTTACCCACCCCTTAAGACCTCCAGCCCTTCAGTTCTGGAAAAGCAAGTTTGCACAAAAGGGAATTCCATCAATGAATGTCACCCAGAATGAACAGCCTGCGGTTAAGCAGGTGGACTGGACGATCACCAAGAGCCAACTCCCACCCGAGCTCTTGCCGACCAATGACTGTAAAGGTCAAGAAAATTCCTCAGCTAAGCAACCCCCCCCTACCCCAAGACCCCTTAAAAACCCCTTGCCCGAGCTGCTCGGGGACGCTTTCAGTCTTTCCTGCGTGAAAGGTTGCTGGAGCCGCCCGGCGCGTCGTTAAATAAAACCTCATGCTATTGCAGCGAGAAGGGTCTTGGTCTTTCTCTCGGTGGCCTCGTTCCTGACTGAAAGACGGGGGTCTTTCAGGAGGGAGATGTGAAGAGACCAAGCTAGGCTAACGCCATGACAGGCCTCAGACTCCAAGGTAGGCCTAAGTTTCAAATTCCTGTAAATCGGGTGACTTTACAGAAATTAGCTTAAGGGAATCATAAAAGTCCCTGGATAAGAACATACCACCCAAACCCTAAATCTGGAATGCTGTTTAGCCGGAGGGCCAAAAAGATACTTGTAAAACAGTGTCAGCTAAACTGCTTTGGTGGGGCACACAACCTCCGTGTCTCTTGTGTATAAAAACCGTGTGGAGAGGTACTTCGGGGCTACACTCACAACACCCTCCTTGTATGTGTAAGTCCTGATACCAGTCTGTCTGTCTGTCTCTCTCTCCTCTCTAATAAAGCCTGTTAGTTGTGCTTGTGGTCGAGATATTCTCTGTACAGTGGTGGACCCCACATGCTGGATTGAATAAAACGCTGTTGCTTTTAAATACACGTCTTAGCTGGTCTTTGAGAGATTTCGGACCCCAATAAGATGGGAGAGAATGGAGAGAAACAGAAAGTCACACACAGAAAGAGATGGAGAGAGAAATGCACCACACCGTGGACTAGATGGAAGATTTTTGTGTTTTGTTTTGTTTTTGATGGAAGTTTTTAATGGAATTCCAGAGCCACAGGGCCAATCGTGAGGAGAGGAAAGAGAAAAAGGAAAAGAGCAGAGAGAAGGAAATGGCGGGTTTTATGCCCTCAGGGTTAGTGGACGAGGGGGCAGGGTATGGAGGTTTGTCTAGGTGTATAAATATACACCAGGACATTTGTCCAGCCCAAGAAGTGTGACCTGAATCAGCCTTTGACCTTGACCCTGCTAGCACTAAGGGTCAGGCAAGCACGGGTTCTTACAAGCACCAACATGGGGGGAGAGGCAGGCAGCCACTGTTGAAGGGAAAACGGTGTCAACTGTCCCAATGTTGTAGGGTTCTTGTGTTCTGGAGTCGAAGATTGAAACCAGAACATGGTGTAGAGGATTAAGGTAGAGTTTATTAGAGAAGAAAAAGGTTGGAACTCATGGACTCCAGACGTGGAGTGCCACAAGGGGCTAGATCACCTCCATGAGAAGCTGAAATGAAACAGAGCTTATGGCACTAGAGTTGCCATGAGGGGCTAGGGAGCCCATGAGAACTCACGGTGCTTAGGCATGGAATTCATGAGGAGCAAGGAACAGGAAACAGACTCATGGTACTGGAGTGCCATGAGGGGCTAGGGAGCCTCCAAGAGAAGTAGGCAGCTGGAAACGGACTCATGGCACTAGAGGGCCATCTTATCTCTGAGAGGATTGGAGTCAGTTCCTCAGCAGGAGTGTTCCCTCAGGGTGATTCCAGCAGTGGGGGATGACTTTCAGGAATTCAAAGACCTTGAGAGACCCATCCCAGCATGGCTGCTCTAATCCTGCCTCACCACCATCAAACAAAGCTCTGCCTTGAAAGTGGGGAGACTTAGGAGTGGGATTCCTATTGTTGTACCCAGATTTCTGGGTCCCAAGAGACCACCATGGAGCTGACCTGCTCTCACCAACATGCTGTTAGAAACACCAAGAAGCGCCTGTCTTTTCCTTGGAGCTGTACTCGATCGCCTAGTGACTGTGTGCAGCCTTCATGTCCCTGACCGAGGCTCTTATCTTTTTTAAAACTTTGTGCAAGAGAGTAAGAGACACTGGAAAGAGACAGCCCAACACTAAGTCTTTTTTTTTTTAATATAGAGAGTAATAAATTGGAGATACCAAGACAGAAGGGAGGGAGAGCAACAAAATTAACAAAAGCTAATCCCTACAGAGATAAGGAAACATTCGTTTACACTCCCTCACTGAGCTGGTAGAAATTCAAGGGCTGTGGGAATGATGATTAGGCCTTTGTTCTATCCACAACTCCACCAAATTTTTCTTCCCATATACATATATATGTTTGAAATTAGAATCTCAACCAATTGGGGGACAACCCCTTAAGTAAAGGTGCCCAACTTGTCCCTGTTGTGTATAGTCACAGGCACCCTTTTGATCAAAAGATCTATTGATCTATTGAGTGTACTGGTTACTCCTCTCCCTTGCTGTGAGACAACACTCATATACAACTTAAGGAGAAAAGGAGATTTGTTCAGCTTTACAATTCCAGAGGGGAGATACAGTCCTTCATGGTGGAAATGGCATGAGTGGCTGGCAGAAGCTGGAAGAGACCTAAGTCAAGTCCATTAAGGAGACTGAGAGCTGCAAGAGCAGACTAACTAATTGAAGACAGGCAGGGCGAACCAACCTCAAGGCCCACCACCTGTGACTGCCTTCTTCCAGCAAGTCTACATGTCCTAAAGATCATGACTTTCCCAAACACTTTTCAAACCCTGACACTGACCTTCTTTAACTTTTTGGCATTGTTTTTTGAGACCACACACACACATTTCTAACAGTCTTTTCTGTGAGCCAAAATAAACCCTTATGTCATAGTTAGGCACAGGCGTTAACCTGAGAGTTGAGGGTTTGCGCTCTGGGCACATTTGTGGAGAATTAGTAGTTAAGCCACAGCAAACATGCAGGAGATTAGCTAATGGGGAAGGCCCAGTCCATGGTGGGTGGGACTAGGCCCTGCACAGGTGAATAAAATACTAAGAGCTGGTTGAGGAAGTCGGCATCCTTGTGTACACTTGGCCAGACATGCTGGTCTGGCAAATAAGGATCGTCCCTCTCTCAGCCATTATGTGGTGATGGTGTGGCCAGTTTCAGTCCTGGTGTTGGTCCATACTTTCCTGTCAAGCTGGAGTGAGAACTGTAACCAGACAATCATAAGAGACAATAAATCCTTTGTTCCCTTAAGCCGTTGGATGGTCATTTATCAGCAACCACACAGGCAAAATGCAACAGGGCCCAACCCAGTTGATCTTGTGCCTGACCTCACCAGTGGGTTTATTTGCAGTGGAGAACCCATTTCCATATCCTTTGGACTTTGTCTCTGTGAAGGATTAGAGTCAGTTCCTCCAGATCAATAGTGTTACAGGATGTCCCTGTTCAGGTGCCAAATGTTGCAGGAACGATTGTCCCAATGTTGCAGGGTTTTTGTGTTCCGGAGTCCGGAGATTGAAACCAAAACACATGTAGAAGATTAAGGTAGTTTATTAGAGGAAAGGCTGGAACTCAAGGACTCCAGATGTGGATTGCTATGAGGGGCTAGGCACCCTGGAGAACTCATGGCAACCATGAAAGGCAGGCAGCTAGAAAGAGACTCATGGCACTAGAGTGCTATGAAGGGCAGGCGCTAGGGAGAACTCATGGACCCCAGGCATGGAATCCATAAGTAGGCAGCTGGAAAAAATTCATGGCACTCCGAGTGCCATGAGGGTCTAGGGCGCCAAAGATGGCTGCCAGGGTCAGGAGCATATTTATGCACTTAGATAAACCAGAGAAAATGTTTTTTTCCCCATTGGTTAGGCAAGCCTGGAAAAATGGCTTTTCTTCGTTGTTTAGCTCACATTGGGGCCCAACCCAGTTGATTTTGAGCCGAGGTAGGGCTGGAGATCAAGCTGTTTGATGTGGAGAGCTCATCTCCACAATCCTTTCATAGGGAAGTTGGCCATCTTATCTTTGGGAGGATTGGAGTCAGTTCCTCAGCAGGGGTGTTCCTTCAGGGTTCACCTGGCAGTGGGGATGGCCTTTGGCTTTTGGGGATCAAATTCACCAATTTGTGTGCAGATACTTTACCTGTCTAGCCATCTTGCTGGCCCTTTAAATGTTTTTTTGTTGTTGTTTGGTTGTTTTGTTTTGTGTATGTCCGTGCGTGCGTGCGTGCGCACAAGCATGTGTGTGTGTGTGTGTGTGTGAGAGAGAGAGAGAGAGAATGAGAGAGAGAGAGAGAGAGAGAGAGCAATGACAGTGTTTGTGGAGGCCCAAGGATGACTTCAGGAATCATCCTGGATTTCTCTACCTCCTTTTGCTTTGCTCTGGGATTTCCCCGGTTCTGCCTTCCAGGGCCAAAAGTACAAGCTGTCACATTTCCACCAGGCATTTTTACATGAGATTTGGAGATCCAAATGCAGGTTCTTCTATTTAGGAAGCAAAGGTTTGACTCCTGAGTCCTCTCTCCAGCACCCCTTAAAAGTATTTCTGAAAAATTTAAGCCAGCTTGGCAATCCTGATATAATTCTCTGAATCATAATCATTATTCTGAAATGCTGCATGAAACAGGAACAACTATAATGTGTTGTCATCTGCTAAACTTTCTGTGAAATTCAGTCTTGTGTTTCCATAGTCGTGATTCTTCTTTAAGGAATTTACAAACTCATAGAAAATGATTAACAAGTACTTATCTTTCAACCCAACTTTTCTTATTTATTCTCACTGGTGGTGCTTTTTATTTTCCCTTTAGAACTTGTAGCCAAGGCTGGCATGGACCTACCTTGCCTAGGCTGGCCTCAAGTTCCCCTGAGATGGTCGCTGGAATGGCCATTTGTGATTGATCATCTTGTAGGAACCACAGGGGCCCTTGTTGGCAGGGTTAAGTGATGATAATCGGCAGGTTAATTTTGTGGACCATGTTGCAGTACCAAAGCTGAGAGACAATGATAGGTGGGACTATACCTTCACCGGAGTGCTTAACTATGCCTAACTTTGACTGCAGTTCTTTAACCCAAAGCTCAAATCAGTACCCTGAAGACAGACTTGGGGCGAGAGGGCCCCGGGGTTTTATCCTCTTCCCAATGTGGCCACATGGAATGATCTCTCCTGCTTCTTCCCGTCACTCATCTCCTTAACTAGCATTCTGAAACAGTGGCTGGGTGTTGCAATCAGTCTGTGCCCTACCCGAGTTTACTGCATATTGGGTAAAACAGCTTTTCAGACTGTGCCTTGTGCTGGGAGCAGCTTTTGAAAACTTCACTGTGAGGACGACAGCTATAAATGAGCACAGTGAACAGCACCATATGTCCAGCACATGTAGACTGGCAAATAACTTATTCCTGGGAGCAGAAAGAGGCCCTGTAAATACTCATAAGAATTACCACTGTCGGGACAAGTGAGTATATTAAAATCCTATCAGGGCTGGAAAGATGGTTCAGGGGTAAGCTTTTGCCTCGCAAGCAAAAGGACCTGTTTGGATTCCAGATCCCACGTAAAAGTGCTGGGGAAAGGGGAGAATGGTGGTGGCTTGCAATTCTGATCCTGGAAGGCAGAACCCGGGAAACCCCAGAACAAAGCATTAAGAAAATAGAGCAATCCAAAATGATTCTCCAAGTCACCCTTGGGTTTTCACAGGCGCATGTGCGCGCGCGTGCGCGCACACACACACACACACACACACACAAATGCCCTCTTCTATATCTATATAATACACGATAAATTTTAATCATATCAGGAATCTAGGTCCAAGACTTCTCCAAGACCCAGGATAGGGTGTAACTACTACTTGGACTATATTATAAAGCAGTGCATTGTATCTAGTACTGTAATGGCCATGTCTGATAGATCTAGAACCAGACCTCAAAACAGAGACCCCACTTGATAGATCTGAGATTGGAAAGAGATCTCCACCGGAGACCCCACCAAGAATGTTAATAGGATCTGATAAGGAAAACAGACAACTGGGATGGAATGGAACCAGCCAGTCAACCCTAAATTCCTTCCTCCTGCTCTCCAACTGTTAAATACTTACACCCCTGACTCCAAATCAGTAGCAATTTCCATCTCATGTGGAAATTGCTGCTCCCTCGCAGGAGTTTTGGAGGAGCATCTTGAATAAACTTCACTCTTCATGGATGAAGCTTGGTTGACTTCCTGTTCTATCTCCCTTCCTGCCCCCCTGTTCTTCTAACAATGTCCTTGTCCACTAACTTGTATTGAATACTGATATGCAGAGAACTCCTGACTGTCCCAAGAGTTTCAGTTTGGCTCAGTCCCTGCTGTGGATTTGACCTTCGTGACTGCATCTGTTGCACCTCCTGGTCACCTATCTGGACCTGCAGTCTATCCATCCTTCTGCCTGTTCCTTCGTCCGAAGCCAGTCCTCTCCTTTCGCTTCTGCAGCTGGACTCAACTCCACAGCTTTCCTTTCAAACCTGTGACCAGAGTGGCCCAGTTCTCAGAAGAAGCTTCTTCCCTGTAGCTGTTAGGGTTAATTTTCTTTAGTTTCCCAGCTTTGGCTTCCAAGGCCTGTTTGCCACTTGTGGCCTCTTTAACACTTTGGAGTCACTTTGTAATTTAAACATGTACTATATGTACATATATTGTACATTAGTATACAGAGAGAGAGAGATTTATTGTCGGATGTATTCTGAGAGTTAATACAAGTAATTAAGGTTGGAATGAAAAACTCTGTTTGACTTAGCCAGGATTGCCAAGGAAAGTGGGAATATCTGGCAGACTGTGCCTTTGAAACTGCTGCGCCTCATGAATTTATTGTGATTTAATAAATTCCAACACTGTTGAATGACACAAATTTGCTCATTTATGCTCCTGACTGTGCATATGACTCTAAACATAGTCTGTGGAGGCCAAGAAGGGCTTTCGCCCTATCACAGCAGTTACAAACTGACAAATGTAAACATGTCCACCAGAATGCTTTCACATAAATATTCACACATCGGTCAATCTTTAAAAATGGTCACATTTTTTTCTCAAATGTCATTTATTAGAAAATACAATTCTGGAGCAAGTAGAAGATACAAGAGGTCTGCAAAGTGGGTACAGTACAGACCTCTTTAAGTCGGGGCACAGAGGGTTAAAATAAAATGAGCTACAGGCAAAAAGCCAGCAGCACATCTATGGTCCAAATATCTGGAAGGTTCTACTCCTTCCCCACTTCCTGTCCCCTGCCCTCAGCAGCCAGCTTTATCCTTGGCATTTTTAATTTAAAAGAAAGAAAAATTAAAACTGGATGTGGTAGCTCCCATCTGTAATCCCAGAACGTGGGAGGTCAGGAACTCAAGGTCGTCGTTGGCTACATAAGGAGTTCAAGGCCAGTCTGGGTTACACAAGACCCTGTCTTAAAAAAAAAAAAAAGACTAAGTAAACTCCTTCGCTTCCCCGCGGCTTCAGAGAATGGCGCTTCTCTTCCTAATAATGGCATGAGCAGAAGAGGGAACTCCATTTCTGACCTTGGAGTTGTGGAGCAGTTTAGAATATGTCCTTATTAACTCTTTTCTCCAGTTTAAAAAATTAACATCAAGTTCAGTTTCCCACACTCCTTCTTAAAGGATTACAGCGCTTTGGAGAGAAACTCAAGACTGAGTTTTAAAATCCATCTGGTAAGGAATAGAGTACGAGGCAGGCTGGAAATGAGCTCAGTGGTGAAGTGTTTGCTTAGTATGTGCAAGGCCTGGGTTCACTCGCAAGCACCAAAAAGAATAAGGAAACATGTTGAAAGAGTAGGAGGCACTAATAGCCCAGTTTCTCCGTTGCAAATCCTTCTATCCAGATACCTCACAGGAAGAAACACCACTGCTGACCAAATCTCTAGCCCCTCCAGCCCTCTGGGTGGACCAGCATCCTGGCTACACACTAATTAGGTTGGTAGCCCTACGGAACTAGGGAAGTTCTTTTCTGACAAAGAGTGAGAGAAACACGGTTTGGGAGAGAAGTAGCAGAACGAAGTGAAGGGATGCAGGGAGTTGTCCCCAGAAACTACTCCCAGGCAGTCATACTGTGCCGCCCACCTACGGGCCTCCATCCAGAGCCACAATTGGTGACACTAAACCTAACGGTTGGGCAGCATTTGGGTAGAGGGGCACACTCTGGTGTGGAGCATCCCAGTGTATTCACAGAGGACCGAGAGAATGGGGCAGAGGGGAAAGAGTGGAGGGAGGTGTTCAGGCCAATTCCTAACAGCAGGGAAAGATGAGAGGAAAAACTTCGCCCTACACAGCATGGGTCCCTGAATACAGGACCTTGGCAGAACCCTGACCTGAAGGGCCCTTCCTTACACACATAGGTATCACATCGCTCTCCTTTGGAGGCAAAAATCCAACGGCCCAGTGCAGGCCTCAGTCCAGCAGTCAGCCCTCCTGGGTCCGCCACGCACCTCCTGGGTCTGCCCTAGAGGCAGGGCTTCACCGAGGCCCCAACGGGCCCTTCCCCAATATTGCTTTCCTATTGCTAGAAAACAAAACCCAAAAAGTCCCAGGGAAAAGTCTAATAAAAACCATCGCTGTACAAAACGTCTATCTTCTCTTGCCTTCTGGGGCACGTGTCATGTCTTCTCGCAGGTTTCCTGTCCCAGTTAGGACAAAGTTATTATTTCATTTTTTAAAAATAAAAATAAAGGATCCACCCTTTCCCCCCAAGTGCTGCTTCACATAACCCCCACGTCCCAAAGTTGCTCCCTTGACACAAGGTAAACTTAAAAATTGGCTGCACTTCACAGCACAACCATCGAAGCTCAGTCTGTGGAGACGCGTCGGCAGAAAGCACCTGACTCTCCCCCAGGCCAGGTCCTCCTGGACTGTGGGGGAGGCCTCCGAGGGCCCTGCTCTTTCCCCAGGACAGGGGTTGGCAGACAAGCAGGGAGTAGTCCTCTCCTCCAGCTCTGGCCTCCAGCTAGGGAGCTGTTGGGTCACAAGGTTCCGTGACTTCGAGAACCCAGCTCGAACCAGTCGGTCTTCTCCTGGGTCAGGTCCAGCTCCCGCAGGCGGATGTGCACCTCCCCGAGGAGCACGTTCTCCCAGAACCCTTGCTCACTCAGCACGCTCAGCTGGAGCTCCCGCTGCTGCAGATCTCCCTTGGGGATTCCATCATACACCAGCTGCAAACGTGGGCAATTGGGAAACCGTGAGAGTTGGCAGGGAGGAATCCACGTGGGACACACCAGGGAGCTGCTCCAATTCCTGGGGTGGTTTGTTTGAGACAAGGTGACACGTAGCCTAGACTGGCTGGAACTTGAAGCAATCCTGCCTCTGCCAAGATTAGAATAATGGGATTATAGGCATGCTTCCCCAGCAGATTCCTCCTCTCCATAGATGAGGGCTCAGGCCCTGGCTTAAGAATCACAACCCTTAGGATGGCAAGTCTATAAACAGGGACACTTAGTTCATGCTGCTGGCTTCGTAAGTACGGTCCACATCACCCTTTCTCAAGTCCAGCATTGCATCATGACAGGAGCCACAGAGTGTCTTAAATCATGCACAGCATGTTCAAATACGACTTGATTTCCAAGAACAGGAAGTTTGTCCCAAGGTGTGGCGGCTCAAGATGGTAATCCTAACACTTGGGAGGTGTAGGCAAGAGATTTAGAAGTTCAAGGACAGTTCAACTTTGTCTCAAAGCAAAAAACAAAACAAACAGAACAAGTGGTTTGGCAATCTCCACCCTACCCCCACTCCCCACTCCCCACACACCATTTCGTTGTAGGTAGGGTTGCACGTTTTCCGGGCCACTTTGGTTTTCCTCTTAGTGGTTTTCTGAGGGTCAGGAAGGAGGTAAATCTTCACATAGGGGTCAGGGTCATTCCCATCCTGGAGCAATTGCTGTAAGAGAGAGAGAAGTAAGGTGGATTCTTCAGTGTCATCTTTTTGTTATCACTCCTGTGGCCATGCTAGGTCAGGCTCTCTTCCATGTTTAACTTTCTGCAATGCATACTCCATGCTGATAGAAATACTACTACGATCATGTTAAATGTCCTATTGAAATCAATCAGGT
The DNA here is from genome assembly GCA_023101885.1 of Typhlomys cinereus. Classification (NCBI taxonomy): domain Eukaryota; kingdom Metazoa; phylum Chordata; class Mammalia; order Rodentia; family Platacanthomyidae; genus Typhlomys; species Typhlomys cinereus. Next base: position 56,504 of record JALPQD010000771.1, read on the forward strand.
TGCCTGCCACATGTCCATTCTGTACTTTGTATCTAAATACTGTGGCAATCCCATAAAGTCACACGTTTCAAGTGAACCACCAAGTCTCCCCAGACTTCTTTCCATGCTATTTTGTTATCTGGTCCATTTACTTCCTAAAAGGTGCAGACAAGAGTCAGAGAGCTATGTTGCTTGCTCAAGGCGGCTAACTACAGATTATCACTCAGCTTCACTCTGTTTTGCTCTGTCTTGCTTTATTTTTAGGTTCTGAGCCCAATCCAGGGCCTACAAAACACTGAGCATGTACCCTGCCTGAGCTACACCCCAAGTTGGATCCTTTCACATTTAAGTCAAACCCTGAGTGGTGACTTATGCTTGTCATCCTAGCATTTAGGTAGCTGAGGCAGGAGGATGGAGGCTTGCCTTGGCTACATATTGCTTCATGGGCTTTGGCCAATAGGACTTGCAGTTCCTGATAGACCCAAGCAGTTCGCACCCAGGAAGGAATCGGGCAGGCTGTTAGATCTAACTGCTCCCAGGGTTGAACAAAACTTCTGTAATGTATACAATGACTCCGCCCTCTGTCTTTGTGTGACACCTCATCACCACTGATATCTTGACACTTCCTCATTCTTCCTGGACTACTTCAGCTTTATTTTCTTGCCTAATTCTTACTTCATTTTTACATGCCATGTATTTCTCCTGTCTGCCTTTTCCAACTGGAATGCACGTTCCCTGGGAGAGGGATTTAGTTTTGCTTTCTCTTGTATCTAAGGCTAATGTTTTAGTGACTAACTTATCTGACCCTAGATGAACTTCTGAATGAACAAGTGAGTGAATGAATATGTGAAAATAAGACCAAGGTTTCTTTTACTCTAATGCTCTTGCTTCTCCTGCTATGACCCAATGCTCCAAGCTATGCAAATAAGCAGCCCAGGGACAGCACACTGCAAATATTGAACAAACATTCCATTTCCAATGTTCTTAGAACCTGTCCCCAAATTAATAACCTAAGCTGTCTTGAATACACTTGAAGGGTTTCCAGAGGCTGTCTGATCTATACTTACCTATCTATAGCCACGATTACTATATTACTATACTACCTATTATTATAACCTGGTAGCAAGCTCCCTGGGCTTCTCCTTTATATTACCGCAATTTCCATAGCAACAGGAATACAAAGGAAAGGCTTTCCATATAACCCCAGGAGGAAGGAATCAACATTATCCTTCTTATAAGGCTCATAACTCTCAGGATATTGCAGAGACTACAGCCAGCAAGCATCAGTGTCTGGTCATCTGCAGACCTGGCATGGAGTCCAGCCTGCAGTTGGTGTGTTACAAACCTCTTTGGTTATTCTCATGACATGGGAGCAGAGAAGGATTGGCTAGTCTAGAGAGTACCAGCAGAAATAGGATCAAAAAAGGCCTGAGCACGCACTTACCAAACCCCGAATATGCATCACCATGATGAAGAGTTTGTTGTTTTTGTAGGAGATGGACAGTTTCACCTCCCCGCCCACCTTCCCAACAGGCCGGGCCCAAGTGCCATCTGCAGGGACAAAGGAAATGAGAAAAGTCCGTAGTCCGTCAGTGCCTGATGGTTGCCGGGCAGCACGTCTATTTAGAAGCCCTGGCCCAGCCTTTCCTTGTTAGATTTCTGATATTCAAGGGGTCTGGAATATAATTCAGAGTTGAGCTACGATAAAGGTATAATCACTAATTGAATATGCATCCATGGGTGTGTGTGTGTGTGTGTGGAGGAGAATCTAGCCACGGAACTGTGGATCTCACAGCATGAATGTGAAAACCAGATTCTCCAGCAAGTAAGCAAAGGAACAGAAAAGTCAAAGGGAGTTGACAAGGGGTGGGGTGTGGTTTGATGGGATTGGCAGGACTGTCACCAGAAAAGTACTATACCTGAAGATTTAGGAGCTGGGCTGGTGCCCGAAGCCTTCTCATCCCGGGGTAGGGGGTGGAAAAAGGTGTATACCAAGTCACACTGTAACAGAACCAGAAAACAGGACCACTGGAGACAGACAGCCCAGTAAACAAGAAAAGACTATTCCAGATTAAAGGAACCTTAAGAAATACAGCAATTGGGGAGAGAATAGCTCAGCAGGTAAGGTACTTGCTCCCAACCCTCATGACCTGAGTTCTATCTCCAAAGACCCATATGGTGGAAGAAGAGAACTGATTTCTGAAGGTTGTCCTCTGACCTTCACCCTTATACCATGCCATACATGTGTATTCCTTCTCGATCTCTCAATCTTTCTCCTCTCTCAAATATTTTTTTTTTAAAAGAAATACAGCATTTTTTTTTTTTTTTGCAGTGGCAGCCAGTGAGGTTTATCCAAGGTGCAATTATTGCTAAGTGAAAACTTTTCCCAATACCCTGCCGTAACGACTTGATAGCACTAACAATATTTAAGACGGTCTCTACAGAAAAAAAAAAAAAAAATAGCAACTGATAATGATGCCTGACCTGCAACATTTTTTAAAGAGGAAGAAAATAGGGCTAGAGAGATGGCTCAGGGGTTAAGACTCTGCCTTGAAAGCAGAAGGTCCCGAGTTCAGATCTCAGGTTCCATGTAAAAAATGCCAGGCAGCCAGGATTTCTGGCTCTGGTGAGCAGAGCCTGGGAAATCCTAGAGTGAAGCAAGAAGGAGATAGAAGCCATCCAGGATGATTCTTGAAGTTACCCTTGGTCTTCCACAGGGACACATAGTGCTCTCTTGTACTCTCTCTCTTTCTGTCTCTCTCTCTCTCTCACACACACACACACACATATGCACACATACAGAGTAAATAAAATATTTAAAAAATTAGCTGGGGTGGAGGCACATGAAGTTAATTTCAGCCCTCCGAGGCAAAGTCAGGATTGACACAAAGCTGAGATAGGTATGTCCACCAAGTTCTAGAACAGCCTGAGTACAGAGCAGGAGATGACATGTCAAAAACTAAAACTAAACAAAAAAGTAATTTTCTACTTTTGCTTCACCATTGCCTCTCAACACACACAATCTGTGCAAGTGGAGATACATGTTTGACTCAGCCCAGGGCAGAAAGGACACTCTTACTGTGGACAATGTTTCCAGCTACACAGGGAGATCCAAAATCAAAACAAAACACTTAAACATGACTTTGGTATAGAACTTTTCAAGTAGGCATAAGGCCCTGAATTCAATCTCCAGTACCAGAAAACACCGGCATACACACTACACTCATAGAAGAGCATTAATAAAAATAACTGGCTAGAGACCAGTGAGATAGTTTAGTGGGGAAGGCACTTAGTCGCAAACCTGGGAACCTCAATTTGATTCCTGAAAGTCCACATGGTGGAAAGAAAAAACTGACTTCCAAAAGTTGTCCTCTAACCTCCATCCATGTGGCATGGTATCACACCTTCTCTCTCCTGCTTTTTCTCTCGCTTTCTTCAAAAAAAAAAAAAAAAAAAAGGCAGCTGGATGATTTTTTGGAATAACTGGATCCCTGATGACCATGTTAGGGCAAATGTAATACATATATTTGTATATTTAGATAAAGTCTCATGTGTCCCAGGCCGCCTTAAACTCACTGGGCAGATGACCAGTGGTGGCATTAGAGGCATCTGCCACAAAGTGCGGTTCACTGCTGGAGATGAAACCCAGGGCCTTATGCAAGTGCTTTAGTAACTGAGCGACATCCCCAGCCCTTAATTCTACTAAACAAACACCATCAGGCAAATACATACGATCAACCTGCTTGAAAATCTTTTTCCCTCAAGATGAATCCCTTCTTTTCTCCCTCCATCCTGCCCTCCCCTCCCTCTGGTTCTTGTCACTGCCGTCACCCTATCTTGTCTCTCCTTGAGGTACATCGTATTGTGTTTATGCAAGCCTGAGGCTGGACCCGCGTTCCATCCCCTGCAGGGCCCGGCACTAGTTTTCACCAGGCTGCTCCCTGCTGAGTCCCACAGCCAGGCGCCCCCTTCCCCACCCTCCACATCCACTGCAACTGTCTCTGGACCCACCTCGGCCACCTCAGGGGCTGCGTGGATCAAGTGCCAGATGTAGCCATTTAGCTCCTCCTTCCGCCGCTCAGCTACAGCCTCTCCTCGGGAGCGGCCAATCACAAAGCGACTAGGGAAGCTGGAGTGACAGGCAGGCAGGGGACAGGGGCATAGAGAGTGACTATGAGGTTTTCATTTGATTTCTCGTTCCTGACTCTCGTTCCCAGCAGTTTCCCTTCCCCAGGACCTTTGCCTCTTTGACTCTTAGCAGAATCTCCAGTATGTGCTCATGTCTCTCTCCTTGGTTTTAAAGCTTCAATTGTCTCCTATTGTAGAAATTCTTATGACATTAAACTGATCATTTTAAGATTTTGGATAAATGAGGTATATTCATCATCAGCCGGAACTCATCTGGCAAAACTAAGTATCGCAGTCATTAATGGAATCACCCTCCACATTCTGTCTCTATGACTACTCTGGGGGATTTCCAATAAGTACAATCTTACTGTTTTCATCTTTTTGTGACTGACTCATTTAATTTAGAGTCATTCATGATAGGTATCAAAGAGCCTTCCTTGCAAAAATTAATATTCCATTGAATGCAACACACACTTAGCCACTAAAAATGGCCAAGTTATTTGATTAGTTGGAAACTTTGAGTTATGTTTAGACTCATCTGGTGCCCCTGCTTTCAACCTGGGCAAGTTTTTTTTTTTTTTTTTGTCAGTGGGTCTATCCATTTCCAAGGCTGGAGCAGGATGGGTGTAGTATTAGTTATGATCAGCCAGTAGGGGGAGCGCTTGCTACCACACCTGACACCAGGTGGAGCAAAGCAAACAGATCTTAAGGAAAGATGGTCTTTTCTGTTGCTGCAATCCTGCCAGCCTCACTTTTTCTCCTCCCCAGAATCTCAGTGCAGACAGGACAAGGGAAGCTACCTGGGCAGGAAAGAAGACGGGAAGAGCAGGCGCAGCTTGTTGTGCAGTTCCTGGAACTCCTCAAAGGTCCTCTGGATGTACGTGGCTTCATGAGCATTCTCCCGCATCACCTTTACCACATATATCTGCAAAGGCCCAAACTCAGAGTACATCTGCCTGACCCTCAGCACTTAGTGGGACACCGTCCACCAGGAAGAGGGTCTCAGGACAGTCTTCAGTGGAGAAAAGATGATAGGCAATACATAGGCAGGAGGGACCCGAAAGCACAGTGTCTCATAGCACCTGGTCACTAGAGCAAGGGCAGAGGAAGTGGTCTGGGACTGCTCCCTGCAGAGGAAGCTCAATTCCAGGGCCCGCAGTGCAGGGGAGAACAGTGGGAACCCCATAATGTGAGCCTAATGGAGAGAGGGTCAGAAAGGAGCAAACACTTACATAGCCCTTGGGGTGAAATATCTTCTCATGACGGCAGAGAAAAACATCCACGATGCGACCAGAACTCTTGAGAGTGTGTGTTCGGGGGGCGAAGGAGAGGGTCAGCTGGTTATCTGAGCCTGTGAACTTCATCTGAGCCAGGTTATGGATGAAAAAGTTGAGCTTTGTGGCTACGCTGCCCAGGCTGGACTCAATCAACCTAGTGATACAGGAGAACGGGAAGCAAAGGATGGATAGATCCAACCCCTCTTGGCCGCCACACTTCAATACAAAAGGATACTAAATCCTATTTTTTTTTCTCCCTGAGGAAAAAGAGTCTTACTATGTAGCCAAGACTGGTCTTGAACTTCCTGTGTAGCACAGTATAGCCTTGAACTCATGATGATCCTCCTGTCTCGGCATTCTGAATGCTGGGATTACAGGTGTGTGCTACCAGGCCTAGCCATGAGTCTTAAGATTAACAACCGGGTCAAATCACTTTCCAGTATAATAACCTCTTGGAACATGACTGGCACATACTTATCTCATACAATTTATACTTTGTGAATCTTGGGTTATTATTATTATTTGGCGTTTGTGTATATCAAAGGGTACCGTGTGTGCTTGTAGAGACTCATGAGCGACTTCAAGAATCATTCTGGACTGCTTCTACCTCTCCCTTTTGCTTCGCTCTGGGATTTTCTAGGTTCCGCCTTCCAGATTCCGAAGTGCAGGCCACTGCCATTTCTGCCTGGAGTTCTCATGTTTTTTTGTTTGTTTTGTTTTGTTTTAATGTGGGATCCGGGATCTGAACTCAAGTCCTTGCTTGTAAGGCAGAGTCTTAACCCCTGAGCCATCTTTTTAGCCCTAATCTTGAGTTCTTATTTCCCTTATTCATATTGAGCCAAAGACAGTCAAACCAAGGTAGAAGGGATTTGGGGAGAGCAAATGTCTAAACAGTACTAGCAAGTGGCATGCAAGGGCCTCACAAAGCACTGATCAATTTGGAGATTTCTAACTTCTAAAAGGTTTCACGAAAGGAGAAGGATCTGACCAAATGAACTAAATATATTATAAAATCCAGATTCTGTACCGCCTTATCAACAGTCTTTCCTTGGGACCTTTCGAAAATGCAGTAAGAGTGATTGGTGACTCAGACAGGAGACCAAAGCTGAGAGAGACTGCACAGCCAACTTCAGACTCTGCTGCCTGGACTCAGCCCTTCCACTTCTGCAGCCTGCCTCTGCCAACCCAGCAGCTTCAGGACTGCATGGGTGGGCTATTTTGCATTGTGTGTTACCTAGTGAAGAAGGTGGTAGCATTGGCCTCTGTGTCCTGGGGCCTCAGGGCATCGTATACATATTTGAGATCCTCCAAGTCTGAGAGCTCAGGGATTCCGCAGGACAACATCTGGAAGATGAGGATAGGACAGGAACTCATAATGGCAGCCACGGATTGCTTCTCTCCCTAAGGCTCCCTGATCCTTCTGGGTGACAGACAGATGCTGTAGGCAGTGGCTAAAGAGCTACAGAGATTGAGGGGCTCAATGTGTGTGCTTGGGGGGGGGGTCCGACACCACTGTTTCCAGGAAGTGGTTTCTATCTTTTGGACATACAGGTACGGAACTGGGGCCCAGAGGAGTGAATCTCCGAGAATCTTCCATAACAAGTCAAGACAGTACTGAAGATGGCAGCAGACAAAAAGGAGGTATTCAGAAGGTGATGGAGCTCTCACCAGACCCAGGAGATTGAGGAAGAGGTGGGTGTGCTTTCGAATGAGATTGTAGGCTTGGCAGCAGAGGTCCACAAAATCATGGAAGCGGCTGGAAGGCTTGTCACCCCCATTGATGACATAGGCCATGTCCGAAGTGAAGACAAAGGGGGCACGATCCCTGGGTCAAGGGAACACGCAGGCAGAAGGTCAAAGGGGGAGAAGATGATCACATCGTGGGCTCTACCACAGATGCTTTCCCTGCCCCCACCACAAGTTCCAGTGGAGCTAAGATGCTTTCTCCTGACTAGCTGATCATGTTGCTGCAGCTCAGCTCGTATTCTTCCATCCAGTCCTCAGTGAGAACAAAGAACAGCTGGTTCTTACCTTCCACAGGGCTGTGCACAAACCTGACTTCCATATAGATCTTCAGCACTGCTCAGGGCTACTACTCCAGGCCCGGTTCTTTCCATCACAGGCATGTCCCAACTCTGAAGCATTACCGACCTCCACACAGGAGACCACTTACCTCTTGATGTTGCCAAACATCTGAGCATGACCCAGGAAGCGGCCAAAATCTATGTGGAACATGTGCCCAGTGGTCTTCAGCATGATGTTGTCATTATGTCTGTCACAGATGCCCAAGACATATGTGGCCACACAGCAGCCAGCACAGGAGTAGATGAAATTTTCCACAGCCTGGAAGAGTGGAGAGGCAGGAGGTGGGACCACAGCCAGCCTGAGTCCAGCCAGCTCTGGCATCCTCTCACGTGAACTCCAACAGCATGTGACAACTGTATATTCATCCTTATCATATACTACAGTACACACCTACGCACACAAAACATGCATTCTGAAGTAAAACGATATGGAAGGGTTATATGTTTATTTGCACCTTTATTTAAACTTTGTCTTCTAGCTGGAGACAGTGGACTCATCCCAAATCCCTGACATGAACCTTCCAGCTTTGTAGGGCTTAGTGGTCAGAAAGACTGATGCTTAAAACTTTCCCAACAGGCCATATGACCATGTCTGGTATGGCTGCCGAGCAGAGGAACTAAGGGGGTCAGCTTGCCCCTGCTCAGAATTCATCTACCCTTCTTCCTGCCCCAGTAACACCCCATTTCCAGAGTGCTTGATGTCAGCTAACTGCTTACCTAATTCAAATCTGCACCTTTCAAAAAAGAGCTGAGGCGGCTTCACACTTGCAGGAGTATTTTACACTTGAAAATCAGATATCTCTATTTGATAAAATGTGTTGGAGATATTTTGGGGTTCAAAAAAGGAGGGGCAGTAAATAGCGAGGACCTGGGTCCACTTTATTTTGCTTAGTAGATATCTGTTCCCTCTGCTCCTGACAAACTAAAACTGCATAGAACCCACAGATAGACCATTGTTACCATCTAAACCCTCTTGCCAGATTTGCAGAATTCTAAAAACCTCAAGAAAGACTCACAGTGCAGCAAGAGACAACTAGGAATGTACAAAATTGAGAATGGGAGAAAAAAAAATAGTCATAGCCAAGAACTATGTGGAATTGGGAATGTGAGGAAGTTCGGCAAATTCTGAATGTCTGACCTCCCTGCTCCCTCTGCAAAAGCCCAGCAATCCTTCCTGGGCTTGTTCCTGGGTTCTCACATCTTCCCAGTTCTTGCCGACTCCCCTTTCTCTGAGCCCCTCCAGGTCCACAGCCATCACCTTTCACTCAGTGTCTGCCTGGCCTTTGCACATTCCAGGTTTCAGGATCTGACTTGCTACAAAACTAACTGAACCCAGCACTTGTCTGATTATAGTTAGATGAGAGTCTACTACGTAAGATACCACGGAATCTGCCTTCTGGAAGGAAAAGACCACTTCTAAGAAAGTAACATCTATGAAAGAAAGCAAGCACTCAATAATGAATGCAATCCATCCACTTTTAATGTCTCCATCAGTCCCGTCCCATCGCAGTTATTTTTGGTGCCTTAGAGGAGTCCTGTGGTGACTCAGACAGCTAGATTGGTGCTTGACAGTAATGGTTGCACTCCCACACCTTCCCTGGGCCAGGTGGGCATGAGCACCCTCCTGGGAGGCAGGGCCTGACTTATTAAGGTATGGGTGCTGTTTACTGAGTAGGTGGCCTAGTTCTTTTCTTCTGACATCACCACAGGAAATTTCTAGCAGTAGGACATACACCTGTAATCTCAGCTCTCACAATGCTAAAGCAGGAGGATCATGAGTTCCAGATCAGTCTGGATCACACTGAAGAGTAAAAAAGTAAAAGAAAAATTCCAAAAGTTACCACCTATAGGTATGTCTGCTTGTTGTATATGCTTCCCCCACATTGATTATAACTTGCTAGTACACTGACGGAAAGTAATTATAATTCCAGCACCTCATTATGGTAGGTGTTACAGCGCCTGAAAACATGTTAGCATAAATAGCACAAGAAATTGGAAAAGGAAGAGAGAATCAGCTCTAGTGCTCTCCATGATACTATATGAACAGGGCAGTTTTTGGTTTAGAGAAGACAAGAAATGGCTTTCCAGGCAAAGGGGTACCATTGCCTAAAGATACTAAGGTGTAGTGTACGCTAGCGTTAAGTTACGGTGGCGTATAGGTTAGCAGGCAGTGTGAAGGGCATGCGTGGAACAGGGGTGGGCTGGCTGGATTACAAAGGCTTGATGTGCAGTGCTACAGTACTGGACTCATTTGTTAGGAGTCTTTGAAGAACCTAGAGCCAAAGTGTGACATGAACAGGTCTACACTTAAAAGCTCCCTAAAAACAAGCAGAGGACCCACAGAGCAGTGCGTGACTATGGCCAGGGGACTGCAGAATCTTATTGTTAACAGGTAGGAAACAAAGAAGGCTCGAGAGGTGAGGTGCACAGGAAGTTGTTTTGTCTCTTTTGAATTTGACCTTTGGGAGAGATGCTGTGGAGGAGTCCAGCAAGCCAGTGACTACCAAGGCTAAAGCTGAGAGAGGAAGAATGCTAGGAAGGTCTCTGGTTGTCATTATGGGGCATGGGCAAGAGCAGGAAGACAGGGTGAGCTAGTCAGGAGTGCAGCGAGAACACGGAAGCCAGAATAAAACCCTGGAGACGATTTAAGATCGTAATTACATATTCACTAAATACGCTATAATTATAACTTAGCTGTCTACATGTCTTCCCTCAGGAATGAAACTGACCAATATAAAGTAGTATTTGGATCCCTTTGAAGTGAAATTTATGTAAATTATAAATTCTGGCATTTTTACTGTGACCTGTTTTCTCCCACCCTACCCTTATCTCATTAACCCAAAGCTTAAAGTCAGGAAGCTGTGGCCAGCAGGTCACCAAGGCCCTACCACCCCGGAACGTCCCACCTCTCATCTCCTGACCTCCAGTCCAGGACCGGTCAGACCTCTTTGCTGTCATCTTGGTCTCCCCACCAGCCTCAATCTAACTTCCAAGCTAAGGCCTGGACAAACAGCTCCAGCACTAGGAGCAAGGGTTTGTGCCACGGACCAGGAGAAGGGGTTGAATTAGAACGACCTCCGAAACTCCTCTAACCACCTCACATTTTGCGTAGCACTGAAGCCCTCTGAGATCCCTACCAGCATCCACGATGAGGCTCGCAAAAGGTAGTTTCAAGGCTGGTAAAATGGCTCAGTGGGTAAAAGTACCAAGTGTGAATCGGTGACGCGACTTCAACTCCCAGCATCCACGTGCTGGAAGGAGAGAAACGATTCCCAAAAGTTGCCCTGTAACCGCCACACATGCTGCTCACATTCTCTCTCGAATACATACTTTAAAAAAACGGGGGTGGGTGAGGGGAGAGGGAGGCTGGTTCCCACTCTCCCAAAACTCAAAGAAGGTTTCTCAGGGAGATTTTCTGTTAGTTTACAATCCTCATTTGAGCTGCCTGCGGGGATGCAGAAGCACCAGCCCACAAGAGCACATCCTTCCCTTAGCTTCTCCGAGTACGCAGGTCTGGTGGAACAGAGCCAAGCGACACAGTCAGGCGCACCGCCTAGCTTTGGACCCTTGAGCTCCCAATCCTACCTTCTCGTACTCGTCTTCCCCAGGGTTGTGTTTCTGCAGCCAGTCAGCCAAGGGCCGGTCCTTGAAGGAGCCGGTTACCCCATGCTCCACTTGGATCTTGCGCAGTGTCTCGGCATTAGGGATCATCTCCACCATCCCTGAGAGACAAGGAATTAGGGTCATGCTCTGGAGCAGAGTGAAGGGCTATAAAAAGTGAAGAAGCTAAATTGGATACTTTCCTATATGCTAAGCTCCAGGGCCTTTGCGCAGTCTACTACTAGCAAGAACACACGGTGGCAGAAAGGAAGACCACACACATGGTGCACATTCCACAGTGACCGATGTTTTCCCAAACTCACGGTGCTGCTCCTTTTTCTATTTCAACTTTTACTATGGAAATGACCTTCAAATATAAATAGGAATAAAAAGAAGGTCTAACCAATTCACAACTAACCATTGCCTAGCTTCAACAACGATCGACACATTTTGAATTTTGTTTCATCTCCCAGGACCCAACTAGCTTCCTATTTCCTACAGATTGTTGCCCAAGCTGGCCTTGAACTGGTAACCCCCCTACCGCACAGACTCCCGAGTGATAGGATTACGGGCCTGCGCTACCACACACCCAGCTTTAGACATACCATTTCATGCACACGCATGTCTTTTTAAAATACTTAGGTCATCTACTTGAGAGGAGGAGAGAGAGAAAAGTCACGCACGTGCACGTCATGGAACATGTGTGAAGGTCGGAGGACACATTCTCAAGTCAGTTCTCTACTTCCATCATGTGAGCTTCTGGGGATCGAACTCAGCTCCCTAGGTTGGCAAGCAGATGCTCTACCCACTGAGCTATTTTGCTGGCCCTTGCATAGAGATTTTAAGTGTAAAGAACACGCCATCGTTACATAAAAAAGAAAGTCAACTAACAGCAGTTCTTTAATCCAGTCTATTTTCAAATTTCTTCCAGTCATCTCAAAATCTAGTTTGTAATCGACTTGTTTGATTGAGATCCAAAGTACAGGTCAGTTGCTCTGTCACTGATCTGTTTTGTTTGTAACAGTTTCTCTATCCCCTGACTTATTCTTTTCTTTTTTTTTTTCATGTCATTCCACATAGTCTCATGGAATGATCTTGCTTCCTCTTATGATCCACTGTTCTGTTAGAAAATAGGCAGAAGGTAGTAAGTGAAGGGGCACCCCCACTCCCTGCTGACCTCTCCCTCGGCCAGTGGAGAAGCAGCGGAAAATGACCATGCGCATGTCCAGCCCCTCCTGGACCCAGATCTTGCTCATGATTCGAATCATCTGCAGGGTGAGCATGTCCTGGCGAAGGTCGTCCCCACACTGGATGAAGGAAGAGAGCCATTAAAGTCAATTCCACTTCCTCTTCCCAGTTCCCACCCCGAGGACCGGAGAGGGGTCACCTGCCTTTGCAGTTTGCCCCTTGTAGTATTTCCACTCTTCCCATAGTCCTGCAATCCCACCTGAACTAAATTGTGGCTCCCCTTTTACAAGAACCCATCCTCATCACCAGGCCTGTGTGTTTGAGACAGGGTCTTCCCATGTAGTCCACGCTGGCCTCAAACTCATAGTAATCCTCCTAACCTCAACCCTTGAGTTCTGGGACTGTGGTATGCACCACCACAGCTGTGCATCAGGCCTTTAAAAAAAGTTAATTGTGCTTGTGTGTATATACACATACAGCGCCATGTGGAAGTCCGAGGATAGCTTCTGGAAGTTGCTTCTCTGATTTCTTTCACTTTGTGGGATCCAAGACTCAATCTCAGGTCATTAGGTCTGCATAGGAAGTGCTTACCCATGAAGCCATCTTGCCAGCCCTCATTGGGCCATTTTAAAATCTGCATGTTTATGCCACATTAGGAATGAGCACACAGTAAATGCGTGTGACCCTCTCTAAGGTCATATGACCTTTTATAAGGACAGAGAAGTGGATTCATTTTATTTTGGGGTTCTAGAAGTTGAACCAAGGGCCTTGTGAATGCTAAGCATACATTCTGTCCTTAAGGTACTTGTGCACACTGGCTTACCAACTAGGTAATATGCTCCCAAACTATCATTTACTTCTTGTAATCATCAAGGAGTCGGAAGGAAAGATAGGGTTCGCCTAGTCTAACTTATGGCTGATAAAATTTCTTCAGTACCTAAAAATAGTATTAAGAAATCTTCAGTATCCTGCCACACGGTCATTTGACCTCTGCTGGAATATGGCTACTGCAGTGTTGGGAGGTAGTTCTGCCTTCCAGAAAGTGCTTCTGTATTCTGACCTAGCAGTTGCCTTTACACCTTGTCACTGTTCTCAGTCTTCTGGGTCCATGCATAATTCATTCAAATTCTTCCCAATAGAAAAAAAAGGTAGCATGAGAGACACAGCCCAATGTAAAGCACTTGCCTAGCATGCTCAAGTCTCTGAATTCAATCCTCAGCACTAATTCCAACATGAATAGTGACCAGGGCCTCTCCTGCCAGCCGAGGGCATTCTTCTCTCTAATAATTCTTCCCTACTGGGTATGAGATTATGCTCATGTGCTGTCCAGGTTGACCTGGGAGTCACTAAGTAGCTCGTGGCCGTTCTCCTGCTGAGACATCAAATGTGTGGCACTCTTACCTTGAAGATGACTCGGATGTTCTCACCCAGTGGATCCACATTTTGGAAGGCAAGCTTGAGGGGGACTGCATTGGAGTTGAAGTAGGAACAGTCCTGTGTAGTGAGAAGGGTGGTGATCAGTGTCACGGTGGTCCCCTCCCAGAGAAGAAAACGGCCTCATCACATTAGATCAAGATGTCGTCCGCCTTCCTGCTGCTGGTCCATGCAAGACATACTCACTGCTGCTCCGGACTTCCCAGGCACCCACGCTTCATGTCCCCCTTACTGCCCTCACCCTGACACAGACTGTCATAATCTCTGTTGTTCCATGCTCCTCTCCACACACAATTTTTTCGTGACTTCTGGTAAATCCCATATCCCATCTATACCTCAGTTTAGACCTCTGTAAAATAGGGATCATCGCATTACCAACTGTCTAAGAGTTGTGGAGGTGAAATTCAACCACCAACACAAAGCATAGACCAGCATTAAGTAAATGAGTCCCAGGTCCCTGTCCACCAATCCGTCTTCTTCCCAGTACCATTAGGGAGAGACACCCAGGGCTCTATTCTGCTGCCCTGCACAAAGCTGCCAAACAAAGTCTTTACACGTTCGGGTTGGGAAGAGGCCTCTAGGTTCACTCTCCTTCCTTCTCTCTCAGTAGCCAGGACAGGAGGGAGGGGCTCTAACATCCATGCGTGTTCCCTGCGTGCTCCCCGTTCTGTGAAGCCCCACATCCAGCAACCACTCACCCTAGGCACAATGCCCTTCACCAGCAGACTGGGACTGAGAGGTAGTCGGCACGAACCATTGAGGGCGAAGAACTGCTTTATCTCCTCCAGGCCTGTGCGGAGGATGCCCTGCAGGATGCAGAAGGCAGACAGGGTGAGCCGAGGGCCCCGCTGGATGCAGCCAGAGCCAGGCCTCAGGAGCACCTGAGCAAATCATACACCCTCTGCGAGCCGCTTAGGAAGAACCACCCATCTGGGGCCCACCCTGGCTCCGTCATAAGCAGCAAGCCTGGCTTCCTACAGCAAGGCAGGTGCTGGAACCACGGAGAGCAGACTCAGAACTGAGGGCAGGTGACAGTCCAGTTGGGAAAGCTGAGCCCAGGTTTTGCCAAGAAGAACTGACTATATAAACTTTAATAAAAACTTCCCAGTTTTTAAATGCCAGCTACCAGGAGCACTGCTAGTTTAACATAGGGATGCAAACACCTAAAGGTGCTCCTGTCTTCCATCTTTTCTTGGTTGAGACAGGGATCCCTGCAGTGAACAAAACATGATAGGATCTCAGCACTCATCTGCTGAGTACCCTTGTGTAATGGACAATGTACACAATTATGTTTAGCCTTTTAGAAAAAAAAAAAGCTAAAACAAAATTCCAATATTTTGCAAGCCAACTGAAACACATTCAGGAACTATATCCAGCTTGGGGACTATTTCAGGTTTCAGAGCCTCCTTCTAGTTCCTTGTGTGTGTTTATGCGTGTGTGTGTGTGTTTATGCGTGTGTGTGTGTGTGTGTGTGTTTATGCGTGTGTGTGTGTGTGTGTGTGTGTGTGTGTTTATGCGTGTGTGTGTGGTAGCCTTTTAGTTTCTAACTCAGAGATAGTCATGTGCCACTTGCTGCTTCGGATGCCTGAAGTAAACATTTGGCTGCAGAAACCTCAAGCAGAAATAGAAGCGGGCTGGCCAGCTCACCGGTCCTACTCACCTGGCGTGAGGAAGGGTTGGCTTCCCGGACCTGCTGGGCCAGTTTGGCCAGAGTGTTGACAAGCCAGCACTGGCGGTTAAACTCCTCCCTGAGCCCCTTGCCACAACAGCAGAGCAGGGCAGCCAGCAGGTATTGGTAGCGAATGCTGAACTGAGAATCCTTGAGGCTGTCCTTCAGCAGCCTGCAAGACAGCAGGGAATCAGTCCAGTCGAGGGCCACGGGCAGCAAGGTAAAGGAACAAGTGTCATAATCTGCCCCAACTCATCGGGAAGTCCACCCCACTCCACAGAGGAAAAATACACCCTTAATGTCTACCCTGTCTTTGATCTCAAGTCTCTCCATGGCTCATCTTGCCTTTACACTTCTGCCATGGGTAGGAGGAGAAAAGGGGTGCAGATGATCTTCCCTGAGTTATGGGGGGGTGGACTGAGATCCCTTAAGGAAAGATGCTAGACCAAGGCACAAGGTAGATCAGCAGCCTACTGGTGCTAGAGTTCTTGGCTCTGTACCCCTGCTGGCCTGGGGAAAACATTCTTACGCAGAGCACATGAGTTTACCAGAAGAAGTAGTGGGTCACCCTCAGGTCAGAGATGGCTCGCTTCAGGAGAAAGCGCACCAAGGGGCTATCCAGATAGCACTCATACTTCAGGGCCTGCTCAAGAGAAAGTAGACACGAAGCTTTATTAATCACCCCAAATTTACACTGACTACTTACTGTCCCTCCTCCGGGACTCTGGGTTCTAAGAGGCAGATACAGATGGACTTTGAAATAGATGATTAGAACTACAAGTCCACATACTTGCACCAGCTGGGGCAAATAGTCGAGCAGCTCAGCGTCTGAGAGGGAGCCGATCCACTGGACGGCCATCCTGCGCACCTCCTGGTCTGGGAAGCTGCAAAACAGAGTCAAGACCCCCTGTCATCCGCTGTGGTTTGCTGTGAGCTCTGAGACAGAGGTGGGAACCATGCATCTTCACACCTGGGTATCAGGGCTAGGGGGAGGGAGGTGAAATCCCTGGGAATCTTCCTCTTCCTCTGGGTAGCAGCCCCTAAGAACAGCCCTCCCTCAAGACCTGAGTCAACCTTAAGGCAGAGAAGCAGGAGAATGGCCATTCTCAAAGAAAATAGGACAAAGTCCTCTACCGTAATCCCAGCAATCTCTTTCTCTCTCTGGTTTAGTGTGTGTGTGTGTGTGTACATGATGGGAAGGGGAGGTACATACACGTGTGTCATAGAGCATGTGTGGAGATCATAGGACATTTTGGAGTTGGTTCTTTCCTTCCACCTTTACGTGGGTTCCATGAATCAACCTCAGGCCTTCAGACTTGCACAGCAAACATCCTTACCTGCCGAGCCTCTTTGCCAGCCCCCTCAAGATTTTCTCCTTGATTCCCACTGTGTCAGAAATGCCCACTATCAAAGAGCTCTCGTGGGCCTTAAGCATTACTGTGTTGGTAACATCCTTTAACGCAAAGCTGGCCAGCAAACAAATAGAAAACTATGGAATTTTAGAAAAGCTAATATTTCTAATGGAATTAAGTTGTGTTACGAACACCAAAAGTGTTTCCTCCAAAGGTCCCAAAGGCAAGTTACATACATGAGTAGATACATTTCGATTTTTGAGATGACAAGAATTATCTAGGAAAGTAGTTCAAAAGTCTGAAACTGGGAGTCTTGTATGCCTGAGGACTCACAGGGTAAAGAGGAAATGCAGAACTGTTAAAATAGATCTCAGTAGTAAGGGTTTGGGCTCCACGGGTGAATACAATTGTTAAAGATGGCAGAGGAGTGCAGAGATGCGTGATAAAGCATGTTGAGGAGAAGCCAACAGTGGAATAGATGGAGGGCACATGGGGTCTGCAATATACAATTTTCACTTTTGTTTTATGTTTAGAAATATGACACTGGGGGAAATTCTCAAAGGGAAAACCAGAGAAGCCCAGACTATCAGTGTCCATATCACTGTTTTCTCCAAGCTGGTTCCGTCGGCAATGGCAGCAGTAGGGCTGGGGCAGGCGGGTGCTACAACTTACGTGGCATGTAAGAGTCCTAGGGCATCCTGGTGGTTCATGCGGGGCCACTGCTTCAGGAGAGCATAGATGTCCGGCAGGCAAGCCCACTCCCAGCTGGGGGCACTGGCGAGCACCAACGGGAGTGAGCTCACCTCTGAGTGGCAGTAATACCGCTTCTCCCACAGGCACTTCTTGTCGGCATCGCTGAGCCTGCAAGGTGTGGGCAGAGGAGGGAGAACCTCGCTGCGGGAGAATCGCTGCACGGTCGGCCATTCAGCGGCCTCCAACTTTACTGCGCATCACAATCTCCTGACAGACTTATGGCACTCTGGTCACGCCTAATGCCAACTGAGTAAGAACCAGGCAGATCACTAAGTGACTGCAATGTGGGATTAAGTGTGAAAAGCAGGGTCTGAACCTCCACTGTGTGTGTGTGTGTATTGTGTGTGTATGTGTGTGTACCAGAGGGCACTGTGTGTGCCCGAGGAAGCACTGTGTGTGCCCATAGAGGCCCAAGTGTGATTTTGTGAATCACCCTGGATTATGCTACTCTCTCTTTGCCTAGGGTTTCCCAGGCTCTGTCTTCCAGGGTTGGAAGTACAGGCCGCCATCATTTCCGCCTGGCGTTTTTACTTGGGATCCAGGATCTGAACTCAGCATCTTCTGCTTTCAAGGCAGAGGCTTAACCCCTGAGCCATCTCTCTAACCCTAAACCTCAATTTTGATTCCATCTCAGACTAAGGCAGAATGCGTACGGTAAGGGCATCAGATCTGGGGGTGCTTTGAGGGCAACACTCATGTAAGAAGAGCCACCAGAGGGCAGCGGGTCTCACTTGTCAGGGTCTGGACAGCTTAAAGGCCTCCTGGGGCTTCTGCTGGCTTTACAGAATCTGTAGTTAATGTCTCATGCAGCAGGTGTCTAATGGGAGAAGTGAGCTGAGGGGCTAATGAAGTGAGGGTCATTTGGGGTGGAGGGAGGCAGTCTGCCTGTCTTGTTTCCCACCCAGCAAATGCATAGGCCTATGCAAAGGCCAGAGAGGTGAAAGGGCAGCAGCCCAGATCCCACCACACCCCGCCCCCACTCCTTCCTGTTCATGGTAGACAAGCCCAAGGATGAGATCAGCCTGGACTCATTTATCCGAGAGCTGCCAGCTTGCCATGACACCTGATCCTTTTTGGAAAGTGCCAAGGCCAGAAAAATGCAAAAGCCATTGGTGTGGAAAGGGCAGGATATGGGGGTGGGGAGGTGAGGACAGCAGCCATCAGGTTCTGCCCACCAGGTTCTGCCCACCAGACAGCAAGAAGCAGTCAGTGTATCTGGGGAAGGAGCTAAGCTCCGGTCTTCCCTGGAGCTGATATTGGGTCAGGTTATCAGTGCAGGGCAGGACATCTTCAGATCTTATTTTTTGGCTTCCCCTATTTTAATTAGTGTCAGTTTACCAAGAAGTCTGTGGGTTGCCGCCACCTCCTGCCCAGATGGTAGCAATGTCTGTCCTGTCCCACCTCTCTTCACAGGGACCAGATGGTGGGAGGTAAGATCTGGAGCAGACCCCGACAGACAGGAGGGAGCCCAGTGCGCATATGGGGATGCCCCGGGTCTCACCAGTACAAGGACTCCTTCTGTGTGATGTCTTTAAGTTTTCGTTGGTCCTCCTCCAGGAGGCTGCCAAACTCATAGCGGGGGCTGAACTTGTCTCCTGTGGGGCTGGTAAACTTGATGTCAAAGGCCGAGGTGGGGAAGTCAATCTTGGGTTGGGATGAGGAAAAGAAATGAGACAGTATGAGTGAAGTGACCACTTTCTCGGTCCCTGAGCTCCTGTCTCACGCTCCAGTGCTCCCGCTTCACTCCCTTCCTTTCCCCAGACGCTTGGTAAAATAAAGCTGCACTTGGAGATCACCAAAGTTCCTTCCAGCTGTAACTTCCAGCAAAATTAAAAGCAAATAGAGGAAACCCAGTGTGGTGGCTCATGTTGGTAATTACAGTTCTCAGGAGACTTAAGACTGCAAGTTTGAGGTCAGCTTGGTCTACACAGTAAATTCCAGGCCAGATGAAGCCTGAGTTGCACCACCTGTTCCCCACCCTTGCAAAAAAGAAAGAAATTAAGAGGAAAATAGCAAGGAAAAGACTGGGTTGAAATGTTAATGGGTGACAAAAGCCCCAGCCCAAAATCCTGAACGAGTGTCACCAGGCTAAGATATAAGTTCATCTGGGGTGAGATTGGGGAGTTTTCAGTGTGGTCTTGAAAGCACTGAATCTTGCTGGAGGCCACACACTGTGTAAAGATTCTAACCTTAGGCCCTATGATACTAATCTCTTTGCTTTGTGCCAGACATCCATCTTCTTAAAGTGGGAGCCAGTGAGAGATCTAATTCTCCAGAGGAGAATTCTACTTATTCATTCAGCAAGTGCTGACTAAACCCTGATATACATTCACTAAGCATTTTTCTAAGCCCTGGGCATGGAGTGGTTAATGAGATACAAACACACCCATCTCATGGAGCTTGCATTCTGTATTGTTCTATTTCATTCTCCATCAGCTTTGGTATCTCCTGCAGTACCTGAGCAAGGAAAACTAGTCACCGGAGACCAAGGACCTTAGCAGCTACCTCCCTCCAGGAAGAAGGGGTTCCCCCTGTGAAAACATCCGTGGCTAGCAGAATGCTTTTCTTCAGGCCCCATCAGGGACAGCTCAGAGCATGAAGGTTCAAAACAAGAGGTGAAGTCCTGGATAGAGAAGTTAGACACCACCTCCTGGGGATGGTGAGAGCTGAGAGCTGGATACTGAAGAGCCAACTCTCCTACTCTAGATTTACCCATGTTGATGTTTGTCCCACCATCACCCTGTGCCCAGAGTTGCGGCCCAAAATTAAACAACGACTCATAGCTGACTCTGGGGGCTGTGCACTGGGTAGGTGGGGAGGGAAGGACTGGGGTCTCTCACCTGCAGGATGACACTGTCTGGCTGGTGGAAATTAGGTGCAGTCCAACGGGCACTGGGGCCTTCCTGTGTGGCTGGCCACAAGCCCAGAAGCTTCCGGCCACAGGTCAAGACTCTAAAGGACAGTGAGACAGTCAACTGGCTGAGTGGCTGGTTTTCCCTCCTGCTCCCCATTCCAAAATCTGTCTGTCCTGGTTGAGGCTGCTACCCGTTCTAGCCCCTATCATTCTCCCCATGGCTGCTACTGCTTTTAAGGACAGCCCTAGGCAAACCCCCACCAGAGGAGGCTTCTCTTAAGCCCACCACTCCCTGGCAAGGATGACCCTTCGTGAGGTACAGAGACCTGGGTAGATGACATCTAATGTCGTTTTGGTGACAGAAGCAGATGACAAGTTACCAAAGCACTGCTTTTCCATGCCCCTACCTCACTAGCGAGGGTCTGGGTCATTACTTCTGTGCACTGGCCTCTCTACC
Source organism: Typhlomys cinereus (assembly GCA_023101885.1). Classification (NCBI taxonomy): domain Eukaryota; kingdom Metazoa; phylum Chordata; class Mammalia; order Rodentia; family Platacanthomyidae; genus Typhlomys; species Typhlomys cinereus. The sequence continues at coordinate 77,279 of JALPQD010000771.1, forward strand.
AGGGCCAGGACCTGCTGGACTTAAATGAGTCCCACATGAACACCCCTCCCCAGGGACACTGAGTGTGTAGCAACCAGGCTTGTTTCGCTACCTCTCCCCTCTTCCCTTCCCAAGGCCAGAAGCTGCTCCCCTGGGGCTCACATACTGCCTGAAGTTGAAGAGTGGGGTAGTGACCCAGCCCAGGGCTTCAGGCACCCGCCGCTGCTTATTGGCTTCTGAGGAGCTTCCAGGCAGGGGGATGGGCAGGGCGTAGAGAGTGGCGCACAGCAGGGTCTCCCGAGGCAGCCTGTTCACCTGCACCGGGAAGCAGATCCTAGGGCGCACAGGGACCAAGAAAGCAGAAACCTTCAGGGTTCAAGGGGCTACCCTGGGCTCAAGCAGAACTTGCTTAGCCAAAGCCAGGTCAATGTCCAGGTGACCATCCACACTGTCCTGTAAGCCAGGCTCCTTTTCCCACTAGGGTCTCCAAGCTGCTCCTTTGCTCTTCCTTTCCACGGCACTGTCCCCATCCCTTTCTCAAACCTCTCTCCTGGGAGCCACCAAGAAGCACAACCATGCTCTCGGCCCTCAGGGTCTCTGCTTACCCTCCCCGACAGCTCTCTCATCTGTCCGTCACCCTCCCCCACAGCTCTCTCATCTGTCCATCCCTTCTTCCTGTATCTGTTCTCACCTCCAAACAAGCTCGAAGCCAAGGGAATAAAGAGAAGGGGGTGCTCAAAGTCCCCTACAGAGAGAACGCCAACTGGCAAGAGCAAAGAATGCCACACAAGCAGCAGACCGTTCCTCAAGCCCAGATGTTCTCTCAGCCTGCACTGCCTGGGCCGCACCCAGTCACTCCCTTGGAGTCCAGGATGAGGAGATTTGGGTGGTGGAGGTGGAGAGAGCCCGCGAGCTGGGGCAAGTGGGAAGGAACCACGCTGTTTGTTACCTTTCCAGGAAGCTGTCCCTGGGCCAAAGTCCACACTGCCACACCCTCTCCCGGCTCACCAAGGCCCAGTGGCTTCCACACCCAGAGGGCACAGAGGCAGGGTAGCCAGTCTGAGGTCAGCAGTTTCAGATAAAGCCGCCTCCCTCTTGGTTTCCCCCTTACGCCTGGGTGGAATCTCCATTTAAAGGAGGAGCTCAGCTACCACAGACTGGCACTGTCCTGCTCTGCCCCAGCTGCCTTCACTCTGGGGGCCTACAGCTAAAATTAGGGTCCTTCCGCCAGCCCGTGGACATGCCAGGGCAGGCGTGGCTGGAGGTGGCAGAGCACAGCGCTGGGCCTATTTTGAGAGTGAACTGATCTCTGCCCTGCTGCAGTGAGAGAAGCAGCTGACCCCGCAGCCTGCAGAGGTCCTGCGTCTTGTCTCTTCACCACATCACACTTCTTACTGTCTCCTTTCTAAGCCATTCTCTCTCTTAGTAGAGGGCATGAGAGACTGAGACAGGAGGATTGTGTCACGTTCAAGGCCAACACAGGAAGTTCTGAATGAGCATGAGATCCTGACTCAAAAATGAAGCCCAGGAAAACACGAAGAAAGGAAGAAGTGGACAGCATTGTGTCTGAAGGAGAGAGGGAATGAGAAGGCCAAAGCACTAGCAAACCTCGTCACCCCCTACGCCCGTTCCTCAGTTTATCTGGATTCCAAAGCAGTCCCCGGGTACCTTCATCTGGGGTCACCCGGGAGAAGTGCACTGTTGGCCACAGAGCTGAACTTCTCTGCCTGAGAATCCTTTCTCCTTCCTGCAACCCCCTCTTCAACATTACAGCACCAGGGTTGCCCCCTTCAGAGAATGTGCTGGGCTCCAAGCCCTCTGAGCTACGGGCATCCTTGGGCAACCGACTCACAACATGACACCTTAGCGTTTCTCGCCAGGGAAGCGGGAACACAGCTCTAGCGTTTGGACACTTTCTGTTATACGACACTGGTTATTACACTGAAACTCAGTTACACAGGCATTTCTACACAAACATTCCACGCATCAGCCACCTCGTCAGTCACTCGCAACGGAGAAACAGGAACTGAGATGGTCTGAGCTAAGAAGAAAGTGAAGCAAAAAACATTTATTAAGCACTATGTCAAGGAGTTTTCTTTCCCTTCCCCCCAATTCAGAGTCTCACTATGTACCTCAGGCTAGCCTTGAACTCATGGCAATCCTGCTCAGTCTTCTGAGTGCTGGGATTACAGGCATAGACCACACATACAGTAAATACCCAGTTGTCTAAGTATTTTTGTATTGTTTTCATTCTTTGATACTTTCACACATGAACACGATGGGTTTGTCATTTCACCCCTTACTATTCAGTCCCATCCCCTATTCCTATCCTTTCTAGCCATTCTCTTAGCCTCATGTCTATTTGCATGTGTGGCCTGCTGGGTTTCATCTGCGATGTCCGTACTTGTGTCCAACCACAGAATGTATGCACATACTGCACACTTATGTGGCTCTGGGAACTGAACCCTAGGCCTGTGTTATACTTGACCACTGAGCTATATCCCCACGGCAAGCATTTTCCTTATGGTGCCTTCCTTAAAATTCCGTAGGGCAGCCTGCTATCACCTCTGTTCTAGGTGGACTCTCCAGTCACATCAAACAGGGAAGAAAAGGACAAGTGCCCTAAAACCGTGCTCTGAGTCCGTATGATGCTGCCTCTCACAGGTCTTTGCTTTAATGCGGAAGGGCCAAGAGTTCTTATTTGGAGCATAGTGGTGGTCAGTGATGAGACCATGCTTTCCACCACAGAGAACTGGCCTTTTAGATCAAGATAGACATCTCAGACCCAGAGTGAAAGAGAACTGCTAGGCAGGCTGCATTGCTTCCACACCATTGATTCAGTCTGGGAAAAAATCCTCGGCACCCCTTTCCCTAGATGGCAGCAGTAACTGAGACCAGAGAATTCCACAGGGATAATGCAATACACAGGCAGTCGTGCTAATGCTGTCATATTTTAACTTGTCTATTTCGCTGCAGGGCTGCCTCCGAGTTAAACAGGTGCCCCGTATCTCAGTTTCAGAAACTGAGGCACAGAAAGGAAAGAAGAGAACCTAGGATTAGACGGAGCACTAGAAGCAAAACCTTACTTCTTGGCTCCAACCCATTATTTCCATCCTCTAGATAACCCTCCCTGTTCTATCTGTAGTGGACAAGGCACAGTTTTCCCATGGATTCTTTTTGTTTTTGAGATGGGATCTCCTGGTTGGTAAGGAACATGCTATGTAACCTGCATTGGCCTTAAACTTGCCACAATTATTTTGCTCCTGCTTCCCGAATTCTGGAATAACAGATGTGTGCCACTATGTCCAGCTAAATTAGTGGTGTTTATTGTTTTTGCTTGTTTGTCTTACATTGTTTGGGGATTAAAGCAGGACCTTGCACGGTAGGCAAGTACTCTATTTCTAGGCTGCGCCCTAGCCTCTCTGTCTACTCTAAGGGAACTTGAGAGGAAGGGACAGAAAAGAAATCCTGGAGACTAGTTGAACTCTTTAAAAGAATGAGGTACTTTTTAAGTTAGCAAGTATCATTTACACAGTCCTTATGGATAGACATCATTGGACCTTAGAGCTTGTTTGGAGGTTCTAGCAGGGGACTGCAGCTGCTCTACTCATAAACCTCTGGCTAAAGAACAGTCCTGCTCTATCAGCTAAGGTTGTCCTCTTCAACCCAGCGTGTGGCTTTGGGAGAGAGGGACAAGGAGCTGCGAGGAAGAAAGGGACATAGACAGCCGGCACAGCCGAATCAACCCTGGTGATCAATAAGGTGACAGATGTCGGCCATCTCACCCTCACATCCTCAGACTCCTCCCAAGGGTTCTCCCCAGTCAAAGGTCAGAGAAGTAGAGACTCAAGAATGACCTGTCTGGTTGGTTTGACTCTGAGTCTGGGTATAACTAAAGCCCCAGGACATGCCTGAAGCGAACGGGTCTGGGGAAGCTGGAGTCTGGGGAGGGCTTACTGCTGGTCCCAGATGATGAGGTGGAACAGGTACTTGGAGAAGTGAGCTCTTCGGGTCTGCAGGGGGCTGCATAACTCCTTGCCACCGTGGCTGAGGGAGCAGGAGAGGTAGAAATCTTCATAACTACAAAAAAAAAGGGGGAGGGGGGACAGGTCAGGACGCCCAGCCCTCAGCGTCAGTCTCAGTCATGCAAAGCAGCTTCAGTCCCGCAGGCCAAACTGTTTTCCCTGGTGGAGCTGCTCTGGGTCTCTGGAGACTGTAACACGGGTCAGGGACTGGACGGTCAAGCTGAGAATTATGCTCAAGGAGCAGCGACTGGTTACATGGCCTGGTTCCCTGAACCCCCAGGGTTTCAGACTTAACAGCACGAGAATTGTTTCTCTTTTTGTGGGACTGGCCATCCGGCCTCCTCCTTACAGTCAGCTCCAGCCCACTAGGTGTGGCTCGCTGTACACGTGTTTGTATGTGTGTATATGTCTATGTGTGTGCAGTCAAGGATGGTGGGGGGAGGAAAATGACATATGCTGTCATGAATGCCAACACACGGGGGTCCCTGTGGCTCATGACAGGTGCCTGACAGAAGAGGTCAGAGAAGGCCCCGGTTTCCCAGGCTGCCTCTTTTGTTCTCTGCCAATCGCCCAGAGGAATACATTAAGTGAGGAACAAAGGAAGAAGGGAAAGGGAAGAGAGGAGGGAGGGGGGTCTAGCAAGGGTGGGATGGGGCCAAATGCCTGCTCCCCCAGGCCTTGGATGCTAGGAAGCAGCAGAGGTGCTGAGGATTACCAAATGCCACCTCCACCCTCCCCTGGAAGGGAACCCCAGACAAAGGGTCACCCCCTCTCCACCCCTCCCATTGTGCATCCGCAGGGGAGTGCAGTCCTTGGTGTGGGGCATGCTCTCTATGGGAACTGGCCATCTGTCGCATGTCTCTCAGCTGGCTTTGGATTCCAAGGGGGCAGGGACGCTGAGGCAACCAACACTGAGGGAATGGCAGGTGCTTCTCTATCTCCTAGGGAACCTTCTCTCTCAGAGGAGTCTCAGCCTGAGTTCCCCCTCTTCTCCCCTTTACCCCTGTTGTGCAATACCAAACATCCTAAAATGGAGGAGCGCGAGGTCACACGCGGAAGGGGAGAAGCCACCAGGGAGTCAAGTTCCATCGGTTTCCCTACACCCCTGACTCACCTGGTAGCCCAAGTGATGGGGATGCGGTGGGTTGCATAGACGGTGAAAGCCAGGGCCCCTGAGAAATGGCAGGCCTCCTGGACCAAATCATGCTTTCGGCTCTCGGGCACCGCAGTCTGGAAGTCTGCATTGAATGTGCTACAGTACAGCTCCACGAGGTCCAGGATGGCTGCTGTCAGGGCTTCTACCACCTTCTCTGTGAAAGGAAAGATTCAGCAGGGAAACCCATTAGGCTGCAACAAATGCCATCTTGTTGCCATGGCACTGGCCAAGATGGTACAGCCTGGATCAATGGTCGCCAAATGCCAGTTGGTTTCTAATGGTTGTTACAAAACCTCATCCATCTGTGGTAGAAAGCAAAAGACATAGGAACATGCCCTATGTTTCAAGAGGAGATAGTGTTCAGTTTTAAACCAGATGCCATTATATACTGCTACTTATATTAGTGTTAACATTTCTTTCTTCTAAGAAATAATAATTGCTGCTAACTATTCTTAAAAAGTCACTTCTTGACAAAGGAGAAAACTAGTAGGGCTGGGTGTATATAGCTCAGTGGTAGAAAAAGTATTTAAATAGTATGTACACTTAGCTGAGTGTAATTTCTAGAAACATACACAGGGAGGAGGGGGGACAATTTTGTTAGCACTTGGAATGCTTGTTATTTATTTAGATATGTTTTATAGGTACACAAATGGGCACTTTGAGTAGATATACCTGTGGAAGCCCAAGAGAAACACTGGGCATCATTCTGGATTGCTCCACCTCCTTATTGCTTGCTTTAACATTTCCCGGGTTCTGCCTTCTGGGATCCGAACCCAGGTCCTTTTGCTTATGGGACAAAGACTAACTCCTGAGCCATCTCCCCAGCCCTCAACACACTCCTTTAGGGAATGTTTTATTGATCCATGGAGCTCCAAAGATGGATTCATTATAAGAATTCAACTGACAATGGTTTTTAAGACAAGATTCTGCTTAAAGGTTGAAAAAAAAAAATTTTTTTTTCCCCTCCCAAGACTTGTTCTAAATTGGAGGCATAGGTTGTAGCTGTGGGGACAGAATCACATCCATCACCAGGGGGCGCTTTTCCATTTGGATGAGAAGGCAAGCTGTCTGTCTCACACCCGACTCCTACACCCACAACACTTCATCACCCTTTCCCAGGAGTACCAGAAGGGCTAGGGAGCAAGAATAACGAGAAAATGATCTGTGGAAAGAAATGTGGCCTCCAGCTGTGTCTACACCTCACACAGACACACACACACACACACACACACACACACACACACACACACACACACACGTAAATCAAGGGGTCACGATGGAAGGAGAATGTGGGCTGGAAGGCAATTGGAGGCTTTCAGCTGACCCCATGGGACAAAGAGGGAAAGTTGCTCTCTTACCTCGATTTTCCCTCACAGCCAACACACTGGGATCCTGCTGGGGAAAAAGAATAGTAAGTGAGCGTCAGAGCCAGGTCTGTTCCATTGCACTTGGAAGAGCTTTTCACAGTTGTGTTCATGTGAGCCAGGCTGGGCTGAAATGTAAGCAGCAGAGATTCCTCAGCAGGGAGGAGGGAGCCATGGGAGGCGCCGAGAGCAGATGAGGAAAACCATCATGCCCAACCCAGGAGAGTCCCTCTCGCAGGGTCCTCATCCAGGGGTCACAGAGTTAGTGGCCTTGGAGCCTCCACGCAGGGCACTGCATAGCACGAAGTCACTGATCCCTGGCTCTGTAGAATTGGTTTTGCATCCTGATAGACGAGCAAAATGTCAGGCCTTTCTAGCTGGAACTTGGGTGGCCAATCCTAAGGACCAGACACGAGTCCACTCTTATCCTCTGTAAGAGGGGGACACACTTGGTATCCATTTCCCAAGAACTCTTGTGTCTGAACTGCTGACACATTAAATGATGGAACTGGAGAAGAAAGTGGACACCGAATCCCCCATTAGCTAGACACCTCTCCCCTTCCTTATGGCAATACCCGGGCCCCTTCACCTTCTGAATTTTTGGTTGCATGCGCGAGGGGCAGGGGGGCAGCTGGTTGAGAGCGTTGGTGATCTCAGGGGTCTCCACAGCAGCCAGGGCATTGCAGATGGCCTTGACGGACTGGACCATCCTGTCAGCCTTCAGCGGAAAGTCTCCCTGTGGGAGACCACACGGAGAGGCTGGAGTGGCCGACCAGCTCTATCTCCCCCTCCCAACTCACTTAAAAGAGTTGGGAAGTGTAGGCTAATGACGCAAGGAATCTGGGCTTTTTCAAATACCCAGAAATCTCTTGCTCTGAGTTAAGGAGGCCATTGTCAATGTTATTAGCTCTGTCAGCCACTCTCCCCAAACCTGTTATTCCCAGACTGTCTGTCAGGGATGATATTTCTGCTATAAAAAACACTTGGATGTCTCTGACAGGTTCACAGTGTTAAGCAAATCAGCCCATAGGGAGGAGCAAGGAGGCCAAAGGACACATGCTAAGCCACATACTCTGCCCTCTTAGGCTTCCACACAACATCCAGGCAATCCACCTCGTGTCCACAGACATGCCACACTCTTCCTTCCCCCTGCACTATGGCTTCTACAGTTTGCTCATTTGGAATCTCTGTTCCTGTCTGGCCATGATTACTTGCGCCAATTTAAACACCTACTACCCTTTCAAAAAACTCTCCCTGTGGCACCCATTGTGGTTTTCTGGTATCTAACAGCATTAGTCAAACTGTACCATTTCCCTAGTTACACAAGCTTGCTGTTCCCGTCCCCTGCAGCAGCGAGCACAGGAAATGGCAAAATCGTCTCTCCTCATCGCTGCCCATGTTGGTGTGTGTGTGTGTGTGTGTGTGTGTGTGTGTGTGTGTGTGCGCGCGCGTGCGCACATGCAGGATGGTGGTGGTCATTAAAAGAGGGATTCTAGCAACGGGTGGAGAAGGAACTGGACACACAGCCCAGCAACCCGGAGGGAGGAGTTCAAAGATATGACTGGATAGATGATGGTTTTTGTTGTCATTTGATCACTTCAAGAGAGATTTGCTTTAGCTTCATGACATTTGGACAAATGGTTTCAAGACTGTTCCATGTGAATCCAAGAAAGGAACTGGTCGCTCCATACATTTGGGCCCTTCCACTGCCCTTCCACTTCTTGAGGGTTTGTTATCTGTGTGTGGCACAGGCTCAGCAGAACCTCTCCAGTCAGAGTATTTATTTGTTTTTTAAACTTATGTATGTATGTATGTATGTGTGTGTGTGTGTCAGAGGGCACTGTGTGTTCCTATGGAGGACCAAGGGTGACTTTGGGAATTATCTTAGATTGATTCTACAGCCTTTTTGCTTCACTTTGGGATTTCCCAGGCTCCACCAGGGCCGTGCAAGCTGATACCATTTCCACTTGTAGTTTTGTTTTGTTTGTTTGTTTGTTTGTTGGGACTTGGAATCTGAATTCCGGACCTTCTGTTTGAGAGGCAGAGTCTTACCCCCTGAGCTATCTCTCCACTGCCCAATCAAAGTATTTGGACACAGGACACATTTGCTAATACTTAAGTACAGCATCCGGGGTGACGGTGCCGGACTCCTCAGCTTGGTGATGTCCTATTCCAGAGACAGGGATCACAGCACACCTCTTAGCTTCCTCCACAGCAGCGGAACCCCTCTCTACAACTTCCTCACAGCCAGGAGTGGGTTTGGTTGCATGAGTTAGGGAGACGGAGAGAGGCGTCGCTGACAGGCCCCCTCCTGGTGCTGAACCCAGGAAGCATAGAGAAGAGGAAGGGAGCTTCCAGAAACTCCTTTCTGGCCAGCCCCAGGATGTGTACTCACATCAGCCAGCAGGAAGGCATCCACCTCATTATGGTACGTGTCAAACAGAAGACTCAAGGCCTGCCTGGGGAGTTGGGGGAGGAGGGAGAAGAAAAAAAAAAACAACAACATAGGAGCAGTCACAAAAGACCCTAGGAAACACATGCTTCCCCTCTCCTCCCTCTGCTCTGATTATCAAGGGATTCCTACTCTTTCCCTGCTCTGTGGAGATGGGACAGGGGATCCTTTCTGCTTTGCTACCTCTCACCTAGGATGGCAAAGTGCTAGAGAGAAGAGATAAAGGTGCCCTTGGATGGAGGAGACCACCACAAGTCCCTTAGGTCTTAGGTCCAAGTCCCAGACACTTGCAACAACTTTTTGCTCTAACAGGAAGCCAGGTAAGCATAGCTCTGTTGCCCCTTCAATGTTTCCAGCTTGGACCACATCAAATGGTAGCTGCTCTCACCTGCTGATGGTCTGCTTGACTGGCCTCTCCTGCAGGTGAATGAGGCAGTTCAAGGTGGAAGGACTCTGGTCATCATTCACCTGAATGAGCAATGCCCTGGTCAAGACAGAGGCACACCCCTTTCTCAGCCCAGCAGTCCTATCCCCCCAACACGCTGCATATCACCCCAGTCCACTCTGCCTTCCCAAATAGGTACAACTGTCAACCACTACCGACACGCACCGTCCGGGCCAGGTCACTGCGTATGGCTTTCTGCTCCATTAGCTGTAGTCGGATGTTGATGTCAAACTTCCGGCAGTATTGGATATATTCATGGCTGCCCAAGGCGTACTTACTGGAAAGGTAGGGGGACAAGACCATTAGCATCCTGGGGACTTAATGGGAAGAGAGGTTCACACTTTAGTCTTGGAAAGAGAGAGCGAGCGAGAGCGAGAGAGACAGAGAGAGAGAGAGAGAGAGAGAACCCAGAAGAGAAGGAGCAAGCCCTGACCCTTTGAGTCCTTCAAGGTCCTAGAAATATTTGGGGAGAATATGGAGAGCTATCTAAACTATCTAAACAAAAGCCACCCACAACAATGAACACTTAGGCTGCATAAATAACTCCTCTAGATGTTTATTACTGTCCCTGTCCTATGTGGGTATCACTGGCTCATTCCTAGCATGGGAGCTACTGCAGAGTGAGGAACAAAGGGACTTTGGGTAACTGAAAGGTGATTGTCAGCCTGCACCCAGAATCTGGTGAGCTGTGGACAAACCAAGAAACCCCAAGATTCCACATCCATTATCTTACCTACGTTCCGCTTCTCCCCCCCCTCTGCAGGTCCAGCCAGATTGTGAACTCTAAGTTAACAGAGTTCCTAAAAGTTACGTGCCTTTCCTGCTGCTCAGCATCTGCACAGGGAGCCCAGGTTCAGAGGAGGTGGCTGGGGAGTCTCTGCCAGCAGGCCTCTCCCTCTCCCCCAAAACAGGCCATGACCAGAAAGGAAAGACACAAGAAAGGGCTGAGCAAGTCCCACTCGGGGCCAGCGCTGCTGGCTGGCCAGGTACCAGCAACTGGTAACAGAAGCCGGAAGTGGACTTCCTTCCTCCGCAGAGATGGGAATCTAGGTTAGAAATGGAAGGGAGGGGTGGAGGGCAAAAGGAGGCGGGGTGAAGAAGCAGGAGGAGGTTCAGGGTTCATGGCCAGTCCCAACCAGCCAGGACTTAGGGGCTCTCCACATCCTGAGGGGATCAGGCCAGCAATCAACTCTTTAAGTGCTAAGATTAAAGTAAAGCTCAAACCTCGGGTGGGTCTGTGAGGAAGGAAAAGCATATCAGGGGTGAAGGGGGGGTGGCAGGAAACCCAACCCTCCCCTGAGGACTGTCTCAAGGTTCTTATCAGAGAGCAGCCAGCATCCTGGACCAACACTCCCCTCAGCGTATAGTCCCTTCGGCCAGGCGGGGCAAGGAATCCCCAGGGCTTCTTTGGGACTAGCAGTTTTGGGGAATCTCCAGAGCATCTTTTCCTCCAGCTCTGTATTTTTATGCAGGGTGGGAGGGGAGTTCCTTCGGGGGCCTCAGAGCTCCAGGGGTCGTGTGTGACTTTCTCCACGGAAGACCTTTCATTGTGCACTCAAGTTGGGTGGAAGGACGTGACCTGAGGACTACTATCCTCTTCTTGGGGCTGGTCCTTTTTTGGGCTGGTACCCACTGACTGCTCACTGTCACATTAACCCCCAATGTGTGTGTGTGTGTAGGGGGAGAGGGTGGGCCTGTGCACACATGTGCACATACAGTACTGGGATGGAACCCAGGTTTTTCTCCATGCTGGGCCTCACTTCTGCCATCACTGAGCTACACTTCCAACCTAAACTCTTACCACTCTTTACTAAGAAGCAAGGCTCATGACTATTCCTAGGATTCAGACATCATAGTGTTGTTTCTTTTTGTCAGTGGCAGGCAGGCTAGTGCTACCAGGAGATCCTACATCCAGGAGCCCTCCCTGTCCCTGTAGGAGAAACAAGAACACAGGGCGCACCAGAGAGCATGTCTGAAGGCACCCTGCAATTGTGCCATGAATGAAGATGAGGATGCAGAGGTCAGAAAAGACCTGCTAACCCCAAGACTGAAGAAATCAGAAAAAAAGATGACTCTTTAGTTCTATTACCAATGGAGTGCGCTAGCCATCAAGAGCTGTGTTGGCATCTAGACCTGCAGAAGAGAAAATGCCAAGCAGAGAGGTGCAGGCCTGCCTTGCTCGACTCTCAAGGTCTGCTTCCTTCCAGAGGCCAGAGGTGGCGGGCAGCAGCCACGCGGAGTTTGAGGAAGGAAAGACGATTTGCCATCTGCTGCCACGTGAACGTGCCCTGGATGGGAGAGCTGCCTGAGCCCCAGGGAAGGGATGGAGGGGGGCCTCCGCTGACCTCATCATATTTTCCTATGAGGCTGCCTTCTGCAAAGGATCCCGGGCTTGAAGGAGCTTGGAAGCCAGTCTTTGCGAGGAGGCTATCCAGCTACCGAGGCTAGCTGCAGCAAAGGCACATTGGGAAGGCTCAAGAGCCACTGTAATTCCCACCTAGGTTCCACAAAGACATTTCTGCCCAATTCTGCTGCCCCTGCCATAACTATACCACATGTCTCTACAGCCAGAGAAGCAATGTGCCAGAGGCCCCAACCCTGCTCTCACATGCAATGTATACCTCTCTGCAAGCAGAAGGCTGGATGCAGAAGAACATTAGGCGTGTGCCTAATCCTAGCTACAAGCACTTTCCACAGCAGATTTGGCTTAGCCTCTAGCCAACCCAGCTGGAAGACGAAGCTCCTGGGGAAAGTGCGACGTGGCCGGGAGTGTGCCCAGAAACCAGGAGTCCTGACGGCAGGCTTGGAGCACAGCTGCAAACCCCAAGCCAGTGCATCCAAAGGCCCCTCCGGCCTCCCACCCAGAAGGCAGGTGTCGCCTTTACCCGGCATGACCCCTCACGCCATTTACTCACTTCTGCAGGAACTCCTCCAGCCCACAGGGCTTGAGCACGAAGTCACCCACATCCACTTCCCTCAGTTCATCATGGGTATAGCACAGGGTCTGGTAAATAAGCAAGTCCACAGTGGAGGAACCTGTAAGGGGTGAGACGGGGGAAGGAAGGGTGTTACCCCAACTTTGATCCTCCAGCTCTAAAAGCTCAGTGATCTCCAATAGCATTAACAACCAGATAAAGCAGCCTTGAGTTAGGAGGAGTAACTGGCCCCCATTTGGGACACAAGTCGAGGTAGGAGTCAAAGCCAAAGGACTCTACAGTTGAAAATACAACCCTCCTACCCCACCTCGAGAGGTGCTCACACTAACTTACAGTTGCAAGTAAAAGTGAGCGGCTCCCGGAGGCTGTCGCACAACACTGTCACCTTCAGGTTGACCTCATCACCAAGGTGCTCTGGGCTTGGAGTGACAGCGCTCCAGACATATCCAGTAAGGGCATAGTCCTGGATGTCAGAGCCAGTTCGAAGTCTGCGTGGGAAGAAAGGGAGAAGGACTCTCATGTGTCTTCAGGAGGCAATGGGTCAGAGATCTGCAGGGACCCCCCCCCAAGGTCCGTGGTCTGCAGGTCAGGTTGGGAACAGTGGGAAGGCAGTTCTGAGAAGCTGTGCTCTTGCCATCTCTGCTACAGCTGCGAAATATTTCCCATAGCTGAACAGGGGCAAGAGTTCCAAAATGACAAAACTTTCCACAGTAAGCCTAACAGAAAAAATTTTACAAATCCATTTCCTTTCTCTTTCAATTCAAGAGAACGACTTTATCTCCACTGGGGAGGTCCATCTGCTACTAAGGGCAACTGAAGGCCAGAGCCTAAAGTGAGAAGATAAATGGACTGTCTGATGGAAGTTCATTAATTTTATCAAAAATGTGAAACTTCCAAGATTTCACAAAGTCTTCAGACATATGATGAAGGAAGCATTCTAATGCTGAGTGGCTTTCCTTCCTTCTAAAAGAAAGGTCAGAAGGGGATGACCCTCCCCCCAGACCCACAATCCTTCCAACCCTAACCCCACCTCATCCCTCCCTTGGACTCTTACATATCCAGCATGTGGCAAAACGCAGCAACCTCCTCATCTCTCTCCTCTGAGACCTCAAACAATTCGTGACCGTTGGCGATGGTATGGGACCGGGAGCCCACCTTCAAGGGAAGAGCAGCCGACTCAGTGCTTTTCTCCCCATGGTATCCCCTCTCTGAAGAGCCTCCCAAGTCTAAACCCAAAGTCTGGGTATAAAGATTTTCAAAGCTTAACACTAGAAAGGGCATAAGATAATATAGTAAATCCAGAAATACTGCTTGACCAAAAGCCAAAGTTGAAAGGAACTGAAGTTTAGGCTGAGCATGGAAGATGGGGTGCAGTGGACAAGAGTGGCCAGACCCACGTTGCAAGTCCAGTGTGGCCAGTCAGGTGACATATAACAGTGTTGAGCGCTACTCTGGGTAAGGGTTTTCTCGGGGAGGTTCCCAGGGATGTAGAGGTGAGCTGAGCAGGCAGCTATTTATCCCAGTGTATTGGCCAAGCCAAACGGGGTTGCTGAATAGGTGAGGCAGGTGGTTGACCCAAATGTTCCCCGGGGAGGTCTTGGTCTGGGCAAAAGCCACAACATCAAAAGCCCCAGGAACCAGACTCTGAGAGCGTGTGAGAGCCCTTCAATAGAAGGGATGACTTAGACACACGTGCCTTCCCAGAGCGCCATCCCACCATGGAAGTGTCAACGCAGCGGACTGGGCTGCGGAGAACCTGGCAAAAGGCTTGGCTTCTCCCTCTGGGTTTCTCAGGAGCCTACTGGTTCTGAGTGGCTGAGAGCCACAAGTAGCCCACATCCTGGTTGGCCCATTTTTCCTCCCAGCACAGGCAGATGTGCTGGAACTCTCAGACAAGGCCTCACACTGTCTCCCATCTCAGTGTTGTTCTCAGGTACCCAGGAAACCCTCAAACAAGCCCCGGGGAGAAGCAAACAGGGAGACAGCTATTGCTAGCAACTTCGCAGGCCTGCCCAGGACAGCTGCCCAGGGGAGCAGGCCTTAGCTCCAGGAGTCCCAGCTCATTCCGTAAAGGTGGGGGCTGTTCTGGGGGAGCGCCTGAGGCTGTAGCTTGTGCACGCCACCTCATCTCTCCTCAACCCCTCGGCCGTCGACATGGACTTGCTGTCTGGGCAACTAAGTTCATTTCAATGTTTTGACTGATTCTTCAGGATGAACCTCCTTCATCATCCTCGCCCACTCGGGTATGGAGGGGCAGAGGGGCACACGGAGCGAGGGCAGCAGTGGGGGTAGCTGGCATGTGAGGCCCTGGCTCTGCCAAGCACATGCCTGTGTCCCAGCACAAACAATAGTACTACTGTCAGCAATTAACGAGAGAGAGAGAGAGAGAAAGAGAGAGAGAGAGAGAGAGAACCAGAGACAGAAAGAAGGGGCTAGAGAGGGAGAAAACAGAATAGCCACTGAAGGCCACTTCGTGCCCTTTCTGTACCACTCCCTGGCACTGTAAGAAAACAAAAGCCACTTACGTTTGCCCGGCTGGCAGGCCCTGGTGGCATCGCCCGATGTTGGCTGGGAGAGTCTGCCAGGCAGAGGCTGGCAGTGGGGGTATCAGGCTGGCATTTGGAGCCAGCCATTTCCAGAGATGGCTCAGGCTTGGGATAAGGAAGATCCCTCCGGCTGGAAGCCCGGCGAAGGCGGGGTGGGGGTACGGGCCGAGGGCTGGAGAGATCCCCCCTCCCAGCTGACTGAGCCCCTGCCCCAAGCTGAGGTGGGGAGGACCAAGGCCTCATTGCCCCCTTCACAAACGACAAGAGCTTTTTGCTTTGCCCTTGCTTCTTCAAGGAGACTCTGGACCAGCCCAGGCTCCCCTCTCAGAACGCTGGTGACACACAAAATGGCACGGGGGGGGGGGTAAAGAAGGGAAGAAGACAGAGGTGACCACCTACCGGGGCAGCCTGACTGGATGAGTAGGCCCGGCTCTGTGTGAAGCACTGAGCTAGGACAGGACTCTCCCTCATCTCTATAAATAGTTGAGCAGCCCCACCTCTGAGTCAAACCTTTAAAAAGCCCAGGCTCCGGGGCTACAGCTCATCCCGGGAGCTCTCTCGGCAGAGGCAGAGGAAGGAAGGACTGTGCAGCTCTGCAGAGTTGGGACGGATCCCAGAGCTGGATATCAGGCGGGAAAGCCTTGTGTACTCAGACAATGGTAAGGAGGAAGCAGGGGTGGAATGAGGTGGCACAGACTGCTACAGAAGCCAACAGCCATGGGGCACCACTTGACTCCCTTCGGCCAAGATGCCCAGGGGCCAAGAGTTAAAAGAGAAGGGGACCTATGGGTCTACTCTTTAAGACGTTCCTGACACTGCAGACCAACACTGTCCTGGACTCCACCTGAGGTAAAATTTTACTGCACTTGGCACTGCACGCCAGAAGTCAGATTATTCATATTGTACTACCAGGTCTTTTTTCTGAATATTTTCATTGGGAATGAGTGGGTCGAGATGGGTAACAGTGAAAGTCCACTGTGTTGCTGCACTTAACACCATGGAGCTGTGTACTTTAAAGTGGCTAAGATGACAAATGTTATGTAGACTTTACCACAATAAAAAGTGGTAGCAGAGAGAAGGAGAAAAGAGGGAGGGGGAGATAGGAGAGACTTTGAAACAGCAAAAGAGCGCAAGGCCTAATGTGAGCGCTGCTATTCTTGCTGAGTGGTTTTGGAGCACCAGGCAGGGTTGTTGTGGAGACCTGGATCAGGGTCTGGTATTCAGGGCACACTAAACAAGCAGCTAATACTATGAATGACCTTCAGGGCCATGCAGTGCTTTGGCAGGGCACAGCCTCAGGAATCGGAAGCAACTTGCACAAGATCCACCCCCCCATACTCAGCAACACTCAATGGAATCTGCAAATTCCAAACTCAGTTCTAACATCAGGAGAGGAATAAACACTCGCAGCCGGGATTCCCAAGCACCTGCCCATAGAAAGACTGTTTTGACCTCAAAAGAATCAGACCTTTAGTGGTGTCCTTCCTCACAGCCTTCCACAATCAAACCTACCTTGGACCTCTCTTTATAACACAGGGATCCAAGGTCCCAGATGGCAGAAGTAGAGGGGAGGAGAAGACTAAGGAGTTGAGTACCCGGCAGATTTGAAATTGGAATGGTCAAGGGGAGCTAATCCCTGATTCTGAATGAACAGAGAGAAAGAGGATCAGGAGAACACAGTCAAGTGCTCACCGGAGCCGCGGAAATCCGGTGGTTCTTGCCAGGTGTTGCATTCTTTCGGTTGGCATATCGTGGCGCAAAGGTTCGGGGGGGCACCTGAGGAGGCATGGTCTTGCTCCGGGCCACAGGTTTTCCGGATGTGTCCTTGCTAAAATCCAGGGGCCCTAGGCCCTCCTTCCAGCCTCTGGTGGCATCCCACAATCTCTCTGCATCGTAAGTCGACTTCAGGTTGAGTCTTGTAATTGCATCATTGATGCCATCGTAGTCCACAGAGCCCAGCAGGTGGCCCTGCCCCACATCACCTGGCAACTCTTCCTCTGCCAACACCTGGTGGCCCAGCAGTTTGGCTGGTGGTTGTTCCGCCGTAGAAAAACTGTTGATGTCATTAGACTGAGAGATCTTGGAGGGTGAGGGGGACCTTTTTCTGGGAGGTAGCGGAGGAGCATCCCAGATGGAGACCCGGGGAGGCAGAGGAGGTGGGGACAGTTTCTTGCAAGAGTCATCTATGTCCCTTGGTCCTGGGGACAAAGGGAGCCCCTCATTTGAGCCATCAAAAATATAGAGATAGTCTTCAGAGAGGGAACCTTTAGGCCAGGGATCTGGGCCAAGCTGGGGGCTCTGAGAGGTAGAGCGGTTGGGGAGCTCTTCCGGGGGTGAGACAGAGTTATAATTGAGAGTGGGATCGGAGCCAGAGAAACCGCGGAAGAGCTTGAGATCGGTCCGCCGTCCTGCTGGCTTGGCATAGAAGTCCAAAGCTGGCTCGTCCCAGCTGATGAGGGAGGGCTCTGTGTTCTGCTTGGCCCTGCTCTCCTCCTTGTGGTGTCTGAGCAGGGACAGAGCATCATACTCCATCTGCAGGGCTTCAGCCATGGCCAGCTCTTTGCGGCTGATGCCCACCGACTCCAGGGACTTCCAATGCTCCCCATTGCCCTGAGTCGAAGACATGGCGAGGTGAGAACACAGGAGAGAAGCCTTCTACTTCCTGCCAGTGTTGGGAGTGGGCTGCTGGTGCATGGTGTCTATGGACCTAGAGGCAAGAAGGAAAACTGTCATTTGGTCAGTTGATGATGAGGGCAACACAATCCGAACCAGTGTCTATATTTACAGTGCTAAAAACAGAGGAAACAACAACAAAAGGACACCCAATTTTAATTGTATTTATCCAACCAGCATTCATTCAAATATATCTCTAGCTGCAGTTTTGCATCCTATCCTTATCTCTGTCACATGTGTTCCAAAAAAAGAGAGATACTTTCCATTAGTTGAGAAAACAAGAAGGAAGTCAAGACTTCTTCGCCAAACAGTACAGCTGTCCAAACTAAGGGTAGAACTCAGTGGCAGAATGTTTATTCAGCATGCACAAGGCTCTGGAATCCATCCCCAATCAGTACTGTCAAAAAATTTTCAAAAATGTATGGAGGGTAGCTCTAGGGACAAGCCCAGTGGTAGAGTGCTTACCTAGCAGCTACGAGTCGTTAGTATCTTATTGCCCTAGTGGCATAAGAAAAAAAAAAAGCTAGACATAGTTGTGTATGCCAGTTATCCTAGCACCTAAAAGGTAGAGGCAGAAGGATCAGGAGTTCATGGTCAGTATGACATGAGACGTATTTCAAAAATATAAAGAGAAAAAAAGAGAAGAGGACTCTCATGCACTGCTAGTAGGAAAAACATAATGATACTTTGGAAAATAGGCAGCTTCTTACAAAGGTAAATACATGCCTACATATGCCCCAAATAAATAAACATACTACTTATATAGGAAAAAATGAGTGCACATGTCCATATAGGCTTGTATACAATGTTAAATACAAGGCTGAGGATGTAGCTTAGCAGTACAATGCTGGCTTAGCATGTAAAAAAAATTTTTTTTAAATCTGAATATTCAATATAGAAACCTTATCTTAACATCCACAAATTGGAAATGACTAAACATCTATCAATCAGTGAATCATTCTTTTAAACATGTCTAAGCTGAGGGCATAGCTCAGTTGGCAGAGTGCTTGTCTAATGAACATGAAGTCCTATTTGATCCCCAATACCATATAAAACCAGATATGGTGGTGCATTCCTGTAATCCTGGCACATGGGAGGGGTAGACAAGAGGATCTTAGACGTTCCAGGTCATTCTTGGCTACACAGCAGGTCTGAGGCTAGCCTGGGATATGAGATTGTCTCAAAAAAAAAAAATATGCATATTTATATGCATATGCATAATTAGCAAAGAAAAGGAATGAATTATTGACAAAAACAATTTTGAATGAATTTTAAATTAACTTTGCTGAACAAAAACAGCCAGATGAAAGTGCATAAACGTGTATTATTATTTTACAGGATAGTCTGGAAAATGCAAACTGATGGGCAATGACAAAAAACAGATCAGTGTTTATCAGGGCAAGAAAAGGGGGAAGGATTACCAGGGCCAAAGGGAACATCAAGAGTGACGAACAGATCCATTATTCTTTCTCTCTCTCTCTTTCTTTCTCTCTCTCTCTTTCTCTCTCTTTCTTTTTTTGTAGTGCTAGAGATCAAATCTAGGGCCTCGTGCAGGGTTGAAAACCACTAAAGTTGTATTGTGACTCAGGCATTAGTTTGAGGCTCATGTGCTGACTTACCACCATGCACACCATGACACTCTTTGTAGCAGTCAACTGAACCTCAATAAAACTATAAATGGACAATACAGCTCTACCCAGCAGATCCAATGACAGATGAGTTATGCTGTTTGAGTACAGATATGCCAAAATATTGATCCTCAGCCCTTGGGATGCAAGGTAGGCCTCCTGGGACAGCACTTCAGCTTCAAGCAGCTTCTACCTCCTCCAAGATGGGTAACCTCTGCTTTCAAAGTCACAACATGATGAAAGTTGAGAGGCTAATGCTCGAAGCGATGTTAGTCAGCTTCATGGTTCTCAACCCCACTGTACACTGTGCAAAAGTATTAATACCCACACACTCTGAATAGGCTCTCATTTAATTGATCCATAGGATGAGTGACATAAAAAAAGATCCTAGGGCATCTGTGTCTGTGATTTGTTTAGTAGAGGGGAGTATGAAGCAGTCCCTTCTAACTTTTGACAGCAGCAGAGAAGTTTATGATTTCCCCCAAACTGCAGAAAACAGTTCATTCTATTGTACGGCTTGCCTAAAGGTTAATGCGCATGGGAATTGCGTTATTCCTCATGACTACAGAGCTGAAAGCAATGGAAGAAAAGCTCACATGGATCTGTTTGCTGCTGAAACGCTGTTTCACGCAAGTCCGAGTGGCTTTGATCTAGCTATACAGAAAAGGAAGACTCTGAGCTCCTGATCTTCCTGCCCCCACCTCCCAACCACTGGCATGACAGGTAGGTGCCACCGTGCCGAGTTAAGTCTAAGCGGCCTTTTCTTTTTCGAGGGTGCTAGCCAGGGAACCCGGGCCTGTACCTGCTGTGTCAGTGCTCTACCACTGAGTCACATCCCCAGCCCTGACTGATTCTTGAGTAAGAAGTTCCATTCAACTCAAAACAGGAGGAACCTCTCTTCAGCTGGGTCCTAGTCTTTGAGTCACAGGCCCAAGACTCTGACGAGAGTTGTGACTGTCTGGGAGGATGCAAAGGCTGTTGCACGTAGCAGGTCCTTAAAGATGGACTAGCCTGAGCTCAGCCTTGGTATCCACAGCAGCTCTCTAATTTCTGTGCCTCCTGAGCTCCTCTCCCGTTCACACAGTTCCTTGCAGGTTGGTTACTTACTTACTTACTTGCAGGTCTGAAATTCAAAGCAGATAGAGACAGTCAGAACTTATCTATCCAGAGGTAGCAAAATAAATCCAGGAAAGGGCATCTGTGAGTTTTAGCTGATGAGTCAACACGTGAAGTGAGCTACTGGGCACACCTATAAGGAATTATTTAGTTAAGGCAGACCTTAGGCAAGACCTGAAGAAGACTATCTAAAGTGCTTTAATTAATATGGAAGACCTTCCCATTCTGGGCAGAGCCTTTCCCTGGGCAAATGGCTTGAGAGAGAGAGCCAGTTAGCATTTTTGCAAGTCGGCAAGGTAGAAAGCAAGTATGTGACACTGATCCTTGCCCCCACTCTGTTCTTTGGATACGGTGTGGCCAGTTCCCTTGGCTCTCCTCAACGGTAACTCTCCTATCACGATGGACTGTAACCTGGACTCATAAGCCAATAAAGTCCCTTGTCCCCCAGATTGGACAATGAAGTTATGAAAGCAAGGCATCGTCCTAATGGTTTTGTACATTCGAGATTCTAGAAAGCTGCTCCAAGCTGGACTGAGTGGACCATCATGCTATGCCACTGAGCCACACTGCAGACCCACGGAAGCCTTTTAATTTAGAGGATGGCTGCGTTCTCAGTCCTGAGCCAGAGTGATCAAGTTTGAAGATTTGCCCTCGCTAGGCAGAAAACAAGTCATTGGAAATAATCTCTCAACTTCCTGCTTCTTCCAGCGATACCTACCCACACTGTACTGTCTTGTGTCATCCGGAGCCCGTTCCTGGTCACATGACTTAGCCCCTTGTGCTTGGGCCCCAACAACTGGATTTTCTGAAGGATAATGCTTCTTCCCATCTCCTCTACCTTCGACCTCTTCTCAACTTAATTTCATTCTTCAGCACATAAATATGCCTCTCCCAGTCTTAAAAATAAAACCTACACCCTCAGTTCTTTCCCTTGGCTTTCTGTCTCCTGTGGTCTATTCTTCCTTTCCTTCTCAGCCAAGCCTCATCAGACAGTAGACAACACCTGATCTGACCTCCTTTCTGTGCCTCCATTGAAAGGGCTCCCGTAACACCGCCTGGGCTGCCCAACTCAGAGACTCTGGGTTCTCTGTGACAATGTATTACTGATGCATGTGGCTCTCTAGACCCCTGTTCCTAGTACCCGTGACACTATTTCCTTTCTTGTTCTCCATCCATTTTGTCTTCCTCCTCCTCTTCTGGTTGCTCCTGAAATGGTGTAGGCTCAGGTCCCATTCTCAGCCTGCTATTTATTCTCTTCCCCTCTGCGTGCAGTTCTGTGGACCCTTGTTTCCTATACTCTCTCATTCCAGATGTGTCTCCCTCCTTCAAGTTCAGGTGCCCATCCAGGGCTCAAAATCCAAAAAGCCAAAACTGAGCCACTATCTTCTTTCCTCCCTACAACTCACTCCCTCTCTTGACTTGCCAAAGAATGGCACTCCCCGGTGCCCAGGCTAGAGCTTCCCAGGCATCCTCGAGCCCACCCTCCTTTTATCCAAGTCTTATCACCAAGGCCTGCAAGTTTCTCCTCTTTGCTTCCCCAAACCAGTCCTTCCTTCTGTTCTAACAGCTTACACAGCTCTCATCTCTCCCTTGGATTAGTATAGCAGCTTCCTTCGGATCTCCCTCTTTTCAAGACTTTCTTCAAGGAGCCTGAGTACTGAATACTCTTTCTGAAGTGTGGATCTGACCATCTAACTCTCTGCTTAGACACTTTCAGTTTCTCAGTCAGGTGTTTTATTTGCTTCTCCTACAAGGCCTTTATCATTGGTCCACATCTCCCTGTCTCCAACCATTCCTTACTGTGTATAACACCGCTGTAACTTGCAATAAATACTTCCTTCTCCTGGCACAGGCTTCCAGTCTGATTTGCCTATGTGGCTCTAACCCACTCTTCTGGGACTTTTCCCCGAGACCACCTTCAAGAAGTCCAAATTGGACCCCTTCTCTCTGCTCCTAATTGCCACCACGCAAATGTCAGACATGACCTTGCATTGGGAATTACATGCTTCTTGTATGCTAATTAGAACAAATGATTTTAAAAATTGTGCCAGGGTACAGTGGTAAACTGTGGTCTTAGGAAGATCAGGAGTTCAAGATCAGCCTCAGCTACATGAGTTTGAGACTGGTCTGAGCTACTCAAGACACCATCTCTAATTAATTAAAATATTAAATTTCTCTTCTAATCTCAAGTTTCACCTTCTTCAAACATGGAGACGGGTCCCACTACAATGCAGTCTGGTAGACAGTGCACATTCGAACACCTGAAAATGTCATTTGGGAAGTTTTTCAAGCATATAAACGCCTGGCCTCTCCCTAGAGGTCCTGATTTAAACATGAAGCCTTGGATTCTGTGTGTTTCTTTTGAAACCCCTTGGGCAATTCAATGGCAGCTGGATTGACATTACAAGACATATGTGGTGTCCTTCTAGGAGGCCCTTCCAACCAGAATGGGGTTTCAAAATTGGTTGGGCATGGCATCTGCAATACAGATAAGTGCACGAGTGGAGAAGGAAAACATACCAAGTGCTTTCCAGTTCTGAGATTCTTTGAGTCAGACGAACCTACTGATTCCCTGACGTGACATTCCTTAGAGAATTCCAAAGTCACAGGAAAACCAAAAAGCCCACGAGCAATTTAAGCAGGTTTTACTCCTTAATTAAGCCCTTCCAAGACCAGAATTCAGACAGAGAAACACAAGCTCCCCCCAATCTGCCTCTAACCACTGTACCCCTGTCTGGGTAAAGATGATACTAGATGGTCAGCTGTGAGGGAAGGAAGTCAGTTTGCTAACAGATCTCATGCCTGGAGTCACGCCTGGCAGCCGAGTCCTTCCAAAAGGCTCAGCACTCAGCTCACTCTGTTACTGAGAGGAGGGAGCGTGGTGGAGAGGTAGGACGACCGTGTGTCCTGCGGCCCCTGCAGGGTGAAACGAGGACCCAGCAGCAGACACACAGGCAGAGAGAGAAGGCAACTATCGCTGTTGAGATTTCATTTTCCCAGTGTCGGAACAGACATCTTGGCAACCAGGCACCCCCCCCCCCGCTTCCTGCCTCCCATTCCCCAATTCAGCTTCTTTTCGACCAGGTTGACATACTGAAAATCACGCTAGTCCTTTGGCTCCTGGGACCTCGGACAGCTCAACTTTAAAGCAGTTTTTACTCAGAGAAGAGATCTCAGTTCTCAGACTACCCTAGGAAGCACCTCCCCTTGAGACCCCCAGGGTTCAAGAATTGGATGCCATAGTTTTATTTTTCGAGAAAGAGAGAGCAAGCGAGAGAGAGTGAGAAGTGTTTGATCCTCAGCATTAAAACAATAATATGATAGAGCAAACAGTCATGTAGTCTCAGGGGAAGGAGAGAGAGAGAGAGAGAGAGAGAGAGAGAGAGAGAGAGACCTGGGTGAGAGTCGAGTCCTGCTGCTCTGCAGTCCATCCGGGAAGAGGTGGCCCTGAAGCTAAGTGAACAGCACTCCCTGGAGGAAGGCACCCTGGGCCCTGTCTGCGCTCTCTCTTGGTGTCCATCTCTCAGAAAGCAGATGGAAGTGGCCAGAAAGGTCATTTACAGCCAGTTTCCTCTCTCTGTCTGCAGTTGCTATAATTTATACTCTTTTCCGCTTAATCACTTAAAAGTAATGCTTTCAATACTTTGGCCTGACTTTCCTAAGAATCAAGGTAGTCTACATAAACACACTACCCTCAGCACACCAGAAACACAACACTGCCTGGTACATAGTCCACATATAATGCCTATAATTGTCATCTGGGAAGTTTTTCAAACACATAAATGCCTGGCCTCTCCTCTAGAAGCCCTGATTCATTAGCATGAGGGACTCTGTACTTTCAAATTTCCTTAGGTGATTCAACGCACAGCTGGACTGACGCCACATTAGAGAGGTTGAAAATGCTCTAGAAGGTAAGAACTAAAACAAAACAAAAAACTAGGCATTCAGCTGGTAAAGGAAGAGGTCATATTTATGGCCAAGTAGGTCGGTGTCAGGATCTAAGCAGCACCAGGCACCAAATTCAGTCTGCGCAGCTGTCCACAGATGACCGGGGTTGACAGAGACGCAATGGGGACCGGGCAGAGCCACACAATGGTTCCGAGTCAGAGCGTGGGGAGACAGTAACCCTCCCCTCCACGAAATCCCGCCAGAGAGGGCAAACTGAAGGCACTCTAGAGCCAGTTGGCAGCGAAGCTTCCAGCTGTCTCATTGGAACTGTCTGCCCAGGACCTGAGGAATCTAAAGCTGTGCGTAATCTCCTCCCCACATCCTGAGCCCAGGAATTGTACTGTAGCAGCAAACACAAGTGTTCAGGTAACTGTGGCATAATGCCAGGAGCTTCAGTCTAGAAATGGTGGCAGAAACAAATCATCTCTCCTGGGATGTGGAGCAGGGAAACACACTACATAGACATTTAGATACTTCACAGGGCAAGGAAAATGGAAAGCTTTCAAGAGAGATGGTGAAAATGGAGTTTCAGAGTCTTGGATCCCCCAACTTTTAGTAGTTCTTACTTAGGGAAGAACTCAGTTCCGGGAGTACTCTAGGAAGTTCCTCCCCTTGAGACTACAAAGTCCAAGGGTTGGATGCCATAAGGATTTTATTATGATTTGTTAGGGAGTGGGTATGTGGAGGTCATTGGACAACTTTGTAATCAGTACTGTCTTTCCACCTCTATGTAGGTTCAGGGATGGAACTGAGGTCACATGGCTTGCACTGAGAGCACCTTTACCCACTGAGCCCCCACTAAGGATTTTTTTTTTTTTTTGAGACAAAGACTCGTGAAGCCCAAGTTGGTTCTGTAGCCAAGGCTGGCCTTGAGTCTTTATCCACTGGCCTCCATCTCCCCAGTACTGGGTACACCTGCGAGACATAATACCATCTTGCCATAAGGATTTAATCTTTTAGGTTTCCAGATTTTTCTCTATAGAAAAGAACTCTGCTTCTGTTCCTTCCCCAACATCCACACCGCCAAATCTCATCGGCCTTGTAGTCAGGAACCCACAAACCACACCTTGGGCTGAACACCTGCTGCTCTGCTCCACCTGACCTTCTCCCATTCCAGTAAGAACAGGAACATGAACATATTCTTCTCCGTGTGCCAAGCATCCACCTCCTCCCACGGAAATACATGAAGAAGGTCAGATCATTTCCTTGCATCCAACAAAGTTCGTCTTATCCCTGCTTCCTATTTAAGCCAGAAACTCATACATGTCTCACTGATATCAGTTTGACACTGAACTACACGCACCAATGAAGTCTTTTTTCCCTCTGCGTGGCACACATTAGCTTTTCAGTGGGACACTTGCACACTTCCCTCTCTAGTGTCCTTTTAGCCAAATTACGTGGTACATCATTTCCTCCTCCTCCCCTCCTCCACCTCAGCCCGAAGAACAAGCCTTCAGTCTGGCCCCAGGTTTGTTCTGATGAGCAGAAGTTACCGGGGACTCCTCCCTATTCCTCTGCCTCTATAGTAGTGAGGACAGGACAAGAATATCTCCCAGGATGACCACTGTCTACCAACTACAGCCTTCAGCAAGGGGACTGGTGGCCCCTCCAGATGTAACATTCACATCATCGCCTCCTTAGCTCAAGAAAACACCACCATGCTCTCAAACACGGACGCTGTCTCGCTGAAGCCTTCCTGCCACCATCTTCCTCCTCAGCTTAGCTTCAACACATCCCTTAACTTCATGCAAACTGAGGTCTCCTACAAGGCGCAGACTGTCGCCTCCAGCCTGTGTTTAGCTTCCGCAGCTTGTTTCCTATGGGATCCAGTTCTCTGGGATCCTTCATGAGTGAGAACAGCTTCCGGCAGAGGCCACAATCCAGTCACACTATCCCCCCACTTCCCCCAGTGAGGACTGCAAAGTGAGGACAGAACAGATCACAAGACTCAGACTGGAGGTCTCCCTGGAAGAAAAAGGAGAACGTAGTCTGCTTCACTGTACCACTGGGGACTCCCAAGTCCCCATGCTGGCCAGATATGCTGACCCACCAGTGCCTCATGTAGCAGGACGTCAGTGCTGAAGGTATGTCAGATCGGTCCTGACCCAGGCAAGAAGATGGGACAGATGTCAGGACAACTGCAGAAGACAATGCCGTCAAGGAGCGCATCGCTGATGAGAATCAGTGTCTTGCTTTTTAAGGGAAAACCTCTAATTCTGCTTATTACTATAACGATTCCTTTAGCTTTTTCTTGTAGCAGCTTTCTCAGACACTAGAAGTTTTATCTCCTGACTCACGATGGACACTTGCTTTCTGTCACAGTCAAAAAGGGTGAGGTTCCACGTCTCACAATGAGCTGCTGCAGGGTTGGGAAGGACCGTAGGCTACCATGGCAGCGATAATCAGAACTACTCTCCAATCCCAGTACTGTGCTCTCCTTCCGCAAGCACTCACTGTGTGTCAATCATGGGACGGGAAGACCTAGGGGTGGCACTAGAGAAAGCCAGCAGGCTTCCTTCTGTGTAATGCTACCTGAGAGAAGGACAGGGTGATGCCTATAAGCCTGGATGTGGGAGCCAATGGGCAGTGACAGATTGTGGGGAGTGGGCTGCCAGCAGTCCACTGCAACCTGCTTGCCTCTGAGAAGGGCCAAAGGAAGTCAAACAGAGAAGGGCTGAGGGCCAAGCCAGCCAGCCGTGGGAAAGAGAAAAGGCCATGATCAGGCTCCACGCCACACCGAGGTCAGCTTCTTTCTATCCTGTGTAGAAAGCTCTAGACCGTGTGTCCCCAGGCCTTGCTCACTCTCCCTCTGCCACCACAACATTCCCAAGTCAGCAACATATCCATGCAGTTTGATCACACAGCAGACTATCTCAACTAATGCTAACTTCTCCAATCAAGACAATTCCTGATAGACTACAGTCATTCCCAGATGCTCAAAGCTTTGGTGATCGTACAAACCACACCGAGTATGTTCTCCCAAGCACTCTCTTCCTCCATCCATACCTCTTACCTCTCCCCTCCTACATACCTTGTATCTCCCTACTCCATGCTTACCCACACCCTCTCCCATACACACCCATTATGCTGCTCCCCCATCTTCTCACAATCCCCACATACACCTGTCTACAGCCCTTACACCCCCTACATCTTCTTTACCTCCACCTTCCGCATACTCTTTATCTGACCTCTTTCATCATCAGTTCCCTGGAGAGAAGAGGAAGCTGACCTTAGACTCTATGAGGTCACATTCTTAGCGTCACTGGCAGAGAAGTCTGAGAAAAGAAGATGGAATTCTGAAGAAAAAGGAAAACAGCCATCTCAGCTCAGGGGGCAGCTCTGGCTATTCCAAGCATCCCTTCCCAGGCAGAGCCCCAGGGAGAGGGACGGCTAGGGAAGGAGACAGACCCAAGAGGCCTTTCACCTCAGAGGCTCCAGATCTGGTGTGGTTGACTGTCTTCCTTCTTGCATTCTGCTCTTTAAATGCAAATAGCCCAGAAGAGAGACTTGCACCTTGGTTTCTAACTAACACCCTTGTGTAAATTAGTATCGGATGCTTGGTGATGTTCTGCTTTTTTGGCCTTGACTATTCTTAGACCAGCCTGATCCAGGGGGCCACAGGCAGGCCCCAGTGGCCACGCAGTTTCCCAACTGGAGGACTCCTCTCGTCCTGGAACTAGTAGAGGAAGATATCCCCTTGCTCTGGGTCAGTCAAGGACAGCCAATCAGAGGGTTGACGAGGACTCGGCTTCAGCCAGGGCAAGAGAGAAAAGAAACCCCACTTGGGCTGTGGGGCTTTAAGAGTCTGAGAAATGATGTTCTAAGAAGAGGAAGCAGCCAGGGTCCTGATGGTGCCAGATATGGGGCTAGCCAGGCCTCCCAGGTCATCCCTGGGCCTGTGGCAAAGGCGGGGCAGTTTGTACTCAGCCCTGATCATTTGTAGGTACAGCAAAGGTCCGGCCTACCCAAGTCCTATTTGCATCTGCATTTGCATCTGACTCTTAGGGCCTCCAAGCCTGGCGCCTGCTTGGTTCCCTATCCCCTCTGCTTGTTTCTCCTTTTTCCAACCCCCGAATTCTCCAAAGTCTTCCCAGTTATCTCTCCTGAACTCTTCAAGATCTTAGTCCCAGTGACCCTGTAACATCAGGCTGCTGTGAGCGTCTCACTTAGTGGCGGTCTTGGCACCTCTGCCTAGCAAGGGAGGGATTGTTTTACATCTCAGAGGTAGGGAGGTCATAAAGATTTTCAAAGAAAGGTCTCAGGCAGGGCTGGGGGTGGTCAGAGCAAGGGATCATGCCAGTTTGTTTTGGGGCTGCCCTGACACCTTTCTCCCATCTCCTATTTCCTGATTTGTACATGAAGATCCCAAGAACCCATATGTTCGGCAAAAGGGACCCACACTGGGGGAGGGAGGAAACCTGGCTCAGCGAAGCACATTCACAAGCTCTTTCTTCATGGGACCTTCACCCAAAGTTTTCTCAGAGGGACAACAGCCAGAGGCCCTTCACTGGGGAACCCTATGATATTGCTTACAGTTGGGTGAGTGTACCCAGGGTGTGGCTACAGTGCCAGGCACAAGGGAGCAAAATCCATAAGGAGTCAGTGAAATCCTTCACAACACACAAATCCACTGGAAGTCAGCTCTGTCAGTAGCTTCGGGATCTACCCAGTACCCAGACTGACAGTACACTTTGTTTAGGGGGAAGGGAAAGAAGAAAGGGAAAGTAGAGGAGGTGAGGAAAGGGAGGAAGGCTGAATTATGGAAGGAAAGAAACTCATCTTTTATTTCTCCTGGTAAAATTTGTACTGGGTATTGTCTTATTTAATCTTTATAGCAGTCCTTAAATGTGGATATTCTTATGCTTATTTGATGGATGAAGAAACTATAAAACAGAGAAGGGATTAAATAATTGCTCAAGTCACACGACCTGGAAATGACAGAATCAATAGTGAAACTGAAGGTCGGTGTGAATCCAAAATTCATCATCGTCCTTCACCTCCCCCATTCTGACACTGAGACCCGGGCCCATCATGTAGGACCACATGTTTCAGCAATGTCAGCAATTATTCTGGGCCAGCCCCGCCCTCTCCCTTCACACCTGCAAACATTTCATTTGCCCAAGCCATTCAAAAAAGATCAAAGCCAGGCATGTCAGCACACACCTGTAATTCTTAGCAGAATTAGGAGGTGGAAGCAGGAAGATCAGGAGTCTGTCAGCCTGTACTATTTGAGCCCCACTCTCAAAAATAAAACCAACACATCAGAAGAAAATAAAAGACCCAGCACCCCCCCAAAAAAAACAAACAAGCAGAGCCAGAGAGGTAGCACATGCCTGTGATCCCAGCATTTGGGGGGTACAAGCAGGAGGATTAGGAACTCAAGACCGCTTTGGCTACATGAGGAGTTCAAGGTGAGCTTAGACTAGATGAGACCCTATCTCCATTTAAAAAAAAAATTTTTTTTTTGCTCTCCTTACTTATCAGGAATCAAGATATCCATGTAGAGTCCCAGCCAGTTCCCTTCATGCTCCCCTCAAGTCCTGATAAGTATTAATTGCTCTCTGTGGCCCCAGGTTTTCCTACAAATCATCATTTGCCAATGCTTTGTCTGGTACCCACACCGCCTCCTACAAGCAAGCACCTGTCTCATCACACTAAAGGGTCTGTGCTCAGTGCCCCTCACTATGTCCCTCTGGCCCATCTCTAAAATGTTTACCGCCTTTAGATGCAGTACTGCATGCATACTAGTAATTAGAATAAAAGAATAGCTCTTCATGGAGATAATTATAGCTAAAAGTCACGTTCATAGACGTTAGTCTGCTAATCTCTACTGGTTTGTTTAGAATTCACTGTGCATCTTAGTTAGCCTAGAATTTAGGGCAGTCTTCCTTGCTCAGCCTCCAGAGTGCTGAGATTACAGGCAAGAGCCTCCAATACCTGGCTCAGGCATGTTTCTCAATCTTGCTAAATCGGTTCTCTTATTTGTAGGCAGAGCAGACAGTTTTATTATGACACATACCACTCATTTTCTCTGAGGCCGGGGAGAAGATACTGGTGTGATGGTCCGGAACACTACAAAATACAGTAGTGGTAGCTATTCTTTTTCACCTGCTTTTGCTTTTCATGTGCTTGAACTTTGCCTAAGGGTCTCCTTTTTGCCTTCTTTGTTGGGGTATCTGCAGCAGTCAGCAGCATACTCAAAAGTACCTCTGTCAGATCCTGAGTAACAAAAACACTGCTGGAGGTATCACCATACCAAATCTTAGTCTATACTACAAAT
The DNA here is from genome assembly GCA_023101885.1 of Typhlomys cinereus. Lineage (NCBI taxonomy): Eukaryota > Metazoa > Chordata > Mammalia > Rodentia > Platacanthomyidae > Typhlomys > Typhlomys cinereus. The sequence continues at coordinate 107,827 of JALPQD010000771.1, forward strand.
CCATAGTTATAAAAACAGCCTGGTACTGGCTCCAAAATAGACACACAGATCAATGGATAAGGCTTGAAGACCCAGATATAAGCCCACAAAACTACAGCCATTTGGTCTTCGACAAAGGGACCCAAAAAATCCAATGGAAAAAGAACAGTATCTTCAACAAATGGTGCTGGCAAAACTGGATCTCCACATGTAGAAGATTAAAACTGGACCTGTACTTGTCACCTTGTACAAGACTTAATTCCAAATGGATCAAGGACCTTGATTTAAGGCCAGAGTCTATAAAAACCATAGTTGAAAGGGTAGGGAACTCCTTCGAGCTGATTGGGCTAGGGCAACAGTTCCTAAACAGACATCCAATGGCACAGTCACTGCTACCAACTCTCAACAGTTGGGATCTTGTGAAATTAAAGAGCTTCTGTTCAGATAAAGAGATTGTAACACGAGCTCAACGGCAACCCACAGAATGGGAGAAAATTTTCGCTAACCACATATCTGATAGAGCTCTATTATCCAGAGTGCACAAAGAACTTAGAAAACTAAACACCTAGGAAACTAATGGCCCAATTAAAAAATGGGCCCTGGAACTTAAAAGAAACTTTACTAGAGATGAAATTAAAATGTCTAACAAATATCTGAAAAAATGCTCCACTTCCTTAGCCATTAGGGAAATGCAAATCAAAACTTCCCTGAGATATCATCTCACCCCAGTCAGGATGGCAAAAATCCACAATACAAACACCACCAAATGCTGGAGAGGATGTGGAGAGAGGGGAACTCTCCTACATTGCTGGTGGGAATGCAGGCTCATACAGCCACTCTGGCAAGCCATCTGGAGATTCTTAAAGAAATTAAAGATTGAAATGCCATATGACCCTGCGATTCCACTTTTGGGAATAACCCCCCATGCAGCAGAGGTCCACCTCGATAGCACAAGTGCGACCATGTTCATAGCAGCACTGTTTACAATAGCAAAGTCATGGAATCAACCCAAATGTCCAACAGTTGATGAGTGGATAAGGAAAATGTGGTACATCTATACAATGGAGTACTACTCAGCCATAAAAAATGATGAAAGTACTAGAATTTGCCGGGAAATGGATGTCATTAGAGACTATTATATTGAGTGAAATATCCCAGACCCAGAAAATTAAACGCCGTATGTACTCCCTATTAGGTGGCTCCTAGTACCAAACCCACCCAGCCCACCTAGAGACACTTGACGATAAATCTCTGTAATACAGTAATTTCAAGGAGTATGAACAGGCGGGATGGGGTAGGAGGGCCACACCAGAAACAAGGAGAGAGGGGACCATATAACAGCAGAGAAAATAGGCCTCCATCAAGGACCCAAATAAGTAATGAGACATCTGATTAAGACTTTTCGTTCCTGATCATCTACAACTGAGGGGGTGTGATCTCACCAGAAGGGGAGGGCATATAGTCTGGCAGATAATAAGTAACCATTTTGCAAACCTCACTGTGGTTTCCTATTTTTATTGCATCTACCTTTGAATATACTCTTATAACAAGACTCTGGTTTAACAGTTTTTTATCTCTGGCCAGGGGGTGACATCCAATACCCATCAGGATGGAGTGAAGGGCATTGCAGGAGCAGCAAAACTGCAAAAGAAAATCAACAAACTATAATCCAGAACTTCAGAGACTCTATATCAACCACCTAGAACTAGGCCAGCCTAATCTCTCCCCATCCTGAAGCTCAGGGAAATTTGCGGAAGAGGGGGCGGTAAGAGTGTAAGAGCACAAGGATGGGAGGAGCAATGATATGCAAGATACTCCACACAAGTTAGGGCCAAAGCAATCATAATTGGATTTTACATGCCCTATGCAATGTCCAACACACTATTGTCCCCACGAAGTCTAGCATTTGCTAAAAGCACCAAGATCCTTGGAGGCAAGGGATTGATAGCCAAAATAGTGTTCCTATGCTTAAGGGGAACACAGGAAAGGGTTCAGGGAAATGCCGCTGGGTCCTTGTATGTCATCGGAGAGGAGGACCCAGAGGAGAGTCAGGCATGCACATTAAAGGATGCTTCGGGGCTTGGGGGAGGGGAGGCACTGGGGGGTGGAGAGGGAGGGGTGAGGGGAGGGTGAGCAGAGGGGTGGGAGGAGGAGGAGGGAGGGAGGGAACCGGTGTACCTATTAAGTTTGTATGAGCGGAGATAATAAAAAATGTTAAAAAAAAAAGTACTTCTGTCAGGCAAGGTAGCACACACCTATAATTTCAGCATCCGAGGGGCTGAAGCAGGAGGATCACACAGTTGAGGGCAGCCTAGTGAGCTGGAGAGAGAGAGCTCATCAGGGAAGGTACCTGTGGCAAACCTAGCAACCTGGTTCAATCTCTGAAGCCCACATGGTGGAAGGTGAGAACTAACCTCCAGTGACGCGCATGGGATGCTCTCTCTCTCTCTCATACGCATGCACATAAATAAGTATGTAAAATATTAAAACAACAATAAAAACGTACCTCTGAAATTTTTTGCCAACTCTCTGAAACCATTCTACAGTTCAGTTTTGTGAGGAAATGTTTCTTTTCTTTCCTCTCTTTTTTCTCTTTTCCCTCTAACTTCAATTTTTTAAAAACTTTATTTACTCTTCATTCATTCATTGTGTGTGTGTGTGTGTGTGTGTGTGTGTGTGTGTGTGTGTATGTGTGTGTGTGTGTATGTGTGTGTGTGAGGGCACTGCCTGTCCCTGTGGAGGACCAAGGGTGACTGGAAATCTTCCTGGATTTTTTCTATCTCTTTTTTGCTTTGCTCTGGGATTTTCCAGGGTCGGCCCACCAAGGCCGTAAGTGCAGACTGCTGCCATTTTCCGCCTGGTGTTTTTACTTGGGATCTGGAAATTGAACTCAGGATCTTCTGCTTGTGAGATAAGGTCTTAACCCCTGAGCCATCTCTCCAGCTAAAACTTTAATTTTTTAAGTATTATTTCTAAAAACAATAAAGCACAACTCTATACATTTATTTAATATCTTGTTTTGCTCTTCATTTAAAAAATCCGCTTTAGGGTATAAATGGAGAGCTGACAGTCTTACCCTGTTCTTTGGGAATCTATGGTTGTGCTACCTCTCAAGTTTTGTACCTCACTTTGCAGACAGTCTGTCCTCTTGGTCAGAATTAAATCTCTCACTCACTCTAACTTCCTTGCCTTTCTGGAAGACTTAGCAGCTGTGGCAAGTCAGGATCTGACATACACTGTGGTTTTTGGAGGCATCGCCAATCAAGGGGGTTGCTTCAGTGGCTTGTCGTGTGGGTTCTGTGCTAGTCTGTGAACTGAGACAAACTGCCTAGAACACCCACCTGCTCTGCAAAGCAAGGCAACTATAACGCTTCAAAACGGCATCTCCTTGGCCCCCTTTCCCCCTCACCCTCATGCCATGTGGCATGCTACAAAGATACCAACTTGCCTAAGACAGAAAAAAGACTTGGCTGTCAAGAATGACTCCATTCAAAACTTGTTCCTGATGAGCCCGACTTAGCCAAGTGTGAGGACTGAACTACATGTGTGGAGCACCGTCCTCCACTGTGGGGAGGACCCAGAAGAGAAAGCAGAAATCAACTTGTAAAACATGTCCGTGGGAGCAGAAACATGGATGCAGGCCCTGTGGTACAGCAGGAGAAACTGCCAAGAAGGAAAGAGAGCGATGTTGTGGGAACGGTTAGGCATGGCAGCTCATGCCTGTAATCTCGACATCTGGGCAAATGAGGCAGCAGGATTGCTTGAATTTGAGGACAGTCTGGGAGAATCCCTGGTGAGGACAATGCTAAATCCCCGTGACTGGGTTTGGATAGCATGGAGAAGGACCAGAGAGAGAAAACAGTATTTTAAAGAACACTTAAAGAACAGCAGAGTGGACTGAATGAGCGGTACAGTTTCAATGAAAGGTTGGATTTCCACAGACGCAAATGATCTTGTCTTTGAAATGTGATACTATATGAGACTTCCTACAGGGAGTTTTCAGGATAGGAAATAACACTTGGCCAGAATCCTGTCTCTTAACCAGGCTGGTGTTAGTGAGTTCCATTCCCTATGTTCTGACAGGAGAGAATTTCCCAACAAGGAAATCAGTGCCAACGTTGGGTGAAGACCTGAAAAAGCGGAAGAGCAGGTTCTATTGTGATCTGTGAACCACATCAAGTTCCAGTGCTGTTGACACTGGACCTTGACAGCCACTTCTAGATAACAAGAAGGTCATTTCTAAGATCCTTCCCAGTTCTATACTTTATATATCATAGAAAATGCCTTTCTTATGTTAAAAAAAAAAAAGATACCAAGTTAGGTCAATATGAAAACAGTAAAACAAGAAACCTGCCTTAGTTTTCCAGAGTTCCCTAAACCCCAAACATTTCCTACAAAGTGACACAATGAAAATGACTAAAAGAATAACAATAATAATAGTAATAATAAAGAGTTGCTCCCAATTCTCCCACAGGAACGGTGAAGATGGAGTGCCGAAGCAGGAAGAAGCGCGCAAGCCTGGAGCCCCAGGATCCTCACTGCAGGCCTCAAACTCTAAACAACTGAGAATCAAGGAAGAATTTCAGCAGTGCAGGGACTGAGCAAGGGAGCATCCCCCTGGGGTCCAGCCCTTGAGAAGTTTCTTACCTAAGGTAGGTTCCAGTCTGGTGATATCTTTTGAACATTCGAAGAATCTACAACAAATGAATTCTGTAACTGTTCTTTCTATTCTTCTGAGACCAAATAACTCTGGAAGGCTGCCTGCTTCAAACCTCACCTCTATCACGGACTCTCAGGTTGATATCAGTGTTAGTTATGACATTGTCTGCCAGGTCAGCATCACCCTGTATAGGCAATAGGCAGCTTTTGGAAGTGTTCGTTCCTTCCCAATCCTCTGCAAATATCAAGCAGTCTTTCTCTCTTGGTTTCCCAGCTGTCAGTCCTATCTTAAGAGGAACACCCAAGGAATAGTTACCATTGCATTATCATATCACTCTTCCTGTAGCCAAAAAGATTCTGGAACATTCCCTACTATATATTCCGCTCAACCTGCTCCATCCACAGCCATGACTGCTCGCCTCCCTTACAACAGATGCTATAACCAACATTTCTAGAGTACTCTACAGTGCTTTTGCACACACACTTCCATTTGATTCACAGTAAGAAGCAGTGTACTTCATCTTTAGAACAATCTGAACCACAGCTACTTTTCTTCCCATATTACAAATATACAAATGAAATCAAACTCAAATTGCCCATGATCACACACCAGGACTTAAAACCGGGCCTCTGTACTATTTCTCATTATTCTGTCCAAATTCATATCATGAGAGCAAAAAGTTTATAGCTAGTTATAAACTCCCTGAAGAAACAGAGACTCCTTGTTTTTCTCTCTGTTGACCCTCCCAGAATTGTCCGGGCTTAAGAATCACAGGAGACACCTGTGTTATGCACCACAGAGGAAACCAAAGGTCCACAAAAAGGTAGAATGTCAGTACAATTAGGTCATGGCAAAAACACCATTAGAGGCCACGGTGCAGGTCCAAAAGAGCATCCCAGAAAAAATGCCCAGCGCTTCCAGATAAACTGGCCCTTCATTACCCATATTTCCAGTGGAAAGGAAAATGGACAGGCTGCCTTCTGGCCAGGCTGAGAGCTTGATCAGATGCAGATATACACACCCATGCACTCAGCCTGCAGCCATGGAAATCAAACCTTGAGCTCACCCAAAAGCCAAAGGAGAATCAGTCCCAGTCTGGGTCCAGGGACCTGGCCCAGAGCCACTGTCTTCTCAGATGTTGGCTGCCTGGCAGGGCTATAAAATGTGCCTCGACTTAATTTTTCCATGGATGCAGCCCCAAACGGAACTGCCAGGCTCTGGAGAAGCTTAAGCTCTCAGGCTTGCTTCTTCTGTATTCGGGGATCTGCAGCTGCAGCTGCAAGAATATCGGGGTGGGAGGGGGATAGGATTGCCATTTGGGACCATTTCTCTTCTGAATATCTTTCAAGGCCTAAGGCAGCAGTGGAGTAATTTTTATTCAGGTCTGATTCCGGGCTGGAATTTAGTGCAAATTGCTTACATCTGCTTGGCCATATCCCAGACAAGCAGGTAGTTTAGAAAAAGGAGACAATATTAGCACACTTCTTCTGATCCCCTTAGTAGCTGTGTGCTAAAGAATCTCTGGGGCCTGCTAGGACCAGTCAGTCCAGGGCAAAAAACTCCCCAACCGAGTTGAATAAAATATCAGGGCAGCAGAAACAATAGGTCTTCATCCCAAGCATGAATGGACAGCTGGGACAAGGAAGCCACAAAGTCCCCCAAAAGGGCGCTGAGATACAGCAGCAGCAGGTTAGTCTGAAGGAGCAAGAGCAAGGCAGGTTTCACTACTGGGTGTACACCCTAACCTCATACATTGGGTAACTTCTTTCCACAACCCAGGAGCCTGCCAAGCCCCTGGGCTCCCCACCCAATCCCAGCTTGGCAGTCTTGCCTGAGCTCCCTGCTGTTATCGCACCTCAATATCAAGGCCATCAAAAAAAAAAAAAAAAAAAAAAAGACAGATAAATACAGTCCAGGAGAGAGAAGCACCTCTTCTGTGAGACCGGGTCTCAGGCCTCGAGGGTCCCTGATCCTTCAAGATTTCAGTCTATTACTACAATATCCTTATATGGCCAGTTCTACCTTCCACTTAGCTTTTTAAAAAAGTATAGTCACCCGACTGGAAACTGACTTCTCACCCGCTGCACGGGAAAGCACCACCGCTATCACACTGTGGGACAGGCTTTGTTTTTATTTTATTTTTTTTCTCTTCAACTAATAAGCAAGCAAACAAACAAACCCCAAAGCGGTCGGCAGACTCAGATGGCCCTGCAGCTGCCGTCAGGAAATGTGCTCCGAGAGGAGGAGGTGGAGGTGCCGGGCCGCGAGGCCGCGAGCTGCAGGCGCGCTGCGGACTGGGGAAAGCAACCTGCCGGGCGCCGGGGATGGAGCTCTGCTCCCACGACGCTGCCATTGTTGCTCGCCCCGGCTGTTGCCATGATGCAGCGCAGAGCCTCGGACCTCGCTGCCTCGGCTCGCCCGGGGGTGTCGCAGACCACGGGACCTCGGCCCCCAGCCTGCGTGTCCTACCTGCAATCGCTACGAGCTCCGCGAGCAACCCCGCGGTGTCTTGGGCCCGGCGGCGTGGGCAGACCTGCGGCGTGCCTCCCTGGCTCGCTCTGCAGCTCCGGGGCGTGCCTCGCACCAGCGCGATGTGGGGTGGCCGCTCCCCTTTCCAGCCTCGCGCGGGCTCCAAGGGTCCCCGGGGGCGGAGGGACCGGCCGCGAAAGGCGTGGGGATCGGTCGGGGGCGGGGTGCTCTCCACCGAGAGCGTGCGCGAGCTAGCAGTCAGACAACCCCGGGCGAGACAATAGCGGGAGCGAGGGGCGAAGCCATCTCCCGGACAGCGGGCGCACTGCACGCAGCGCGAGGCTCGGCCGGATCCTGCCAGGACAGCAGCCGCCCGGCCGAACATCCGAATCGCTGCGAGTCGAAGGGCGGGGCGGCCCCAGAACCTGGAGTGCCCTCGCCCCTAGCTGCCTCCCGCCTCCGCACGGTGCGTGGGCAAGAGAAGCGCGCCGCGTCGGCTGCAGATCCCGGCCAGCGTTCCCACTTTCCGATTGGGCGAGGGTTTTTGCAAATGGTCGTTGCTTTTCCAGGCTGGAACCCCTTGGCTTTGGGTCAGCTGAAAGCAAGCCACGTTTCCCTACTGGAAGAGACACTTGGTGGACGTTCAACTCTCGGTTCGAGGAATTTCCCTGACTATGTTAGTGATGCCCCAAAGAATTGCCACCTTGAGCTGTCTTAGCACTTGGTGCTTTGGACACTGGGTCTCTTTCCAATTTAAAAGAGGGAAGGGGACCCTTTAATCCAATTAAGATATTTAAAAAGCTTTGATACATATGTTATTTTATCAGTTTGGAGTCGGTACCTTGTTTTGAGCTTTAGTTTCAGCATTTTCCTAAAGATTCCACCCAGTAGTGATCAGCCCCACACTTGCATTTGGCTTTCCAAACTCAGATCTCAAAATACTTAGTCCTCAAACGTATCTTGTTCTCCCTCGCTGCCTTTCTTTCATTTTTCATTACAGTCACATAAAGATCAACTAGTCCTCATCTTTCCTTCTATGCACCCCTCAGGTATTGAGAATCTTAAGCAGCCGGTTTTTTACTAAAATGGCCATGGTTTTGTAAGGCCAAAGGCGCCAAGGACATAGCAACTAAGTTTCCTTGCTCACTTCAAGGCCATAGTTAAGATGCTACCATTTTAATCTGTCTTGGGTTCAAGAAAGAATTTAAAACAAAAGATCAAAAAACAAAACAAAACAAAAGATCAGGAAGGCCTTTATAAAAGATATGGGCTGTTTTCAAAGTTTTTCAGTAATATGAAACCTACAACATATCCAAGAAATTCTCCAGGTCATGATGAAGACTAAAGGTCATCCAAAGTTGAAAAGAGTTCAAAAAGAGAAGACTATCTGTTGAGAAGGAACCTTAGTCCTCCATAGAGAAGGAGAAAGCAATATAAAAAGTGTGTTCATGTTTCTTACCTGGCAGGGGAGAGTCCATAATTACCAGTGTGGCTCTTCCAGGGAGAGGCTGTCCATGTACTCTGACGTACTGACCCCTGTGATTTCCCCAAATGTGGGAAACTTAGCTCCATAATGTCTGGGAGTGGAGGACTGAGGTGGCATTCTCTTTTGGGGGGAAAAGTGGGGTTCCCAGCTGGGCAGTGGTAGCATATACCCGAAATCCCCTGCATGTGGGAGGCCGAGGCAGGCAATCTTGTCTCAGAAGCAAAAAAAAAAGTGAGTTCACAATTCTGAAGGACTCTTAGGATATCATTTTGTTTTCATAGAAGATGAAATCTGAGCAAATGGAAAGAAATCTTCGTTTTAGGTAACCCTGGCTGAGAAACCTGCGCAAGGAAAGACAGAGGGCTGTGTATTTCTACCCACTGCAGTGTGGCCTTGAGTCTTCTTCTTTGCCCTTGGAACATCAGTAATAACATTCAGGGCCTGGATGTGAAGTTCAGAGGAAGAGCATGTGCTTAGCATGCCTGATGTCCGGGGGTTCAATACCCAGCACCGATAAATAAAGGGCATCGTAGCCTTACCACTCAGGGCTGTTGTAAACTTCAAAAGTGAGAGTATAAGAGAAACATTTTGATAATGGCCAAGAGTACACATACTACATATGATGCTATTCTTGGCCCTCTACAGCCACAGAGGCTGGACACATGTGTTCACTTACTTATTCATTCATCACTGCTCATAACTTATTCATTCATCACCAGGGCAGCCTAAACAACAGTAGCACAGCCACCATCAGTGGTTCTATACTTTAGTCTTTGAGTGGAGAATAGGAGCTAGGTCTGGGTGGTCAGGGTGAGAATCAGGTCAAATACATTTGGTAAAGTTAAAGTATTAGTGAAGGGAAATCAATGCATGTCAAAGCGTTTAGGTAATCTTAAGTGACCAAAGAACCTGCATGCAGCCAAATGCACCTGGAGAGTGGTGTGACCAGAAAAGACATTATGTGTAAAGGAGGATCTGAAAAACACACCTTCCCTTTGTCTCACTAGGTCCTTTCTGCTTCTGACTTTGGAGCAAGAGTTGAAAATTTGGTAGGGGACATCAAGGAGGTCTGAATACTTATTCTGCAGGATCCTTTTCTGTCACTGCTGCTCTTAAGCAAAGGTGATGCTCCTACTAGGCAGTCCTCATACTCCATTTCTCTTGTATTCATTGGTTCTTTCAGTAAAGGCTCAGATTCAGAGGTGGAAATGTTGCTTTGCTCCTGGACCTGGTGTATCACACACAATTCCTTGTGGGCCCTCCTGTACTCACCATACATTCACAAATGGTGTGTGTGTGTGTGTGTGTGTGTGTGTGTGTGTGTGTGTGTCTGCACATGCTAGAAAGTGAGCCTAAGGTTTTTCTCATACTAAGCAAAGGCTGTAACATTGAGCCACACCTCTAACCTCTATTTGTTAAACTCTCCTAAAATTAGAGTGTGCATTTGCTTCCTACCAGAATCCTGCTTAAGCAAGCTGAAAGTAGACGCTTAAAGTACAGGTGTGGATAAGTAGTATCAGTGTGTTTCTAGATTACAGGAGGTCTGAGGAGTTTAGGTATATGTGGGGTCAGCCAGGTGGACATGTAGAAGAAGGAGGAGACCTGCAAAAGAACCAGAGATGTAAAGAAATTGGAGATAAAAGGGCGGGAGAGGGGCTGGAGAGGTGGCTCAGGGGTTAAGCCTCTGCCTTACAGGCCGAACGTCCTGAGTTTGGATCCTAGACCCCACGTGTAGACGCTGGGCGGGAAACGGTGGCCTGCGTTTCTGGTCCTGGTAGGGCGGAGCCTGTGAATCCCGGGGCAGAGTAAACAAGGAGGAGATGGAGGCCATCCATGGTGGTTCCCGAATTCGCCTGTGGTTCTTTCTACACACACACACACACACACATACACACACGCACACACGCACAATTGAATAAATAATAAATAAAAAAATTTAAAAAAAAAGGTGGGAGAACTTGTCAGGAAAGAGGGGGAAGATAACAGAAGAGCCTGCATAACAGAAGTATAATGAAGGATCAAGAAGGGCTTTAGGACCAGTGAGATTCTTTAGGCTCAGCCAATAAAGGTGCCTGCTTACAAACCGGATGACCTGACTTAGAATCTTGGAGCCCTCACATGAAAGGAGGCTACAGACTAGAAAGTTGTTCTTTGGCTTCCAAACACAATCTCTCTCTCTCTTTTTCTGAATTTTTTTTTTTTTAAAAAACAGACTTTATATTATGTTTCCCCCCAGTATACAAGCTCAATAGGTACCCTATCCTCTCCCTCCCTCCACCCCTTCCCAGTCCCCTCATGCCCTCTCCTTCCCTTTCCTTTCAACCCGCCTTCCTCCCCTCTCCCAGTGCCTCCCCCTTCCCTCTTTCCATCCCCTGGAGCATCCTTCTGTGTGAATGCCAAACCTCCCTCTGAGTCCTCCACCCTAGTGAGGTGCAAGGACTCAGTGACATAGCCCTTTCTTGGGCTCCCCATTAGTATAGGAATACTATTATGACTGCTAATCCCTTGTCTCTAAGGATCCTGCTAGACTTTGGGAGGTCATTGACATGTCCTGCAAATTCCTTTTACCATGGAAGTTGTTATTATTATTATTTGAGATGCGGTTTCATCATGTGGCTCAGTCTGGCCTTAAATTCCTGATCCTGGCAACACAACTCCTGGGCTGCTGTTCTTTTTTTTTAAGATGAGAAAGAAACATATTCATATACTGAGAGAGAAGCACAAAAGGGAAAGAGAAAGGAGGAAAATAAAAACCATTTCAGAGAAGATGAAAGGAGTTGAGGCTAAAGTATATGGGGGATTTAAGTGGCCTGGGATGTCTTTGAGAGATGGACAAGGATACACATTTGTAAAGTAAATTTAGAGGCCAGACCCTGAGAGAATCAGTTGCTATTTGAGGGTCTCTTAGCATTCTAAGAGAAAAGTAGTCAAGATAAGGTTGAAGACTTAAGGGCCGGCTAGATGGTTCAGCAGATAATGAGGACACCTGTGTGTTAACCTGGAGACCAAGCTCTGTGATAGTTAATCCTGGGTGTCAACTTGACACACCTGGTATTAACTAAGATCAGCTGAGACCACCTGAAGGGATTATATCTGCCCTAGATCCCATCGGAACCTCCCACATGAAAGCCACAGAACAGAGTACAGAGGAGTGGGAGAGACTCTGAAGCTGTGCTCTTCCCTCCTGCCACCCGACCCTCCAAGTCTTCAATGCGACTAGAGACTCTCTAGGAATCCTCCAGCCTTCAGGCGTCATCCTTGTGCCTATTGGGCTGAGCAGCTACTGGCAGCCATCGTTGGACTATCCAGCCATATTTTGTAAGCCAACTAAATAAATTCCCTTTATATATTATATATATTCATTCTGTGGATTCCGTGATTCTAGAGAACCCTGACTAATACAGCCCCTGTGGTAGAAGTAGAAAATCAACTCCCAAAAACTGTCCTGACTTCACTACTTGTGGCATGTTTTCTCTCTCTTTCTTTCTCTCTTGCTCTCACTCTTAGAGAAAGGAGAGTATTTACAGGTTAAAGTAGTCATAGAAAGTAATGAAAAGGGGTTGAGGTTATAGCTCCCCTCATTTCCTTCTACAGCACTTGGCAGCCCAAGTGTAGAATATCAGGTGCGAATTGGAGGCTGGCAGGATAGGTATGATGGGAAGATGGAGAAGAAAGAGGAAAGTGAAGCTGAGAGAAGGCTGTGAGTCTTGCAGAGGGAAGAGGACAGGGACTGTCTGCCTTCATTCAATCTCACTCCCTCATCAGTATTAACATCTGCTTTCCTCGCATAAAATCAGATCAAATGAGCAACAATGGATTTTGGATTTTTGACTTTAAATTTTTTGTTCATTTTATGACAGTCTCATATAGTCAGGTCTGGCCTTGAACACTTGATCTTCCTGCCTTTTGAGTCACCTCCTTAACTCTGGGATTATAGGTGTGAGCCACCACGCCTGGCTCAGGCTTCAGTTTTCAAACTTCTATGTTCATAAAGTCTACCATAGTGCTTGGACACATGGCAAGTGCTCAGTGGCTTGCTATAACTCTTAAAGTTCAAATTCTTGAAGAAAGGCTGAACGACCTTTCACAATGTGCCCTTGGTTTTCTCTCTAAGCCCAGAGAACAAGACTTTGTCTCACTCATTCCTCTCTCCCCTAGAGTAGCACCTGCCACATGCATTCGATCAATGTGTATTCTACACAGTAGACAGAACAGAGGCCTTCTAAGGGAGGAAATGGCCATTTCCAAACCCTGGTGGGGAAGGTTTTTTTTTTTTTCTTCCAATTTTCATTTATTTGAGAAAAGTAAGAAAGAGGAAGGGGAGGGAAAGGAGGAGATAACTCATGTATACCCTGGTGCATGGGTTATGCACGGGTGGAGGTCAGAGGACAACTTTCAGAAGTCAGTTCTCTCTGTCCACCAGGTTTGCTCCTAGAGATGGAACTCAGATTGCAGGTTTTTGAACAGACATCTTATCCTCTGAGCTATCTCTCCTCTGTTATCTTCCATAGTAAAAAGAATTTGCAGACATGATTAAATTAAGGACTTGGAGATTCAGAGTTATCTTGGCTTATCCAGGCAGACCCAGTCACACCAGGCCTTAACACTGGACAGTCTTTTACAGTTGAAGAAGTCAAATAGACGTGATGGGAAGATCAGCGTTGCTGGTTTTGTGTTGTTGGCTGGAGGTTCTGAATGAAGAGTGGTCCTCTAGAGATCAAAAAAGGTAAGGAACAGATCCTACCCTGGGGCCTTCAGAAGTAGCACAGTCCTGCTGATGTGTGGGCTTTAGCCTAGTGAGTGAGACTATGCTCAGCTTCCCATCTGTAGGACTGTAAAATCGTACTTTGACTTTTGTTTTGTTTTGTTTTCAGTGCTTGTTTTTATTTTTGAGACAGCATCTCCAATTTGCTTTGTAGCTAAGGTTGGTCTTGAACTCCTGATCTTTTGACTCTCCCTCCCAAATGCTGCGATATAAGCATGCAGCACCACCACATGGGGTTTCATATGTCTTTTTTTTTCTTTTTGGCATGTGTGGAAAAATAATAGGGATTAAACCCAAGATGTCCTGAATGGAAGGCAAATGCTATACCGCTGAGCCATACCTTCAACTGTGTATTTTTTTCTTCCCTTTATGTTATTATTTGAGGAGGGTAATTGAGAGCTAGTTGGAACTACAGAAGGCAGAGGACAACTTTTGGAAGTTAGTTCTCTCTTTCCACTGTGTGGGCTCAGGTCACCAGGTACCTTAGTAGTACATAAAAAAACTAGATGGAAATGACAACATCCTGTATTTCTGTCTTGGAAGGTGGAGCCTGGGAAACTCCTAGAAAAAAAAGGAGGTAGAAGAAATCCAGAGTGGTTCCCAAATTTACCTTTGGGCTTCCACAGGCACACACAGTGTCCCCTGATACACAGACACAGACACAGACACAGACACACACACACACACACACACACACACACACACACACACAGATACATGCACAAACATATACATATATATATATATATATTTTTTTTTTTTAAATTGGCCACCAGCTAGTTAACAGGATGTCAGGAATATGCTGCTTGCAAAATAACTGCTGATTTTGGCTTTTATATTTACTGCTTCTTTTCTCTCAAGGTCAAAATCACACTGTACATGCCTGGTGTTATTACCAGGTGATGGCTAGGTACAGACATAATGTGATTCAGTTTCTATATCTAATGTAACTCAGTTTCTATATCTTTAGTCCAAGACACAGTGTTTGTACTAGACTATCGCTACTCACAATGTTTATGCTAGCATACTGCTTGTTTAAGGATACAGAGTATGTGACAAAATTGTTGTTACTGACTCAGTGTTTAGACCAGATGTCCGAATTTTGCCTTTAATAACTGTGTACCTCTGCTCCTCGAGGCTGCCGCCTCTGACTGGCATGTGGACGCTGATTAGCTTAATTAAAGACTCTCCATTTGATAAAGTTTCTGGAGTTAATGTGGTAAAATCCCCGAGTGACCTTTAAACCCATAGCATTTTACTCTTTGAGCCATTTCGGTGATTCAAGCTCTGGTAAGTTTTTCAATCTACTAAACTTGGGGTATTTTGTTATGATAGCAATAACAAACAAATACAACCCACAACTGGTTCCCCAAGGAAGCTTCTCCATGAGTGTCTATACATATTTGTTCTTATTTTTACTTTTTGTGTGTGTGCACATATGTATATGAATGTAGCAGTCAAAGGACAACTTCTAGTGTCATTCTACATGGTCTCTTAATAACTTGAAACTTTGCCAAGCAGGCAAAACTACCTGGCTGGCCAGCTCTCAGGCATCTGCTCTCTTTCCCATCTTACTATGTCTGCCATCTTTAGGATTGCAAGCATGTACCACCATACCTAGACCATTTTTTTTTTAATGTGGATTCTAAACTCAGGTCCTCAAATTTTTGAAGCAAATCCTTTGCCAACTGAGCCATCTTCCTAGTCCTCTTCCCTCTCTCTTCCTCCTCATCCTTTCTCTCTTCCTCCTTTCTTTTCTTCCCCCCTCCTTCTTCTTTTAGAAAAAGAGGGTCTGTGCCTCTTCAGGGAAGAGATCTCAGGCCTGCATCACCACATCTGGTTGCACTGGAGGCTTCTTGATATGACATCTCTGTAATAGGCACCTTTCTTATACCTCATAAATGGTTTTAGCTCCAAATACTAAATAGCCATTTTAGAAGACTGAATTTCTAAGCAGACAGATACACTTATTGTTGGTTTGAGAGAATGTGGAAAGCCCTTCTCCCCTGAAAGTTAAATATCTTCCCATTAGCCTAAATTTCCACCCTTGGAGATATGCTGCCTGGCTCTTTGGTACAGTTGTATTTAACTTACTACTATCTCTGTGCCAGACAATTAGCTATGCATCACTCTAGAGATGCAGGTTAAGCCCATTAAAAAACCTCACCATCAGCATTGTTCTCCAAGTTGTTGCCAAAACATTCACTGCTCTACAGTGCTGCCAGTGAGGCCAATGTTTGCCTCACTGGAAGAAGTGTATTTTTAAAAAATTTTTTTTTATTTATTCAGTTGTGCCTGTGTGTGTGTGTGTGTGTGTGTGTGTGTGTGTGTAGAACCACGGAAGAGAATTCGGGAACCACCATGGACCCCCTCCACCTCCTCCTTGTTTACTCTGCCCTGGGATTCACAGGCTCCGCCCTACTAAGACCAGAAACACAGGCCGCCCTGGCTTCAGCCTGGCATTTATACGTGGGGTCTAGGATCAGAACTCAGAACCTTAACTCCTGAGCCACCTCTCCAGCCCCAAAGAAATATATTATCTGAGGGTCTAGGAGACAATAGGAGCCAATGAAAAAACAGAAGGCCTGAGAGCCACAAGATCAACCTCTCTAAAACTACATAAATCCTTTCATACCATATAGAATTGGTGACGATGTTTTCCAAAGCAGGTAAGTCTAATGAGTAGGGAATTAAAATATATACTTTTAATAAAAACTAGTAGGTGTTCGTGAAATGAAAAGGTGACACATAAGACCTGAGTAGACATTTTTCCAAAGAAGACACGAATATGACCAATGGGCCTGGGGAAGGTTCTTTCCATCACTAATCACAGGGAAAGGCGAATCATCCCAGAACTCAGGAAGTAGAGCCAGGAGCGTCACGAGTTCTAGGCCATTCTCCATTCTCAGCCTAGAGTACATGAGATCCCTTGTCATAAACAACCTCCAAAGCACTAGGATAATATACACCTTTTGGAATATTAGCATCGGAAGGAGATGGGAGGCTCACACCTGTAATTTCTGCCCTCTGGAAGCAGAAAGACTGCTTCAACTTTGAAACCAGTTGGTTCTCAAAGAGTCCCAGTTCAGCCATTGACTACAGAGCAAAACAAACAGGCAAGAAACAAAAAACCAGCCAAAACCAAAAATGAAGATTACAAAAAGAAAAGGCAAGCAATTGCAAGTGTTGATGAATGTGGCTAAATAGGACCCTTATACACTGACAGTGAGAACAACTGTAAATTAGCCCTGCCATTATGGAAAACATACCGAGGCTACTCTAAAAATAGAAGCACCATGCAAACTAGTGATCCCATTTCCGAGAATATATCAAAAGGAAGTTAGTATTTAAGAAAGCTATCTGCACTTCCATATTTGTTCACCTCCGCAGCCAAGTGCGCAACTTAAGTACTCATAAATAAACAAATTATGAGTACTTAAGTACTCATAAATTAAACAAATAAGTGACTAAAGAAAAGGTGGCCCATGCATGCCGAGGAATAGCATTCAGCCTTTAGAATAAAGGAAATTGTCATTTGCAAACTATGTGGATGAACCTGAATATTATGCTCAATGAAGTAAACTAGATGCAGAAAGATAAATACTATATGATCTCATTTAATGTGAAATTTAAAAAATGTCATAGTAAAACAAAGACCAGAATGGCTGTTGCCAGGGACCAGGAAGTTGTGGGGTGAGTGGGGAGATGTAATTCAAAGGACAGAAACTTCAACTATGAATTTGGGGATCTCATGTATACCGTAGTGACTGCAATTTTTAGTACTACATTGCATTTGCTAAGAATGTAGATCACACACATACACATGCACACACCACAGTTAAAAGAATTAGTGGGAGCTAGTTGTGGTGACACACTCTTGTAAACCTAGCATTTTGGAGGCTGAGGCAGGAGGATTCTGAGTTTTAGGCCAGCCTGGAGCCTACCCCCCCCCCACAAAATCAAAACAGTTTCAACAAAAATAATTAGTTGGGGCTAGTGAGAAAGTTCAGCAAGCAAACCTAGCAACCTGGCAACCTGAGTTTAGTCCCTAGAAGTCCACATGGTAGGAGAGACTGACTTTCAAAAGTTGTCCTCTGACCTCCACCCATGCACCATGAAATGCCTGAGTCTCTCTCTCTCTCTCTCTCATTATCTCTCTTGTCTTTCAAATAGGTAAATAAGTAAATAACTTTAAAAAATTGGTTGATGAAATTAAGCTGTAACATAGATGCCCCAGCTGGGCGTGGTGATGCATACCTGTAACCTCAGCAATCCAGAGGTGGAGACAGAAAGATGAGGCATTCAAGGCAAGCCTGGGCTGCGTGAGCCCCTGTCTCAAAAAATAACAAAACCCAAACCAAACAAAAACAAAAAAATGGAACTGCCACATTGAAAATCTTTGAGTTTAGCCTGCCCTCTAGTGGGAAAATTAAATTCAACAGTCTATGTAACAGAAAAACTCCAGGAAGATTTGTGCTAGGTTAAGGTCCCATGAGATGGAACATGACTTTTTAGATGAAGCAAATTCATCTCATGCGACCTCAGAGGGACTGTGTACTGTGAGAAGCCAGGCTTCTGATACTTTACACTGTCTGTAAATTAAGATTATTCTCAGTCTGCTTTAAGCCTGGTCAACTGTCTACAGTTTGGCCCTGCCTACCTCTGCCGTCCTGACCTCCAGCTAGCCAGAGCTCCCACCAATGTCTACATGCAACATTACCTGCATGCATCTTTCAAATTTACTCCTTTCCAATCCCACTTATTTAATTCAACTTTAAATATTGGCTTTATCACCCCGAAGGAAAAGAAATGTGATATAACAAGGAAAAAACAGTGAAGGACTGTCTATTCTTGTTCCTCTCAAGCAGCCCGGACAGACACTGTTTCCCTTCCTTAAAAATGTGGAGGCATGATTCACGCTCACATCTCATACACAGACACAGAGCAATGATAGACATATGTCTCTGCTTGCCTCATTGCATTTTCTTCCATTCGCTTTGACAGATGCTTGATTTAGGTCACCTCTGATCATGTGTTTTCTTGTCAAAAAATTTAAGCCATATCCATTTATAAGTCATGCCCTATTCATCCTTATCTCCTGCCACTTCCATCCTTGGGTATTTATTTCTTTAGGCTAAAGAAATGCTT
This sequence comes from Typhlomys cinereus, assembly GCA_023101885.1. Taxonomy (NCBI): domain Eukaryota; kingdom Metazoa; phylum Chordata; class Mammalia; order Rodentia; family Platacanthomyidae; genus Typhlomys; species Typhlomys cinereus. The sequence continues at coordinate 126,334 of JALPQD010000771.1, forward strand.
TGGTACCTGCCTTCTCTCTGGGGCCGCATCCCATTTATCTCCTACTCCCCAGCTGATGCTCAGCTACAGACAAGTTCAGTAGACACCTGCTGGGTTAAACCATTGCCTGTGTGTTTTAAGCCTGCTCCTTCTGATTTTGTTTATAGAGGAAAAAGTAACGGAACAGTAAAATCATAGATTTAGAAGGTGTCTTAGAGGTCAACTCGCCGATTTCTCTCTTGTCGAATGTGGAAATCCAGGCCTATTCAGGATCATAAAGCTGGTTGGTCATTGTTGTCAAAGAATTAGACAATTCTAGGAAAGGAAAAATTCGTCCAACTGAGGCTAAGCTTTTTTTGTTGTTTTTCATTGTGTTCAGAAGCTTCAAGTTCTCAGAAACAAAAATGAATTCCCTTATCGGTCTCTGGAAGTTCAGAATTCTGTGTTCCACACCCTGTGCGTCAGAATCCATGAAAAGACTTGTGGAAAAACTAGATTATCTGGAAAGTTTTACTCTCGATATTCCACTTGGGATTTTTTGGTGTGTTTAAATACTGCTTTGTAAGAATTCATCTTGTGAGCCTGTCTTAAAACTTCAACTTCAAGGGAGAGGAAAAGATAAACATAAAATCTAAACAGTCTAATCTTCCTTTCCTATAACTCAAATTCAGATCCTTCTCTCCACAGTCACTTCAGAATTCCTGTAATATTGACTCCTCCTTTTGTGAAGGAAATCTTTCCTTTTGTATTAAGGAATGCTGGCTTAAAAGCTCCGTCATTTGACAAATGAAAATGTTATTTTCACCAACGGGAGAGATGTAATTCAATTCAGTAGAATAACTAAATTTAAGAGTGATGGAAGAGAAAAAAATAGTGTAATAAAAAGAAGTTGCAATCCTTTGAAGTTTGTTCATCTGATTTTTCTATTTTCAAATTTACTGTTATTAATTTTGCTATAAATTTTAGAGTTTAGTAGATATCAGAAATTTATTGAATTGAAGTAAAAGAATACCTTGGAGACATATTAAACATAGAATGAAAAAAGCCTTTGTTTTTCTTTATTTAATTAAAAATATACTTTACATTAAAATAAAATTACAACTCGTTAAGAAAAAAAATAACACAGTTAACAAAGAGAAGAAGGTTTATCACAGTGCTCTGATGGCTCAGTTGGTAGAACATCAGACTTTTAATCTGAGGGTCCAGCGTTCAAATCCCCGATAGGGCGATTGTGACTTTTGTCCTAAATTCTGGACATGTATTGCATCTTCTAACGAATTTCTAAAACAAAAAGACTTTTAAAAATTCGATTAATTGTAATTTTCATTGACTTCATAATAAGTGTACACAAGTATATTCCCAAAAGGAAAAAGAACTACAAAATCACACTTGGCATGTAACGAGGGTTTGAGTAACAGTGAGGTTGAAATTTTCCCAGTTACAAAAGGAGAAAGGTGAGGGGGAGCGCGGGGTGCCTGTGCTTTCAACACAAAAGAATGAAGAAGTACTGGATTTGTTAGCTTGATCCAGCTATAAATATATTTTTGCGTCCGTGGTTCTACACATACAGACACACACACACAGACGCGCGCACATACGCACATGCACACAGTTGAATAAATAATAATAATAATAAAAAGAAAACTTTAAAAAATATATATATATATATTTCTGACATTATGAAGAATAAGTGCAAAAACTTGAGGAAACGCCCGAACAGGGACTTGAACCCTGGACCCTCAGATTAAAAGTCTGATGCTCTACCGACTGAGCTATCCGGGCTCCTATGAAAAGAGTGCTCCACAGCGCCCTACATAAGTGTGTGAGGAGCCTTGCGCCCTCGCTCCCGTCCCACTCGCGTTCACGCGAGGATAAAATCAGAAGGTGTAAACTCCGCCTCTTCCAGCAGCGGCGCCTGCTGCTTCGTGGCGGCGAGGCCGACTTGTGCCTGGAACCATTATTAAGTGGGCTCCGCCGACCCGGAACAGAGGGCGGCCGTTTGAAGCGCTGCAGAGACGCACTTCCGGTCTGCCTGGCCGTTGCCGACCGCGCGGGACACGGAGCCGAAAGCCGCCATCAGGCGCAGGGAAGAAGCCCCGACGCCGCGGGGCGGGGCCTCGTGGGGAGGGGCGGAAGGGGTACCGCGGCCGCGCCCGAGCCTGCGGGCGTCGGGACCCTTTGGGTGCTGCGAACGGCGGAGGTCACCCGCGGCGCCCCGGCCGAAGCCCCGCCACGGCCGGGAGTTGACTCGCGGCCGGGAGAAGGCGCTGCGCCCCGCTTTGGAGGCTCCTCCTTCCTTGCACAACCTCCTGCACCCGAGCGGGCTCCGCGGAGCGCGGGTGGTTCCCGCAGCTCCTTCCTGAACTTTCCCGCGGTTGCTCTGGCCCAGCGACGCTCCTTGAAGGAACCTGGGCCTAAAGTAATTGGATCTGACACAGGAGAGGTCGCCACGGCGACATAAACGGATATAATATAAATTATGACACCTTCGCAGGTGTCGTATGTAATATGGAAAATTTGTTTTTTGTGAGAGGGTCTCTTATTCCCAGGGAGGCCTGGTTGACCTTGAACCCGATTCTACCGACTCCCCCCTCTCCCCAAGTGCAGAGCTCGCAAGCACTTCCACCGTACCGCGATATGCAAAGTTTAGTTATTATCTTCTGATAGAATCCGAGGAACACTGAGAAATATTGATTGTTATGTTAGGAAATACTTCTAATTAGTAAGGTCTGTTTTAAGAAAAGAGTACATGTACATTGGAAAACTGAAAAAAATTTTTTACCAAGCGTTCATTCGAAAGGTAGGTGCCCCTGTTTGATCTTGACTACCATTGTGAACCTTGAGCAAGCTACTTCTCTGTGTCTCAGAATAAATAGGATGACTGTGAGAAACGTTACGTGTAAATTACTTTGACCAGTGTCTAACAATGGGAAAGATTTTACAAGAACAGGCTATGGATTCTGTTCCTTTTGCCACTTCTTGGCATTATCCACCGTTCAACATAGGCTTAACAGATTTGGAGAGAAGGATGTGGTGAAGAATCAGGAAAGGTGATAAAATCAGGTTAATTGCAGGCAAAAAGGAACACTGGAAAACTATTAAAAGTTTGACACAACATGGCTTAAAAAGTAGAGGTACTTAGCGGGTTTAATACCTAGAACGCAAAATGGCGGAGGGAAAAAATTGACTCCACAAAATTGTCCTCTAATCTGAACATGCATGCTCAACACACACACACACACACACACACACACACACACACACATTTTAAAAAATTAAAAAAGTTTAATTATTCCAATTCCCCATCCAAAAGAGCACAATAATAAAAGTTTCCATATTGAATAGTCTCTACAGGAATCACATCCAAATACTACTTACCAGCGCTTGTTGGGGATTGTAGCTCAGTGGTAGGCAGCTTGCTTTGTATGTGCAAGCTCTTGGGTTCACTTTTCAGCATCCACCCTGTTTAGATGGGATGTTAAAACTTTTGAATATATATTCAGAATCTTCTGTGATCTAGCCTTAATCCATTTTATACTAGTACCATCTGATAGAAATACAATGCAAGCCACGTGTAATTTTCTTTTTTGCATGTGTGTAGATGTGTGTGTAGTGTGTAGGGATGTAGGTGGAGTTATATGGCTATAGAAGAGGCCATTGTATGTACAGGACTGTGGAGGCCCAAGAGTGACTTCAGAAATCATCCTGGATTCATTGCTTTATATCCTCACTGCTTCCCTCTGGGACTTTCCAAGTGCAGACCTTGATCATTTCCGCCCAGAGCTCTTCTGTTTGCAAGGCTTAACCCCTGTGTCATCTCTCCAGTCCTAGTAACTGCATTTAAGAAAATAAAACATGGGTGAAATTAATGACATTTTTATTCACACAGTATATTGAAAAAAATATATTTTAACATGATCAATACAAAAGGTTATAATGAGCAATTTTACATTTTTCTTTCCTACTAAGTCTTTGAAATCTGGTATGTGTTTTAGATTTCTAACAATCGATTTGAACTAGCCACATTTCCAGCTACATGTGGCTATTATACTAGTGTGATTCAGTACTTCATCTCAGTACAATATCAGTCTCATACACAATAGCCAACACTTCAGTCAAAATACTTTTTTTGCTTTATAGGAGAGATTATTTGAAATATTACAACATATAAAAGCTACATAAAGTCTCAGTCAAAATACTCTTAAGACTGAGTTTTCCAAATTCCACATCCTTCTCTGCCCATTATTTATGCCAAGCAGCTTCTTCAAATGCCTTCTTCCAATTCTGTCTCTTGAAATTCTACTGATTTCCCACTTAAAGGCTAACTCTTGGAGCCATGTGATAGTTTGTCTAGCATGCCCATAGCCCTGGTTTGATCCCCAACACCTCAAAAAAAAATGAATATCTCTTGCAAATCTTTTAATGATTATGGAAGATAGGAAGATTAATTTAAGAACTATAGACTTACATTAACCTTACAGATTAAGTAACAGCCATATCAAGTTGAAAAAAACCAAAATTACTGCTGCTGGACAAAATCAATTTTAGACAGGTGAATAAATATAATAAAAGCAAATACTTGAAAGTTTTATAAGAAAATATGACCATCATTATGATCTAAACATAGAAAATTTTCTTTAATAATATATGAAAACTGGTTCTAAACCAGTCTTAGTTCCTCAGTGAGTCTGTCATAGAAAGAGAGAGAAGAAAGAAATGGAGGGAGGGAGGAGGGGAAGGATGGAAGGGGGCCTGTGGAGGTGACCGTGGATAAAACTAATGGGTAAAGTGCTTACCACTGGACCTCAGGACCTGAGTTTGATTCCAGCACCCACATAAATGATGAGTATTGCAGTGTGTGCCTGTAATTCCAGTACTAGGGGGTCAGAGAAGGTAGGTCCTGGGGGTTCTAGGTCCTGGGGGTTCAATAGTTAGCCAACCTATCTGAAAAGGTGAGCTTCAGGTTTGGGTGGGAGCCTGTCTCTACAAATAGGGTAGAGATCGGTAGAGGAAGGTTGATCTCTGCTTTTTGCGTGCTCACACACATAAAATAGATCACACTGTAGGAAATCATTCACATCTGGAAAGTATGAATCTAAAAATGCTGTTGATTGGAAACAGGATTTCCATACACTTGTGTAACTACTTTGGAGACAATCCTGGCATAATCTAATAATGTATACATTAGATATAGCTTGTGGCTTAGTGATTCTCTCTGGAGTGTACAGTATACATGGAGACAGCATAAGACAGCTGATAAAAATAGTGGAAGCAAGTTTGTGATCAGTTTGGATATGGAAATATTGTCTCAAAAATATGCATATGTCCTTTCTCTCGAGTGAATACATTTTAAAAATGTAAGTTGTAAAACACATTTAACTTGATTAGTGTCATTTATAAAAAATTTCGAAAGTAATAAAACTATTATACACACACACACACATCCTAAATATCTAAAGACACACATGGGGGCTGGAGAGGTGGCTCTGCCTTAGAGGCGGAGGGTCCCGAGTTCGGATCCCAGATCCCACGTATAGACGCCAGGCGGAAGTGGGGGCGGCTTGCGCTTCCGGTCCTGGTAGGGCGGAGCCTGTGAATCCCGGGGCAGAAGGAGGTGGAGGTATCCATGGTGGTTCCCGATTCGTCCGTGGTTCTACACGTACACACACACACACACACACACACACACCCGCGCGCACATACACACGCATATGCGCACGGTTGAATAAATAATAATAATATAAAAAAATTAAAAAAAAATTAAAAAAAAAATTAAAGACACACATGGAGTGAGTAAATGTCAAACTTAGAAAAGAGGTTTCCTCTGAGGTTGAAGGAGGTAGATGCCAGAGAAGAAATTTCTCTGATGGGAAAAATTACATACTTTATTTCGTTTTGTATTTGAGATGTGGTTATCACTGTAGCTTTTTTGAGGGTAATATTAGCAGTAATATTAACTTCTAATTTTTTTAAAAACTGGAAGGGCCATCGAAAAGTCAACTAATTGAGTAATTTCATTTTAAATATTGTTAAATTGAAAACCAGAAGACCTATGTAACATTCTGGTCTCTAGAAATAGCTAAACCAGAACTAAGATTTCCTGTTTACGAAAGTCAACCTGTTTCCTTCTCAGAGAAGGAAGTGATAAATACTGTCAGTTATGAAATTTTAAATATTAATTTGTTTGGTAAAGTTATGTAGTAGAAATGGGAAACACTATAGTTGTGGTTTACTTTTTGTGTTTTTTAAAGATTTTTTAAAATTTTTGTATGTGTGTTTGTGTATACCAGAGGATAGTGTGTGCCTGTGGAGGCCCAAAGGTGACTTGAGAGCCACCCAGGGTTGCTCTTACCTCCTATTTGCTTTGCTCTGGAATTTCCCAGGCTCTGCCTTCCAGGACCAGAAGTACAGGCCACTGGCCATTCCCACCTGATGTTTTTACGTGGGATCTGGTATTTGCACTTTGGACCTTCTGCTTGAGAGGCAAAGGCTTAATCCCTGAGCTATCTCTCTGGCCTGTGATTTACTTTTTTAGTGTATAAAATTATCTGCTGAAGTCTCTGAAAACTACCAGGAAGGATAGAGAAATGTTGTCAGACGTTACTGTCAGACAGGGTCATGTCAGTATCAATACTAATGGGTGACGCTAGCTTTCTTCCTTTTTCCTTTCTTCTCTCTCCTCTCTCTTCCTTCCTGAGAGAATGTTGAGACATACTTCAGACTGACTTCAAATTCATGATCCTTCTGTCTCAGCCTCTCCAAGTGCTAAGTAAAGCTCTTCTTTTTCTTTCTCTTTCTTTCTTTCTCTTTCTCTTTTTTCTTTCTTTCTCCCTTTCTTCCTTCCTTTTTCTTTCTTTCCTTTTTTCTCCTTCGTTTCCCTTTCTATCTCTTTCCTTCTTTTTCTTTCTCTCTCTTTCGCTCTTTCTTTTCCCTTTTTCTCTCTTTCCTTTCATTCCTCTTTCTCTCTTCCTTTCTGTGCTGATTGATGACAGAATGCGGCACTGAGGTAACAAGGCACTAGGGCAATGATTGGGTATCCGTCTGCAGACAATGCAACATTGCAGACGGTCCCCAGGAGCCGGAGTGCAGAGTGTCCTTCGTGAAGCACTTCAGGTCGTCCATGCGGCTGTTGTCAACACCTGCTAGAGGGACAGACCCGGAGGAGGAGAGGGAGGAGATGTCCCCATGTTCAGCAGTGTGGTTTCGCTGACTCCCACTCACTCTGTCTTCATCAGCTGCAGGCTGTCAGAATTGCAGTGGTGCCCCTGGAGATTTCAGTAGCGCCGCCTCAAGCCGGGAAGAAGGAGGTCTTCTCCAGCCCCAGACCAGTGTTCCGGGCAGACTCGGTAACTTCACATGTAGCAATGGCACTAGCATGGGCAGCACCTGGCATCTTATTGCCCAGCAGCATGTTCTGATCTCAGTGAAGCGCTTGGTGACCACGGAGTCCACATTCCCCCAGATAGGAGGCAACAGTCTCTCCGGAGCTGGGTCGCCGTCCAGATGCACTGGGACGGCCCTGCACACTATGTTCATGCCGTCAGCTCCACTGCCTGGAGTCACATGCAGATCTGCTGCATCTGTCTGGAGCCCACGTTCTCTCTCCTGTAATGAAGACTCTGGATGAACATCCAAGAGTGGGGCGATCTTAGGGAAGCAGCTGGTCTTCAAGGTTGCCCTGTCTTTCCTGGGGATTTAAAGATGATGTCACTCTAATGATGATGCGTGGCAGGAGAGGTCAATCTTTTTCTCTTTCTCTCTTTTAAATGTCCTGTTCAACATATTTATCAAGGCTTTATGAAGACAAATTAAATACATTGATCAACTTTTAAAAAATACAAAAGGGAGAGGACAGTTTCTTTAGCTTCCACCAGTACCAGTGCAGTCAGATATTTCCTGTGATAGATTCATGTGTCAACTTGACAGTTGCAGGCTGTTGGGGCATAGCTGTGAAGAATCAACGGTTAGGGCAAGCCCTTGAACAAGTCTGCAGGTGGCTGTTTGATGGATATGAAGACTCAGCCCATAGTGATGGTGCTTTCCAGTGGTGGGCAGGGTAAAAGGGAGAGGGACTTGCCTGTGTTGACTAGCTGGGTTGAGTCTGCTGCTGGCCTGCTGCTGGTCTGCTGTTGCATTTCTCCTGCTGCTGCTGTGTTGCTGCTGTTTGTTCTTGGCTGCCATGGGAGCCCAGCCTCTGACCTTGCTTCTTTGCATTGCTGACATCGGCACCCAACCTCTTTGGCTCTCCACTGTGACTGAGGTTCAAGGACTCTTCCAGAATCCTTTGGTCTTGAGGGTTTTTAGAAACTGACTAGGACCATGATGAGACTTTCCAGGAATTCTTTGGTCTTCAGTACCAGACTGGGATTGTCAAGATACTCAGCTCAAGAACTGAGCAGCCACAAGCAGCTACTGTCAGACTACTTGATTTTATCTTGTAGGTTAATCTAATAACTTCCTTTTTACACACACACACACACACACACACACACACACACACACACGCCATTCTATCTGTTGTTTCTCTAGAGAATCCCGACTTCACTTCCACTAGCTAGATTCCAGGTCTTAAATTTTTTTGGAAGCCTTTAGGCTTAAATAGAGCTGTATGAGAGGGTCATTGAGTCCAAGATTCTAGGAAACAGCAGCATGCGACCTACACTAACCAGATACTATTTAAAAGACATAAAACAAATTGTTGTTTGGAAATTTGTTTTTAAAAAGCAGTTGCCGAGGCTTATGAGATGGCTTGTTGGTAAAGGCACTTGCTGCTAAGCATGACTCAAGTTCAACTGGGGGAAATCCACAGTGACAGGAAAGAACCAACTTCTCAAAATTGTCTTCAGACTTTTCACAGTGTGCTGGTACCTGCTTGCGTATTCTCTCTCTCTCTCTCTCTCAAGAAAAATATATTAAAAGCAACGAAACAACCAAACAAAAACCAAAACAAAACCATGAGATAGCTCAGTGGTTAAGGTGTCTGCTTGCAAACCCTGGCAATTATTTTAATTCCTCAAAGCCCTCAAAGTATGAATCTTTCTCTGCCATACACACATACACACCTCTTTCTCAAAACAAGAACAATGAAAAAAAGGTAGTTGTATAGAGCCAGTCATGATGGTTCACACAATTCTAGCACTTGGGTGATAGAGAAGGGGTGCTACTAGCCCCAGGTTAGCCTGGGCTATGTGATGAGTTCCCAAGCCAGCCTGGGCTACAGAATAAGACCCTGTCTCAAAAAAAAAAAAAAAAAAATTAAGGGCTGGAGAGGTGGCTCAGAGGTTAAGCCTTTGCCTTGCAGGCGGAAGGTCCTGAGTTCGAATCCTAGACCCCATGTATAGACGCCGGGTGAAAGCGGGGGCAGCCTGTGTTTCTGGTCCTGGTAGGATGGAGCCTGTGAATCCCTGGGCAGAGTAAATGAGGAGGAGGTGGAGGCGGTCCATGGTGGTTCCCGAATTCGCCAGTGGTTCTACACACACACACACACACACACACACACACGTACACACGCACACATACACGCACAACTGAATAAATAATAAAAAAAATTAAAGGTAAGTATCTTATAAAATGTCCCCCCCCCTTCCCCACCTGCCTTCTGCTTCTGTAACAGCCTACCCAGCTGCATCAGGGAGAAGCCTGAGCAGTTGGTGAAAGAAGAGAGATGGGGGCTGCTTGGGTAAGAATTCTCAAGGCCAGAAAGTTATATTGTATAAAAGATAAGAGAAACAAGAAAGAAACAATGCCCAGTTTTTGGAGGAAGAAAATGTGCTGTGCTGGGGCACAAATTTTGCTGTTCTGCATCTCTGAGTGCCATTTGCACTTTTCTGTAACAAAATCAAACCAGCCAACCAAAGCAGATGCCAGGAAAGACGTGTGTGTCCCAGGTGGTGTGGAATGGAGAGGAGGATAGTTCCACAAAACTGCCATCCCTCCATTCTTTTGAGGAGTGGTTTCAAGCTAGCTGTGCCCAAATGTAGAAAGGGAATTACTTCAGCACCTTTAGAGAACTCTGAATCTCCCAGTTGTTGGAAGACTATGTTAGCAGCAAAGCAACATGCAAATGAAGGTCACTGCTCTGTTTTCTTTGCCTGAGTGTGTATCTATTTCCAGAAGCCACATTTTAAATAGAACAAGCAGGTGCTTGTCCAGATACTAGCAACTGTGATGGTGTGAGAAATGTAGGAGAAATACTGTCTTTTCGACCAGAGGATTAAGAAAAAGTAGAGAACTTCACTTTAAACACACCATTGCAGAAAGTCTCTCCTGAGTCAACAGTTCCCTGAAATGAAAGTATGTCGTATTAGGAAATTACTTTGTCTTGTATAATTACTGCAGCTTTCTGAAATGCCCTGCAAAATTGTAGCCACTCTCCTTTTTCTCAGATGTGCTCGGTTATGGATCAGTTAATTACATCATTAATCTGATCTAAACCCAGTGGACTGCTTACTATTCCTGTGTATGTGCTTGAACTAGTGCTGTGCATCCTTCTAGGGAAGCAACATTTTTAATTGTCTATATAACTTTAGATACAGATCAGTGAAAAAATTTAATTATCCCTATATGAAAGTTAATCATGAGGTGCAGTTGCAGTAAAAAAATCCACTTTTCCCTATTTCTTATAAACTTTGTTTTTCCATAACATGTACAAATGAGCATTGCAACACTGTATTTTTGTGTTTGTTCCTTCTTTTCATTTTAATAGATAAAATTTACCATTTGCACACAGTGGTACATATGGCCTAAATATAGAGTCAGTGGTTTATTATCTGTATTAAGTTGTTTTTGGTTCATTCTCAAAAATACTAGCATCAATAACTGTCAGTAATAGAATACAAATATTCTTGAAATCAGGAAAGATTCAAATTGATTACTGAAATAGTCTTTATGAAAAAACAAAACAAAACCCCCCCAAAACTTTAGATTGTGTGGTTATTCTTGAAACTCCAGACTCATTTCTAACAAGGCAAGGTGGCTCGTTAACATGTTAAAAAAAAAGAAATAGTTAAAGGATCAGGAAGGTTCTGCTTACAGAGAGGATTGGGGATGGAAACTGCCATCTTCAAATCATAGGACACTTTTCACTAGAAATAATAAAGCCTTCCTCGTTCTCGAAAGCGACAGCTAGTATTAGAAGTCATAAGGCCGATTTTCAGCTCGGAAAATCTTCTAACTCAGGATGTTACTGAAATAAATGAAACCAAGTATGTGGGGGTGTAATACCGTTTGGCACCCGCAAGGTTGAAGACAGCGTGCCTGGGTGGTCTGTCGGCTGGCGAGTAGTTACAGTGATCCAAGCAAGCTCCAGGACACTGCTCTTTGTACTTCTTAGCATTTACCACCTATTTGTAGCCATTCGTGAGTAAACCGCTCCTCTCTTCCCCAATGAGCAACAACTCCAACGCTGGCGGCCTCTCGCGTCTCCTCTAGGGATCAAGTTACAAGGAAACGCGTTTTTTTTTTTTTTTTTTCCAAGAACCGAAGGCGGCCACTGATTATGCGTTAAGCCCCGCCTCCTTCCTGGTCTTCGAGAACTCATCAGGCCCTGCGACGCTCTTCCCTGACTACGATCTACTCTATGGCAGCGGGCTCGGCCCTTCTAGCTTTCCTCTGGGCGCCCCATCTATGGCTTCCGGAGGCCTCGCCGGAAGCTCTCGTGGGAGGTGGGCCCGAGAGGCCGGAAGTCACCCCGTCTTCGCTCGCAGTTTCAAAAATGCTGCCGAGGCCGTAGGACCCGCGGCTGCCACTCCTCCCCCCGGCTTGGAGGGGGAGCGACACATGGCGCGGTTGTAAGGTGTGGCTGCGGGGCCGGTCGGCGGGGTGCCGGGGCCGAGCGCGGGAGGCGGCGGGGAGCGGCCGCGGCTCCGGCGCGCTGGCGTCGCGCATGGCGGTTGCGGGCTGGCGCTGCTCGGGGGGCGCTGCTGGGGGGGGGGCCGTGGTAACGGGGGTTCGCAGAGGGAACCTGGTGCGCCCAGAAAGCCAGGCAGTGCGTTTGATGTTTCCACCCGGTGTAAAGTTGGAGGAATGTCGAGGCCCTTTGGAAAAGGGGGCGCGGGGGGGGGGGACCGAGAAAGCTACGTCGATGGGACTCGAGGTTTGAACGTGTGTAGGGCCGCGCGTCCGCCGCCGCGGCGAGAGGTGAAGGTCCTGGGGGGCTCGTGCAGACCTGGGGAAGCCTACTTAAGATGGCCTCGGCCGCGCTCCCGGCGCGCCTCCCGCGGCTCTCGTGCAGCCTGGAGGTGAGGCGGTTTCCAGTCGTCCTGGGGCAGTGAGTTCGTGGAGGAGGGTCCGTCCCGGTCGGATCCGGGCAGTGCCGTCGGGCGCCGGGGCAGCTCCTCTTTGTAAAACAAGTCGTTAGCAGGCATCACCCCTCACCCCGCAGGCTAGCGAGCGTTGCCGTTCTGTTTTGTAGACTCTCCGAACCTACTCGCATTTTTAAGTCACAGAGAAATCATTTTATATGGAATCCGGGCAGCTCTCCATGAGGTGTGCGTTCATACTTAATTTTAAAAACTTGCATATTTCATAATACGGTTGCACAGCTATCTCTTGAACGAGTTCCTTGGTGTGTTTTTAGGTTATTTCCTGGCATGGCAAATTGGGTGTGTTTTGATACACATTCCCTGCTCCCTTTTTTAAAAGTTTTTTTTTAACTTTTTTTTTTTTTTTGATATGTTTGTGTGTGTATGTGGGTGTGCTTACGCCATGGAGCAACTTGCGGAATCATTTGGGTTCCAGGGATGGTATGCTGGACTTTCGTTGATTTTTGAGGCTAGGCACGTGAAACCAAGGCTAGCTTCAAACACTTGAGGATGACCTTGAATTTGTCCTGCTTCCACCTCCGGAGTTCTGGAATTGCTGCCTGAGTACTTCCACACTCCGTTTTACACACTTTATCTTTTTAAGTGTGTAACAGTAACATCAGAATAGTTTAAGAGAAAAGAAGTGTTTTTCATTATTTGTCCATTTGAAAGAGTTGAATGTTTAATAAAAGTTCTTACATTTTAAAATAGTTGAGGACGATTGGTTTGTTTCCTTTTAATTAGTCGTCTTAAAAGGCAGAAATTTGATTTGTCTTGTAGGGTAAAAACCACTTTTTATCATCATTGAGAAATGGCTTTTCCTGTTGTGGGCTTCAGTGTAGTATGGATACAAAAACACAGGCAGTAGTTTTGAGGATACTGGGGATTGAACTGAAGTCCTTGTGTGTGTTTAAGTACATGTCCACAAATATAACTTGATCCCCAAATAAATGTTTTAATAGAAGTACTCTGTGTGTTGATAGAAATGTTATCAGGTGGTCAGGATCTGGGCTGTTTCCAATTTCTTGAACTTTTTTTGTTCAAGAATCAAAAGCCCATATAAATTTGCAAATGTAGCAAAGAAAACTTTTATTCTGAGCAAAATAATACCACATGAGTGAAGAAACTTAAGAACCCTAGTTTGTTGCCTATAGTCTAATTTTATGAGGTCTAATGGAAGAAGGATCTGATTGCTAAGGGATGTAATTTGGATAATTCTATATTTTAAGTTGATAGGTTTAGGTTCTTCTAGTCATTTTTCCTATGCACATGTCCCTACAATGCATCTGATTGTAATCACCTAATTATGCATAAGCATAAGATGATAAATGTAGAGTTCAGCCCTTTTAGGGTACATTTTAGCTTTATTGGTTTACACCCCAAACCATTTTAGGCTAGATGAGCTCCCCTATTCTTTGGATGCACTGAGAATACCTTTGAATATAGACTGATAGTTAGTAGAGGAGAAACCTATTCCATTGTTTGACATGTATATGTAACTGGATGTAGGTGGGGTTGCTAGGTAAATTGTTTGGAGAGGATAGTAGGGTTAGTACTTGAGGTAAGGGACCTAAATTGCTAAGTGAATGCCAGAATTGCAGGGGGAGGAGGGGAATTAGTGCCTAAAACCAAATGGGTATCCCAATTTGCCTCAATTGGTTTCCTTTGAGGAATCAGCAAAACTTTTCACTAAAAAAGTGACTTTTGACTTTTTACCTAGCTTGGAGCACACATGCACGTGCATGCGTGCGTTCACGTTCACATTTCCTTGACACTCTTGGACGTGTAGATGTATATACATTTGGAGGCCCCAAGTTGACATTAGGTGTCTTCCTTATCAATCACCCTTCTCTTTATGGAGGCGGGGTCTCTTAGTTGAGCACAAAGCTCACTGACCAGCTAGTTTAGGTAACTTATACTGGGCATCGTCTATCTGCTTCTCAAGTGCTGGCATTACAGGCGGCCGCCATGCCTGTTCTGCCTTTTACATGGGATTTCAGGCTAAGAACTCCATTATACTTGTGTGGCACATGCTTTATTCTGAGCCATCTTTCTAACCTGTAAGAACTTTTTTATTTTAATATTTATTATTTACTTTTCGAATATGTGTGTACAGGCTTGTACCATGCACGGGTCAGAGTGCATATGTGGAGGTCAGAGGACAACTCTAAGGAGTCAGTTTTCTTCTTCCAAACTTTCCATTGGTTCTGAAGGTTGAATTTAGATCTCCAAGAAGAACCTTTGCTTGCTTGAGCCTTCTTGCTGGATACCTTCCCTTAACATAGCAGGTCACAACATAAAAGTTGTTTATTTTTTGTACGAACACAATAAAAAACTTACTTTTCACTGAAAATTATGGTTAAAATTTGGAACCCATTATCTTAACATTTATTTTTTCCATTCTTCTATAAAAGTATTAAGGTAGAGGTAATCAAAAGTATTGACTTCTGCAACTAGAATGCTAAAGCTCTGTGATTTTGGGCAAGCTAACTTTTTTGCAAATGAGGAATCTGTAAGAATTAAATGAACTGTTTTTTTGTAATATGCTTTAGAGAGCATTTTGACACAAAGGTGTTTGTATTGGCTCTTATTATTTAACAGAAACTTATGCACTGTTTTCTTCTATTGGAAGATATTTTTGGTTAGTTGGAGTACAACTTGCAGTTTGAAAACTCACTAAACACAGAGAGAGTGGAGACAATTCTAAGGCATATTCAGGAACTGAATTCACTTGGCATGGTGGGTATGGAATATTGAGACTTGGAGAAAACCACGGTGTAATGAAAAGTTGGTGAGGCTTAAAAAGCTTTTATACTCAGTGAGTCAGATGTGCGTAGAATCTGGAGTGCCTATTGTAAGGGGCTGAATTGGAACTTCTTCCATCTCTGTAGGTACTTTTACTAGGCTGTAAATCAAATTGAAATACATTATTAGCAAGAAAAAATAATAGTTTATGTACATACATACAGAAGTCTCACAAAATGCAAGATTTGAAGAATGAGATGGGGGCTGGGAAATAACTCAGTGAGTAATTAATGTTCCAATCCCAAGCGCCCACATAAAAAACCAGGTGTGATGGCCTCTGCCTGTACTTCCAGCTGTAGGAGGTGGAGACAGAATCAGGAGGATCAAGGGGCTAACTGTCCTGGCAATCCTTAAAGCTTTAGGTTCAGTGAGATATGCTGTCTAGAAAAGGAAAGTGGAGAGTGAAGAAAGCAGAAGAGCTGACCTCAGGTATTGCTGTAAGCACTTTTACCCTGTTGAGTGAGCCATCTTGATGGCCCCAAATTAGGGCATTTTCAACTGTGTTGGCTCTTTCTAATTATGTTACATTATGAAGCAAGGAATATGGTTGTAAGGATTGGCTGCTTTTTTTTTAAGATAAAATCTTGCCCATACTGGCCTCAAACCCACAATAATCCTCTGCATCAGTCCCCTAAGCACTAGGATCACAGCTGAGCATAAGGGTGGAACGAAACCAAACCTTTCCACATTACTTTTCAGTGTAAATCCTTTTGAGAACAAGTGAAGAAAAGTGGAAAAGAGACCTGTTCATTTGAAAGAGGGCTAATTCTTTTTAGCTGCTTATATTCATCCTTAGAGCTTATGAACTCAAAGACACCTCCAGGAAGCCAGTTAGGGGCCATGACAAAAAATACACTTTTCAAGATACAATGGATATAAGATTTTTTTTTCTTCAAAATTTCTTCTAGATTCTAGAATCATTAATTGAGTCAGTGAAATTCACTTAAAAATACAAAAAGGCAATATTGCTATTTTTTAATGAATATTTTAAAGCATATAACACAAATGTGTCATTTTTACCTTTAAATGAATTGGTATGTATTTTTTTAGCTTTATTTTGTGTGTGTGTGTGTGTGTGTGTGTGTGTGTGTGTGTGTGTGTGTGTATCAGAGCACTGTGTGTCCCTATGGAGGACCAAGGGTAACTTCAGGAATCAACCTGGACTGCTTCTACCTCCTTGCTTGGCTGTGGGATTTCCCAGGCTCTGCCCACCAGGGCCAGAAGTGCAGGCCACTGTGGTTTCTATCTGATCTTTGGTACCTGAGATCTGAACTCAGAACTTTCTGCTTGTGAGGCAGACCCTTAACCCCTGAACTCTCTTTCCAGCCCTGTATTTCTTATGTATATAATTAGTTGTAGCTTGAGGCATAGGGGAATATGCACCCACATTGTATATATATTTACACAAAATAATCTCTCTGATACTGGGATTCAAACCCAGGTCTATGAATGTTAATGCTGGGAATGTGTTAATGAACAAATAATACATATCCCTTCCTTTTGAGCTGTATTCTATATAATAATTGTGTAGCTCTCTTAAGTTTCCTGGCTACAGTTTATAGCCCTTAGAACCTCCCAGGTGATGGCTGACTTTAGGAATGCTAATAAGTTTTGGTGTTTGGCTGCACCTCTAGGTAGTTTGGACATGTGGAGTGGTCAGGGCAGGATTAATTATGAGACTTGAGCCCCACCCTCTAATTTCCAGAGAAAGAAGGGCTGAATGTTGAGTTGTTCATGAATGGCCAGTTATGCCTATGTAATGAGTATAAAAGTCCAAAAGATAAGTTCTGAAAGTTTTGGTGTCTAGGGTTTGTGAGTGGTACTTGTGAGAAAGGACTTGGAAGCTTCACACTTCTTCCTTGTGGGAGTCTGTTCTCTTCCACTATGTGTATTCCAGGGGGTAAATTCAGATTTGTTGGCAAGTACCTTTGCCTGTTGAACCATTTACTGGGTCTGAGTTTTGGTATATCTAAGCACTTTGGTAACTGATACTAAAATTGTGGTTTTTTTGTTTGTTTTGGTTTGGTTTTTTGACAGTATCAATATATCCCAGTAGTCTTGAATTCAGGGGCAGTTCTCCTAAGTGCGGGGCTCGCAGGTGTGCTCCACCATGAAGCCTGATCCTGAAAATGTTAGTGTTTACTTTCCTTGGTTCCTGGTCTATACTTGTTCTAACATGTTACTGAATTTTCCTTGAAGTATTTGGAAATGTAACTTGATAATTTTCCAACTCTGCTGCTGTCTCCTATGGAGTGCTCTTGAGTGTTCCTTATGAAGAAGAGGAGATAACCAGTACCACCTGATAGCCTCTGGGGAAAGGAATGACTGTAAATTTGGCTTTCTGGCTTTCAGCTAGAACAGCTTCTTCATTAACTTTAGCATGGCAGTTGGAATGAGGCGCAAACCTGTTACTGTTTCAGGATTTACCTACAGCATGGATAGGTTAGTCTTAAGGTTTTTCTTGGTCTTAACTGGAAAGAGATTTGGGTTTGGAAACTGTCAGAATGGGGACTTTGTGTTTGTGTAGAAGACTCTGATGTCATGGATCTTTTTATATTGGTGACTTTTTTTTTTTTTTAAATGAAATGCTTCACAAATTTTCGTGTCATCATTGCACAGGGGCCATGCTAATTTTCTTTGTATCATTCCAATTTTAGTTTATTTGCTGTGAGCACCTTTTAAAAAATTATTGCTAAAGAGAATTTTCTGCTGTCAGCTTTATGTATATATGTATGTATTTCCTTTCAGTTTTACTAACAGGCTGAAACATCTTCACTACCAAGATGACATCACGTACCACCTCTGCCCAGTGTTCAGCCTCTGAAACTGCTTGCCGGAGCTCTTCAGAACGAATCAATCAGGTAAATATCATTACTTGGTACTCCTGTTTTTCCTTTAAAGTTTTCGGAAATTGAATTTAGGCATATAGCTGAATTCACTGCTGAAGATTTGTACAGAGCAGAAATGGATATATTTTAAAATACTTCATTGTGGAAATAGGTAAACAATAGCAGAGTTTATAAATTAAATTTGATCATTGATTAAAAGTTGGAGGTTAAAGATTGCTTATAATGGTATGGTGTGTGTGTGTGTGTGTTCGTGTGCGCGTGTCTGTGTACAAGAGGGCATTTGAATATGTGTGTCTGTAGAGGCCTAAGGGTAATACTGGAAAACCATCTTGGATTGTTCTTCCTCTTTATTTCTTTGCTCTGGGATTTCCCAGGCTATCCATTCCACGGTTGGAATTGCAGACCATAGGCATTTGACATTTTCACCTGGAATGTGGGGATTCAAACTTAGGTCCTTTTGCTTTCGAGGCAAAGACTTTAACTCTGAGCCATCCTCCCTATCCCTAATGGTATATTTTGAAAACTAGTATTAGTTAGCATGTTTTAAGTTAGAGTCAGTTTATCTAAGTTTTTTTTTCTCATCTAATTCTAAATAGTTGATTTTTGTATTTTCTTTCTCTGTGGGGTTTATTTTTGCTGGTGGTGGTGGTGATGTGTGTGTGTGTGTGTGTGTGTGTGTGTGTGTGTGTGTGTGTGTGTTGGGGGAGTATTGACTGGTCTGGAACGTCTGTGTAGACAAGGTTGTTTTGAACTTGCTGGGTTCTTCTGTCTTCTGAATGCTGGGATTGTGGGAGTGTATAACCAGGTTGGATAGTTTATTTACTTTAAAACACAATTTTAAATATGTATATACAACAAATGTATCCTTACAAAAAATATATGCTCTGTTTTAGGTTTAATAGATACAGACACTTAATTGTTACCTGTCTCCTTCCTCCATGTGGTGTGTCATGTTAATGTAGATCATCTCCTTTAACATTTTATGAAAACATGCTTTTTGCGTTTTCATAAATGTTTTTGAACATATAATATCCTTCATCTTAATATATGACAGAAGTGGAATTTGGACTGACTGAAAAAAAATAGTCTATAACTGTTTTGTGGTAATTGGCCATTTCCCTGGAAGAAAATAAAATGAAGACTTTTCAAATCTTGCATAAAAATAAAAGATTTGCATGTAAAAAAGTAAAAAGCACATTGAGAGAAAATACAGAAATATTTGAGAAATTTTAGAATGAGGAAGGACTTAAAAAATAAAGTGACTGTTTCAGGAAGAGAGACAAGTCTGTTTGACATTATAAAATTAATTAAAAAATTGTGTAATAGGAATGCTACATGGGCTAACTTGGAGGAATGCAGCAATTCTGAGCTTACTCTTACAGTGATCTGGACCATCCTAAGTATTTTAGAAGTGAAGGCATTAGATATAGGAAATTGCTGCTGAAGTTTATATAGCATGAAAAAAAATTGGAATTACAAAAATTCTAGTTCCACTGTTTTGTTCCTGCTGTGTGAAGAGGAACCATGATAAACTCCAGTGCCTATACTTTCCCTCAGCCATTGTAGAATGAGAAGGATAATAAAGGTATCGCAAAAGTAGAATTCCAATTCTACAATGGTGTTTTAAAAACTCACTAATGCCCAAAATTTCAGAATGTTTCCTTTAGAAGACATTTGACTTCCCAGTGCATATTTTACTCACATGAAATTGCATCTAAGACTTCTCAGATATTGGGTTAATTTGATTGGTCCTATTCCTTATGTTTTTTTTCTTTTATTCCTTTTTATAATGGGTGTTGAACCTAGTGCCTCCTGCATGCCAGACAGGTGAATTACCTCTGAGTTACAGTCTCAGTTCTTTTAAATTTTCTTCTTGAAGATGAAAACTTTTTCAGGAACTAAAGAGATGACTCAGGGTAAAGACTACCTCACAAGCAGAAGATCCTGATTTTGGATCTCAGGTCCCACATAAAAATGCCAGGCAGAAAAGATATTGGTGTGTACTTCCCAACCCTGCAGGGTGGAGTCTGGGAAATCCTTGAGCAAAGCAAAAAGGAGGTAGAAGCAATCCAGGATGATTTCTGAAGTCACCCTTAGTCTTCTACAGGGACACACAGTGATTGGCTTCTGATACACACACACACACATGCACGTACGCATGTGTGCACACACAAAAATAATAATAAACTTTTTCAGACTGCAGAGATGGTTTGGGTTAAGACTCTGCTCACAAGCTTAGAAGGTCCTGAGGTCAGATCCCATGTAAAAACACCAGGTAGAGAAATGGGATCTGCACTTCCGCCCTAGTGGGCAGAGCCTGGGAAATCCAGAGCAAAGTAAAAAGGAGGTAGAAGCAGTCCAGGATGATTCTTGAAGTCACCCTTGGTTCTCCACAGGGACACACAGTGTCTTCTGGCATACCCCCTCCCCACACCCCACCAAAAAAACAAAATAGCATGGTGCTGTAGAACTTTCTTAACTAGAAGGAGTTTAATTATAGCTATATTCCAGTTTATGACCAGGTTTTTGTTCAGTAGACATGTGCTGTCATCCCACAATTGTGGCTGCCTCTGTTCTGCAGTGCTAGCTCATGGCTGAAACTGCCACTTTTCCTTTTTTTTTTTTAATTTTATTATTTATTCAATTGTGTGTGTATGTGTGTGCACATGTGTGTATTGTATGTGTCTGTGTGTAGAACCACGGATGAATTCGGGAACCACCATGGACGCCTCCACCTCCTTCTGCCCCGGGATTCACAGGCTCTACCCTACCAGGACCAGAAATGCAGGCCGCCCCCGCTTCCGCCCAGCGTCTATACATGGGGTCTAGGATCCAAACTCAGGACCTTCCGCCTGCAAGGCGGAGGCTTAACTCCTGAGTCACCTCTCCCAGCCCCGTGTGCTGGTTCTGAACTAAGACCCTTATGTTTATGCAGCCAGCACTTCAATTGACAGAACCATCTTCCCAGACAGAACCATCTTCCCAGACTCCAGCTACTACATCTCCTTTTGTTAATATCTTCCAATTAGATTGTCCAGAGTATGAAAAATCACATACACAAAGGTTTTCCAATAGCAGTTTTTTCTTTTTTCTTGTCCCTTTTTTTTTTTTTGACTGAAACTTGTAGCCCAGACTGTATTGAACTTCCTTTATAGGCAAGAACACCTTGACTTTCCCAAGTACTGTAATCTACTGCACTTAGCTTCTAATTAGACAGCATTACTTCTAGTATCCCAGATTACGAATTACTTGAGGCTGAGGTCAGAAGTCACCACCCTTCCTTGCAGGTCAAGAAGATATGTATTTTGAATTTTTGGAGCCATACCATCTGCTTCATAACTTTTTAAACATGTAGGCATGTCTGTACTGCAATAAAGGTACAACTGGGAGTGTAGCTCAGCTCTAGAGCACTAGCTTAGCATATTCGAGGTCCAGGGTTTGATCCCCAGCACTACCAAAATTAAAATATAGAAAGTTGAAAAAAAAAAAAAAGACCCCTTCATTTGTAAATGTGGGGCCATGTTTTCCATTCCTGTTTTAAGTAAATAATTAATAAACATTGTTTTAAATACTAAAGATTCTCTTCAGGTTTATAGAGAGATATACTGTATTTCAGATAAAATATCCTTTAGTAACATCAGCCACTCATAGGGCAAGCTGGGATAGGAGATCCAGTAGCAACCCACAGAACAAAGGAAATTATTTTATGTATTTGTAGGTCTTGGAGCTTAAAGGGCAAGAGTCTCTAAACTTAGAGGGGTGGGATTTCTGAATTTAAGAGGAGAGAGGTCTCTGAGTTTGTCATACAAGTGGTGGTACTAGATAGATTATAAGACTAGAATTTAAGAAGAGAATCCTGTTGTCCCACCCTATTTAGGGCTTGCTGCTACTAGACACTTAGTAGTTTAGGGACTAGGTAGGATATAAGGTGAGCTGATTCGTCTGCAGGGTCGACTTCTGTGATCTGTCCAGCAGATAGCAAGAATGATATATTGTGTACTCATTAAAAATTATTTGGGCCATGTGCCAGTGGATGACTGCACTCCCACATGCATGTGGGCAACACTGATGAGACTCAGTGGGTTATATATATAAAACAAGACAAGAAGGTAGGTGAGGGTACAGGAGGAATGGGATGAATATGATCAAGATAAGTTGTATATACGTATGAAACTGTTACAGAGTAAATAAAATACATTATTTAACAAGCAGTGGAGGCTGGAGAGATGACTCAGCAGTTAAGAATATTTCCTTTCCATTCATGAAGACCAAAGTTAGGATCCTGGTATTCACATAAGAGGTTGAGTTCCCCTGCAAATGCCCAGTAAGGGAGCAGAAACACAGGACGATTAGTAGGGCTTGCTGGCTTCTGTCCTAGCCTAGAAAACTTGAACCCTAGGTTTAGGGAGAGTCCCTGTCTCAGAGGACTAGGTAGAGCATGATAGAGCAAGAGGACACCAGATTCCCTCTTCTGGCCACAGTGTGCACCACTGATAAATATGATAAAGTGGGAGAGAAAAAATATGATAAAGGAAAATATAGTTTATAATTATAGTAGGTTATAGTAGGATAGCAGAGCAGTGGATAGAAATCTTCATCTTTCCTTGATGTTTGAATTTTTATTTCCTAATAAGAAACATCTGAAAATAAAACAGTATTGACTAAAGAGCCCATGATTATGGGGGGAGGGGCAGGGAAATGGCTCATCAGTGAAGTCATTTGTTCCACAAATATAATGAGCCACATACAATTATACCCATACATAAAAATAAATTTAATTAAATTTAAAAATAGCCAAAAAACTTCATTATCAGAATGAGAAGATGGTATACACATTCTAGTTGATCTACCCACTAATGGACATTTTAATTCTATCCAGCTTTTGGCTATTTGAGAATAATACTAGTATGAACATTGGTGTATGAATATTTTCTTCCAACTTTCAGTTTTTAATTTTCAGCTGTAAGTTTCAGAGTGGAATTGGTAGAATTACAATGGCAATTCTATTCAACTTTATGAGTACTTATTTTTTTGCACTAATTTTTTTTTCTGTAGCAGTTACATGATTTTACATTTCCATCAGAAACTCAACAGTTCAATTTTTCATGTTTTTACCAATGCCTGTTTTCCTTTAATTTTTTTTTTTTTTTAATTATAGTCATCCTAATAGGTGCCAATGTCCTCTCTGTTCTATTTAGCAGAAAGTTAGCAACTATTATTATTTGGTAAGTGTCTCCTAGAGTTGTTTTTTAAAGGTTTTTAAGGAAGTTCTTGTTTCCTGGAGTTTCAAAAGCCAGTCTAAATGAAACCTAAATACAGGTTCATGAGAAGGCGTGGTGGCTCTTGTCTCTAATCCCAGTTTCTGGGAAGTAGAAGCAGGAGATGAGAGTCCTAGGTTATCCTTCACTGCATAGAGTTCCAGTTCAAGTATGGTTACATGTAGATCCTGTCTTAAACAAGAGGGAAAAAAAACAAAACCCAAAATAGGTTTATTTTATGTTTGTATCAGGTACGACCAAAATTGCCTCTTTTGAAGATTTTGCAGGCAGCAGGTGCGCAAGGTGAAATGTTCACAATGAAAGAGGTAAGCTATCAAAGAAAATTCCCAATTTTTGGAACAGTTGAAAAGCAAGCAAATCAGAACTAAGAAATCAGAGCTAAGAAAGTCATAATTTTGCTGTTTAAAAAAAGTCATGATAATTTCCTGTTACTTTTATAGTTCTTTTTGAGATGTTTTTTATCTATATTATATATAATTAACCAAAAATTCATTGACCTAGGAGTTAGAGTGCAAAACACATACAGATTAAAAAAATGACACTGATTTACAAAATAGGCTACCAGGCAGAAATTTGATGTAATAGTTTTTCATTTTACATGTGTCAGATACTTTTCTCAGCATTTAATTATTCTAACACTTATGCATTTAAATTACTTTATTTAGTACTTAAATTTTTTTTCCTAAGCAAAAGCAAATTGAAGTCTTTTAAGTGGAAAAGACTCAGTATTAAATGCTAATTTATTGGAACTGTTTGCATTTAGTACAGTAGATACTTAACTTTTCCTAAATAGGAAATAAAGTTCCCCAAGCTCTTTTTTTCCCTTACAAACTCCAAATCTTTCAGTACTGCTACACTTTTGAGTCATTATACCTCTCAAGGAAACAAAATGAGGTATTATCAGATTTTTCTAGAAATAACCATATTTCTTCCATTATTTTAGTTTTTGGTTTTGCTGTGCTGGGCTTGAATCAAGGGCCTTGCACATGCTGGACAAGTGTTCTACCACTGGTCTAAATGCCTATTTCCCTTTGTTATTTTGGACTATATTTCTAAAATGCTAATATGTTAGACTTTTCTAAAAATTTATTAAAATCTGGGTTATTCATTGATGATGAGTTGTGGTATCTCCTTTATTAACTTAGCAGAGTTTGCTTTTGTTAATATAAGCTTTCTTTTATGAACCTTCATCTTATTTTTTGTACCAAAGGAAATTTCTTGGTAATTATTTTTAACTTAATTCATCATTCTCTATGTGTACATCAGATCAGTATGATTGTAATAGTAATAGAAGTATTGTATATGCATTTAGTGGTATAGAAGATTCTATTTTAATTACTTTTAATTATTTTTTCTGAGAGTTGGTTAAAAATAATAGCCTCTTTTCTAGGAGATGTTTTTCTACATTGCGAACATAATTATATATGAGAGCTCAGCTAACATTAATATTGGGGCATATTGAAGTGAGGTAGGTAGAGGCATTATTGCTATAATACATAGGAGCTAGTGTTAGAAAAATTCATTGTAGGTATTTTATAATTACCAAGAAGCTGATCTTAAAGATAGTTAGCTCCTTTGATCTGCTTGTTACTTTTTTCTTTTTCTTTTTTTTTTTTTTTCTTCTTAGAGATAGGTCATTGCTGTGTAGCCCAGGCTGACTTGGAACTCACTGTGTAACCCAGCCCTGCCTTGAATTAGTGATTCTCTTGCCTTAGCCTGAGTACTGAGATTACAGGTGTGTGTCATCATCTCTGGCCTGTTTGTGAGCTTTATCAAGAACCTAATTTCTTTTTTTTTTTCCTACCACTCGGTCCCCAAGAACCTAATTTCTGAGTAAAGTATATGTAATTTTTAAGTCTACCTTTTAAAAAGATTTCAATAGATCTTTCTATTCTCTCTCTCTCTCTCGTCTTCCTCCCACCCTTATCTACCCTCCTTTTCTCCTTCCTCTCCTCCCTCCCTCCTTCCTTTTTTCTTTCTTTCATTATTTGTCATAAATTTATCTCAGTACATCATTGGCAAAAATGTATGCTGACTTACGTGACATACTAAAGGTTATGTGACATGTTTCATCTGTTTTAAAAAATAGTTTCAAGTTTAGAATCATGAGTTTGTATTCTCATATTTTTTGAAGTCTAGAAAAAAGTCAAGATAAGCTAAATTTTTTTGTTAAGTAGCTACATTCTGCTGTTTTTCTATATTTGCACATATAAGGCTAATGGTTCATTAAACATGGGACATTTGCCAAAAAGAAACATTTATGAAAAACTTACTGTTGTTGACTACTGCCCTTAGTTCTGGGAAACTTCTGTAACTCAATTAGATAAAGTGTATTACTTTTAGAAATAGAAGTTCTTTCACTTGAAATGATGAGAAAAAATTAAATGGAATACTCAGTGAGTAAGTAAATCACTTCTTTTTCTCACCCTTGGTTCAGTACATTTTAGTGCTAAATGTGTCCAGGTTTGTCGATGGATGAGTGATGAACCTAGTAGTTGGAAGCATCTGTCTTATTTTCGGATCTCTTGTGTGACCAAGCATTGACAGTTTAGTCTTTTCTAGCAAAATATCTCATTCACTAATGATTAATTTGTGTTTTCGGCAGTGGTTGGGCAGATCATTTCATGGTGTTTTATTTTCATGCAGGTAATGCACTATCTAGGCCAGTATATAATGGTGAAGCAGCTTTATGATCAACAGGAGCAGCATATGGTACATTGTGGTGGAGATCTTTTGGGAGAACTACTAGGATGTCAGAGCTTTTCTGTGAAAGATCCAAGGTAAAAAGAGTGAGAACTTGTGTATCTTTTTGAGTATTTCATGTCTGTTCACTCAGTCTCCATAGTTTATTAGTGGTTATTCCTTTAGCCAAATATTTAAGGGCCTGCATCTATTTGTAGCCAAAGAGGTACTGGCAAGCAGTAGTATGAGCAGTGTGAACAGTCTTATCTGATAAAACATGTGGTATTACAATCATCTTCCTACACAGTAAAATCACATTGTCATGTACTTGAAGAGCTACATGAAGCAGAGGTATGGGTAGGACTTAACTGTGTTAGGAGCTCCTTGAGGAAGTGAAATTTGAGCTGAGATCTGTAGTAGTTCAATAGAGAGTGTCATTTGAGGGGGCTGGAGAGGCAGCTTAGGGGTTAAGTCCCTGCCTTGCAGGTGGAAGGTCCTGAGTTCGGATTCAGATCCTAGACCCCACGTATAGATGCCAGGCAGAAGAGGGGCTTTATATACACACACACACACACACACACACACACACACACACACACACGCACATACACATGCACAATTGAATAATAAAAAAGAGAGTTTCAGTTGAAAAAGAGCTTCTGGTTTAATGTCATGTGTAAAGAGCTACATTAAAAGAAACTAAATGTCACTATGTTTGGGTTTTGTCAGGTCTTAAGAGAAGTATGATTTGATGAGAAGTTGTAAATTGCAGGGTAGTGTGAGGTTATGGTGAGCCAAGTAAAAATCAGATAGCACTCATTCGACCTATGCGGCATTTTCTGCTTACATAGGGGTGTATATGTTCATTGACTTAACCTGTCAAGGTAGTTAGTAATTGAGAGGCCAGTGTTCTCTATAGCTTAGTAGTGACTGCTTTTTCTGAGCTCAGTTTTGTCTTATATTGATAAAATTTCCTTTCATGCTTCTATTTCTCAAACAAAAATGTAAAACAGAAGAAAGAAGGAATGGTTTTTAAAGGAAATCTCTCCATTAGGATTACTAATAGTTAAGTGAAATTAAATTTGATCAAATTTTTTTTGCATGTGTGGGCATGAGTGATATGTCTGGAGGTTCAAGGGTGACTCCAGAATCACCGTGGATAGCGCTACATCTTTATTGCTTTGCTCTGGGATTTCCTAGGCTTTTCCAGAAGTGCACACTGCCACTGTTTCAACCTAGTGTTTTTCCATGGGTTCTGGGGATTCAAACTCAGGGCAAAGGTTTTTAAACTGAGTCATCTTTCCAGCCCTCTTTTTTTTTTTTTTTTTTTTTTTAACATTTATTTATTTTGTGTGTGTTTGGGTAGGCATGTAAAGGTAGAGTTGGTCTTTCCTTCCACCATGTGAATTCCAGGGATCAAATTCAGATGGTGGTGGCAAATGCCTTTAACTGCTGAGCCATTTCACTAGCGCTGATCAGTTTTTTAGTGGGGGCTGGGTAGTAGGGCAGGACAATCAAATTCCTTTTTGTTGTTTTAATGCAAGGTCTTGTATAGTTTAGGCTGGCATCAAATTCACTGGGTAGCCAAGATTGACTTTGAACTTAATCTTCCTGCCTCTATCTACCAAATGCTACAATTTCAGCATGTGCCATTGTGTCTAGCTTTGTTATTAATATTTGATGTATATGTTTGTTTTTTTTTTAAATCAGTAACTAGAGCTCTAGAGATGGCTTAGAGAATTAAAACCCTGGAAATCTAAGTTCAATCTCAGGAATTCATATAGTGGAAGAAAAGAAACGACTAACTTCACCATACACAAATACTAAAATTAAATTAGAAAGTATTCTGGGCAAAAGATTCTGTTTCTTTGTGTAAGAGAAAGTTGTAAGATAACGTATCAGAATAACATTTAATATTTAATGGAAAGCTACAAAGTTATTGTTACCTTCAGAACAGCATTTGGGATTGTTAATTTTTATTTTATTTCTTTAACAGCCCTCTCTATGATATGTTAAGAAAGAATCTTGTTACGTTAGCCACTGTTAACACAGGTATGTTATATATTTCTTCAGTCTATCATAGCTTTGAATTAGGGAGTCAGTGATGGGAAACAAGGATACAGATGAAGATGAAATGCTGTTTTTGGCATGACCAGAAGGGATATTTACTCTTTGTCACACAATATGTTAGTACTGTGTTGATTAAGTTCTCACTGAAAAATTTCAAGAATACTGAGACTTCAGAGATGCCTGCCTCTTTGATGTAATAATTTTTTTTTTTTTTTTTGTGGTACTGTGGATTAACCTAGGACCTTGCATTCATGTTCTGTATAACTTACTTACATTTCTAGCCTTTTTACTTTGTAAAAAATATCTATTCATTTATTTATGGGATGTATGTGCAAGTGGAAGTTAGAGGATAATTTCTCTTTCTCTCTTCCTCTTTCTCTCTCTACCATGTGAGTTTCTGGGGTTTGAACTGAGGTCTCCAGGTTTGCAAACAGGTGCCTTTATCCACTGAACCCTTTTTACTTACTTTGAGACAGTCCTTTGCTCAGTTGTCAAAGCTGGCCTTAAATTCACTCTGTAGCCCAGGTAGGCTTTGAAAGGTGAATCCTCCTGTTTTAGTTTTCTCAGTAGCTGATACAGGCTCAGTGTAGACTTAGAAATGATGAGTACTTCATTATATTTGCCTCATCTTGCAATAATTTAAAAAGTCTTTAACAGGTAAGGTCTTTTCCTTCCAATATAATCACATCATGATCACACTCAACAAACAATACTAGAAATAACAAAATTCATTTATATTTCCAAATCCTTTCACTTCTAGCTGTTTTGAATTATTAAGTAGCTGTAGTCATCTCGTTGTGGTGTGGGACACTCCTTTTTGTTTTTATGTTGTTTGTTGAAGATTTGAGCCATTGGTCTTATAGAATTTCCTAAGTTCTAGAATTGACAGATTTTGTCCTTTGATTGCTTCTTTACCTCCCTATAATTGGTAAGCTAGTAGTGTTTGAAATTTGTTAGTGCCTTGAACTCTTTTTCTTTGTATTTCACTTCCATCACATCAGAGACATGTAAGGTCTGCCTCTTTCAGTCATACTAAGATTCTTATGGGTTTTGGTTGTTTCAGTCTGAACCATTTTATTAAAGGCTCTTCTAGAACTTTTCACCCTGTAATAATTTTTAGCAATATGGTTATATTATATATGTATACACACACATATATATTTATTTAAAATATGGAACACTTCACAAATCTGCATGTTAGCCTTGTGTCCTTGTGCAAGGGCCATGATAATTTTCTCTGTATCCTTCCAATTTTAGTATATGTGTAAGCACTATTTGTTTACTTATGAGACAGGGCCTCACACTGGAGCCCAGG
Source organism: Typhlomys cinereus (assembly GCA_023101885.1). Lineage (NCBI taxonomy): Eukaryota > Metazoa > Chordata > Mammalia > Rodentia > Platacanthomyidae > Typhlomys > Typhlomys cinereus. The sequence continues at coordinate 155,615 of JALPQD010000771.1, forward strand.
CTGGCCTGGAATTCACTATGTAACCCCTGACCAGCCATCTGAGTATTGGCATTATTGGCATGAACCATAACATTGGCTCAGTAATCTGTTGGATGTCATTTTGACCTTTTCCAGACCTTTTAAATACTGCTGTCTGGATTATTAAGTATGTGCTGGAATTGGCTGCTTTAGGGTCTTTACTCTCTGAAGTGGTCAGTAGAAGGAAGTGAATAGACTGGATACAAATGAAATGGATATAACAACTCCATTCATTCCAAATAATGAAGCTTTTAGCCTTCACTTGCTTCAAATTAAATTTGAAGGTAATAATGTCTTCTGAAGGAAGTCCAAGTTGTGTGATCTCTTTAGATTTTGATTATATTTACTGAAATAAATAGAGTGAAAAGATTTGGTTCCTAATATTTATGTCTCTAAGTCAGCAAGAGAATTTGTTTTCATAGTGAATCAGGATTTTGAACTGATTGACTGTGCAAACCTGTTTCATGAGCCATTTGCTACTTCATTCACCTCCAGTAGCTGTATATTTCTTTGTGAGAGGGAAACTTTATAAGAGATAAGGCAGCTTTATTGAAATTCAGTCACTTGTGAAATGATACAGCTCTTTTTAGTCACCAGTGACTTGAATTACATAGAGGGTTTCATAATTTCTGATTTTTTTTTTAGTTAAATTTGTTTTCTAATTGATCTATTCTCTTTTTTTATTTCAATTATTTGGAGTGGGCATAGTTTTCATTTTTTTACTTACTTTGTTTCTTGTACTTTCTCTATCGTATATTGTGAAGAACTTTTCCATAACAATTCAGTTCACCTTTACAGCCACCTTGTGAGGAGGGTCTGGGGATAAAAAACATTTTTTTTCCTCTGAATATTAAGTCTTTAAAACATTTTTATTTGTCATTCTAAAGAAATCTCATACTTCAGAGTTGCAGATTTCTGTTATGGTGGTACAAAACTGTTGTCCTGATACTTGGGAGACAGAGGCATGAGGGTTTTGAGTTTGAGGTCAGCCTGGGCTATTTAGTACTTTGTTTCAAAAAATGAAAATGGAATTAACAAGAAATCCCCCAAAACTAAAGTAATTAGAGTTTTTAATATGCCCTTTACCAAACTTCCCACAACGACAATGTATAACACAACTTGGCAAAATGATCCTTTAGACCAGAAAATTGCCACAAGAAACTTTTTAATAAATAAAAAAAATCTTATATAGGGTCACATAAAGTTTGCAAGGAATTTTGATTGATTGTCAGATTCCCTTTGTTTGATAAAATAGATTGCATTTTTTAGTTTTTTTTTTTTGAAAGGAAAAATGATTTATGTGTTTTTTATGTAGCTGTTTTGTATCATTGTAAATGGGTTATCTTTATTTTGATGATTGAAGCAAATGTCATTATTTAAAATGAAGATGTTTCTTTCTAAATAATTTCTCTAAATTTCCCCCGTATGCTAATAATGACAAACTTTGCATTTTAATTTTTTCTACATTGTGGTTTTTCAGATAATTTTTTTTTGCTTTTAAATATTTAAATAAGGTAGTAAGGCTTTATTAATTTAAGTGATAGTAATAGAGTAGAATGAATAGAATTGCTTTTTGTTTTAAAGGAAGTTCTTCATCTGTATTTCATGTTAGCCAGATCTTGCCTTGAAAACTACTGTGTCTAGAAAATGCTGTCTCTACACTTTTCATTATCTCCATTTATCTTTAAAAATATTAGCATTATCATACCTTTGAAAAAAAATTTGCTTCAGAAGGATTGAATTGTCAGATCAGTTATGGAATCTGGATCTTTTTTGACAGTCTTTATTAATGTTTTCCATAGACAACGGTTGGTGGACCTAACCATCAGCAAACTTATTTGGCTGTACTTCAGTTTCATATAACGAGTGGTTTAGGTTATTCTCTGTAACTTGTTCTTTTCTGTAATTGTTTTTATCTTCTGTTCTGCTCAAAAAATTTCTGAGTCCTTGGAATACATTCACTCTTCAACTAGTGCAGTACCTCAAGAATTTGTCAGTTGTGTGTCATCCTCCTCCTTTGTTTCTTATTGACCTTGAGAAAAATTTTTATCTGGTTCCTCTTCTCAGGAAATGTTTATATGTCACTAGGAGAACCTCGACTTTGAAAAAAATCCAGTTTATGTCAGGTGATGGGAACTTAAATTAAGAAATCACCATTGACATTTAAAGTGTGGATTTGTTTAAAGATGAAATTGTTTTAAATAGAAATTCCTGATTTTCAGGTCCTGTGATATAACATTTAAAAATACAAAATTAAAATTTAAAAAGCTAAGTACTTTTGTTGTTTAGAAGTTAGTTTGATAATATAGAAATAAATGAAAAATACTGTGTGATTTCCTGCTTGGAACCACTTTTTTTTATATAAATTTGAAAACACGTCATGGAAGGACATTTTTAGTTATTTTTCATTTTACCCCAGATTATGTTTTGGTATTATTTTTACATGGCCTTTTTTTCCCCTCTCTCTCTCTTTTTTTTTTAAATCAGTTTTTTTTCCTCTTACAAATGAGAGTCTTTCCCAGCCACAGCTATTTCTAGGGACCAAGCCTGGTGACAGGGTTGTTTGCTGAGGTCCTTTTTTGTGTGGAAGAATGGTTATTACCAGGGAAGGTTTTCCTTTTGTTTTACTTGCTATCCAGATGCTGCTCAGACTCTCGCTCTCGCACAGGATCACAGTATGGATATTCCAAGTCAAGACCGACTGAAGGTAAAATCACCACATGGTGACTTCTTTTGTTGTACAGAGTGGCCCCTTCTCTGTACCTGTGGATCTTGGGCTCCCAAGGCCTTTTTCTGAATGTGGTAAGAATTTAATAAGAAAGGTTCTTGGGAGTTCACAGACCAGGGACAGAGTGAACCTTCTCTGTTCTGCCCATAACAGAGTTCCAGTCTCTGAACCTATCTTTGGGATGTAGCACTTCTAATTTTCAGGTCTTCCAGTTTTACTTCCTTTGAATAATTCATCTATGCCTCTGTGTGTGTGGGTATGTGTTTGAGATGGTATATACATAAGTGTTAAGAAAATTGCTTTATTAGATTTTAGCAGGCTTTTGCAGTTAAGTTTATGTCAAGCTAATTTCCAAAGTTTCCTCAAACTTGGGGAAACTTTAAAACCATCTTGGTATATAGCAAGTGTTTTACGTGTCTGAATTCTGCCTGTTTTTGTAGTTTGCTATACAGATAGTCTGTTTTTTAAGAGTGGATTTTGGCCTTTGTACAGAAGTTATTTTTCCCCCAAGTATGTGATTTTCTAAGCTCTGTTCATGGTATGTTGAGAGGTGTTGTGTTGTGTGGCTTTACTGGCTGATTCTTGAGAACTCCAGAGTTCTCTTTCTTGTGCATAACCCTTTGTGTTGCACACTGACTGGTGACCCAGAATGGAACTGCTACATCCCCTGGTCTTAGTCATTTCTATTTTATTGATGGACACCTTTCCCTTTTTTCAGCAAAGGGCAATGGAAAGTTCCAATTCCAGGAAAAGAATTGAAGATGATGATACTCCTACACTGCCTACCTCACAACATAAACGCAGAAATTCTAGAGGAGGTAAGATTAGGATTGAGGTGATAGAGACATTCTCTTCCTCTTTCATTTATTTTCTAACAATCGCATCTATCTACATGTAATTAGGACCATTTTAGAAACTCAAAAAAAGGGAGCATGATGCTTACATGCAAAGCTGGCAACCTGAGCTAACCTGAGCAGAACCTACATGGTGAAGGGAAAGAACTGACTTCTGAAAATTGTCCTCTAATTTCCACCTGTGCGTCATACTGTGCATATGCACACTTTCTTATCTTTTCTTCTCTCTCCCTCCCTCTCTCATAAATCAATCAAAAATATTGACATATGTCACCTTTTTTTTGAAAATCTCTTTCAACATAGTCACGATTGGTCTATATAACTATGATCATATTGTAGGTTTGGTTTGTTTGTTTTTGATTTTGGATTATTTATGCAAGATCCTTCTATTAGCATGCCTGAAAGATAATTGTGTGTTTATCCGTTTGCTGCTGCTTGCATTTTCTGTATATGTAAAATCAGCTGGCCCTTTTCTTTTTGGTGGCCCTTGTAGATTTAACTTGTTTACACATTTTATTTTTTTCTCTTTAGATTTTTTATTTATTAGTATTAGTAGTAGTAAGCGTGGGTGTGAAAGTGTGTGTGTGCACGCATATACATTCATACCATGGCGTTTTTATGTGGGTCAGATAACCTCTTTTGTAGAGTCACTTTTTCACCTTTATGTGGGTTGATTCTGGGGATCATACTCAAATCGTCAATTACCTTTGCTATGCTGAGCCATCTTTCTGGCTCCTTGATTTGTCTTTCATCTTTTGAAACAAAAGATTTAATTTTTTTTAGCTTTCGAAGTATGCAAAAATGACAAGATATGCTTAACATCATAGAACTAAAGATGAAACATAGGAAGCTTTATGATTCCTTCCCCCTTGTTAGATCTTTGTCAACCTCTTTGATATGGTATGGTCAGGGTAAGTCCATTAATTTATTTTTTGGACGTTTTCCTCAAGACTTAGTGTACAGGCTATCTTCTAAAGTCAAGTTGTCATTGATGATGTGTACAAAATCATAAATTTTCCAAAATGTGATTTTTAGACTAGGTACCTAGTTTATATTTGCATAAAGACAGGTTAGATTGATGGTTATATCTCAGAAAGTTATGTTGCTAAAGTTGTTTTACATATTTAAATTAAATTTAGACAAATTTATCATTTTGGATTGTTTTATTACATTTGAACATAATGAATTGCATTTGAGCATAATAGCAAAATTAATGCCTTGGAACTGTTTTGGTTTGTCTGATGTTAAATGTTTGATTCTACTTAGTTTTAAGTCCTTATTTTTCTCTTAGACCTGTTTAAAATAAAATAACTGTCAGCTCTAGTAGTGGACATGACAAAAACTGCACAGGAACTGTCCTGTCAACAAACATCTCACAAGGAAAAGGGAAAGATCTCAAGAAGCTCCACACCTCTCCTGAGAGACTCATAAGAACTAATCCTTATAGGGAAGAAAAGGAAGAGGTTATCTTCAGTGGTATACCCACTGATCTACAATACTTGCCGGAGCATGAATTATGTCAAACATATGCTATCAAAGACAAACTAGATGAAGCACAGTGGGCCATACGAGTGAAAAGACTTGAAAAGAGGAGAAAAGTTTGACAGAGGAGGTGAAGGATTGTCAGGGGAAAAGGGGGTGGGAATGGTGATTAAGAGGAGAGGAAAAAAAGAAAAATAAAATGGTTAAAAAATATTAGCTGTCAGCTCAAGAGACTATACGTAGTTTGTGATAAATATTTGGGAATATTCAAGGATTTCTGGGGAGGGTCTGTAAGAAAAAAGGGTAAGAATTTTATCTGTGGAAAGTGTGATTTATTCACATTCCTTTCATAGAAAGATACAGAGCTTGAATACATAAAGGATAACTTTAATGATGTCATCTCAGGAACAGATGGAAAGGTAGTTGAGGTTTCCCTGGCCAAAGATAAGCCTGTAATAGTAGGATTGGCATAATTTGTAAGTAGATGAGATAGCATTGTGTTCTGCCAGGAACCTGTTTGTTGAAATCTTTCAGCCATTCTTGCCTTAACACATTTAGCAAAAGTGATTGTCATTGCAAAGCCTAGTACGTTGGGAAGTGGTAAAAGAGTGGGAAGATGGAGAAAGAATGAAATACTGCAAGAAATGACTGGAGAATGTGAAAGAAAGGTTTCTTGATAGCAAGTGTCCTCTTAGAAACTATCTTAAATATGGTTCAAATGTACAACAAAATCTTTTACTTGAAATATGTAAGGCCTTACTATTGTGATATTTCTAGCTACTTCGAAAGAGTCCATTAACCTAGAAAGGACACATACATACATCGAGCAACTTAAATTTCAGTGTTTGTAATGGTTGTTACCTAACAGAGAATAAGAATTATTGAGAAATATCCAAAATACCAGTTAGACTGCAATAAGACTGCCTTTGGCTGGTAAGGTGTCTCAGCAAGTCAAGGCACTCTCCTGAATTTGATTGCCAGAACCTACATTGCAGAGGGACAAAACAGATTTCCTGAAGATTGTCTTCTGAACTTTACATGTGTACTGTGGTATTTGTTGGCTACTCTGGGATTTCCCAGGCTCTGCCTTCCATAGCTGGAATTGGACATTTTTATGTGGGATCCAAACTCAAGTCCTATTTTTGAGGCAGAGTCTTAACTCCTGAATCATCTCTCCAACCTTTGTCTCCCTATTTCGATTTCTTTTTTTTTTAAATAAAACTTCATTTATTCATTTGTGTGTGTGTGTGCATGCATGCATGCATGCGTGTGCATGTACGTGTGTATCAGAGTGCACGTGTCCCTGCGAAGGACCAAGGGTGACTTTAGGAGTCATCCTGGATTGCTTCTACCTCTTCCTTGTTTTGCTCTGGGATTTCTTAGGCTCTGCCCACCAGGGCCGGAAGTGTAGGTCACCACCATTTCTATCTGGTGTTTTTGCGTGGGACCTGTGATTCAAACTCAGAACATTTCTGCTTTCCAAGTCTTAACCCCTGAGCCATCTCTCCAGCCCCCTGTTTTGATCTTACTGGCTTGTCTACTATACTATTAGTATTTGCAATTCAGTAAGTTGAGTCATTGTCAAACTATGGTCTGTAATTGTATACAGTTAACAGTATCTGAAAAAACATTTCTGCTACAGTGCTGGGAACAATGTGGACCTTAAATATAGTTTTAAGGAAAAAGCATATTGAGCTGTGTGGTATCAATTTTCCCATTCTGAGATTAGATAACAGACACTGGAAAGGCCAAAGAGCAGGAGATAAGTCTTCACTGCTGTCTGTTTCCCCACCAACCTGATCTATACTCAAGGATTCCTAGGAAGTCTACAGCTCCTGCAAATGGCAACTTGAAGTGGAACCTTGCTGGAGGAAGCATTGTTACAAGGGGGGGGCGAGCAGTCTCTGACCCCAAAATGAGGACTGTGACCTGAGTGAGCTGCTTGCAAGTTCTGCCATGCCTTTTCCTCCATAAGGGACTTTATCTCCTTTCCAGAATTGTTGTCACTCAGGGTTCTGTAGAGGAATAGAACCAATAAAATGGAAGTATATATAAAGAAATGTATGAATAGTCGAACAGTGACCGCCTGTAGCTGCTCATCTCTTTAGCTAAATATCTCAGAAAACTGAAGGATCCCTGGATAGTTTTGAACCTCAAGATGGAGAGTTGAAGAGACTGGGTCTGGATAACAGTGATAAACAACAGCAAGCACCTGGAGGCTGGATTCCAACGTCAGCTGAGAACAGCAGCAAGGTCAAAGAGACTAGACTCTGATGTCAGCCAAGAACAGCAGCAGAGAGGACAGCAACAGACCAGTAGTAGACTCAGCACAGCTAATCCACACAGGGCACAAGAAGGCAAGTCCTGCCTTCCTTTGTCCGGTCCACCACTGGAAAGCACCACCAACTATGGGCTGGGTCTTTCACATCAATTAAACATTATTTTTAGGTTTCTTTGAAGCTGTGCTCAAATGGCCTGCAACTATCAAGTTGACACCTGAATTCAACAATCACAGGAACTGTAAGTCAAATGACTCTCATTTTTCTTCCCTTTAAGTTGTGTGTTAGTGTCATCTCACAGCAACAGAAAGATGAACAACTACGACAGCTGTCTTGCAAAGATTTAAGTATTCTGAAGAAAATCTTGGTTCTTTATTACATATGGTTTTCTTTTTACTTGACTTTCTGTAGATGAAGACTTGATAACTCAAGATGAGTCATCAAGGCTGGACCTTAATTTTGAGGAATGGGATGTAGCCGGCCTGCCCTGGTGGTTTTTAGGAAATTTGAGAAACAACTGTATACCTAGAAGTAATGGCTCAACTGATTTACAGACAAACCAGGTAAATTTCATGTTTGAAGGGAATAGCTTTTTGTATAGTGTTTTGATAATAATATTGGTTACTCCTGCATTTTTTAAAGAATTCTTCACTGCTTTGATGCAAATCATTCTCTCTAGTCCTGACTTCTTGAAGTGCTCAACTTCCATATTGAGCTCCCTATATAAGTGGAGTTCATTGTTAGAAAATCACATATTGAACACAAATACAACTTAAAAAAACTTATTTTACTAAATAGTCATCTTTTACCTTTTCCTTCTACTTAATAATTTTAGCCAAATATCAAGGAAACAGTGATTTCTTTCCTTTTTATAAATCATACACAAATTGTCAACATTATCCAAAGAATATCAAATCAATCCTGTTTTTACGATTTCCACTGTCACAACTTATCAAGCCATCACACCACAGCTATCCTTCTTCATTTTATCCTTGTTCATATGGTGGTTGAATGTTTCCAATGTAAATTTCTGTTTGTTTTCAGATATTTTCTTGAGACTTGACTGTCTGAATTCTGTGTAGACTAGCCAGGCCTTGAACTTGCACTAATTCTCCCCCTGCCTTCTGAGGGTTGGAATTATAGGTACGAGCCAACATTACTGGCTCAGGGAATACATTTTTGGTATATATCTTACATTGCTATCATATTTATAAGTTTTCAGAGGCTTCAGAAAATAAGTAAAATAAAATCTAGACTTCTTAGCATAGCACAGCTTGCTTCATCTCTTTTTGTTATTTTTTACTACCTGCATTTCATACACACCATGCTGCTTTTTAACCTGTGACCCCTCCCTCAGGCAACTTCTATTTCTTTTCTACTTTGTGGACAATTCCCTCAAAGGCTTTCATTTCTTTCTTATGATGTAGGATTTAAGTATAATTTCTTTAGAGAAATCATCTTGGATCCCAAGGTTATTGTATTGCATGATTTCAGTGGATTACATTCTTCGTTGTTTTTTGTTTGTTTGTTTGTTTGTTTGTTTGTTTGTTCATTTGGTTTCGCAGCTGTGCACTTATCGGTAGTAACCCTGCAAAACCCATCTTCAATGACTACAGTTTTTTCTACAGCTTTCTGTTCCTTTTTTTTTTTTTTTCTTTAAAGTTTTTATTCATTTCTTTATTTTTTGCTTGGGCAAAGTGGTTTTATTTCTAAAAACGAGGCTTACATAGGAGTTATCATTGGGGCCCTTCTTAACCGTAGATGAACACACCATCGGCAAAATGCCTGTTGTGGACTGGGTCTGCTATTTGGCTTGGCTAATCTCCATTTCTCTTTCCCTCCCTTCCCATTGTTATGAGGTCCAGTAGTCCACCCAGTGAGGCACAGACAATGAGCTTAACTGAAAAGGATGTTTATTGAAAGTGGGTCAAACAGAACTGAAGCTTCAGGACTCCACCCAAGTTCGGGACCTCAGATGGAGCCCTGAATAAGGACAGGGTGTAATTTTTATAGTAGTTTCTAAACCGGTATATGTCACTCGATTAGTGACTCTAGCTGGCAGTTTAGGAGAGTGGATGGTCCACTCTTAGGTTATAGAAACCACAGACTTATGTGTCAGGGACTGCAGCTAGAGGCTTGGATAAGGAAGAAGGGAGGGATAGAGACTTGAGTGGCTGTGACTGTAAAACCAAGTGGTCAGCAGATAACGAGAGCAAGTTTTGACTATCCTTATGTGTAAGCAGTGACTGTCCTCATATGTAAGCAGTTTCCAGAAGCCAAGGAGCAGTTAGTCTAAGGTAAAAAATTTTCCAATATATTTTCTATAGCACACTGCACAGTTTTATCACAGCACACAAAAGAATGGGGTCTTTCTTTTTCTAGACCAGCTCACCACTTTCATTCCATCCATCCTTCTTCGTCACCTTAAGATTTACCTCTTACATTCCCAGCATAGACCAGAGAACCATGTACTTTATCTTCTAGCATGAGACCAGCTACTTCCAGAGACTATACTGACCTAGGGTAGCTTCATCCTCTCGTGGAGGATGTCTTGCCAACAAGACTTGGTCTTTTGGAGTGAGCTTTCTAGTGAAGAAGCCACATGAGCTTTGAGCTAGGTGACCATCTCCTGACTGGTCATTTCCTGGGTGTGTAGCTTGTGGAAGCAGATGAAGAGTTACGTGTTGGCCACTGGCCCAGGATATAGCAGCCACTACCAAGATGGACTAAGCAAGAGCTTTTTTTTTTTTTTTTTTCTTTTCTTTTCTTTTTTAAAGCTTTTAAAGTTAGCATACAGGGCTGGAAAAATGTCTAAAGGGTTAAGACTCTTGAAAGTAGAAGATTCTCAGGTCTCATGGAAACATTCCAGGTGGAAAAGTCGTTGGTCTGCACTTTTGGCCCTGGTGGGCGGGGTCTAGGAAATTCCAGTGGTAAGCAAAAAAGGAGGAAAAAGCAACCAGGATGATTCCTGAAGTCACCCTTGGTCCTCCACAGGGACGTATAATACCCTCTGACACACACACACACACACACACACACACACACACACACACACACACACTAAATAAAGTTAAAAAAATCAAGTTGACATACAAAGTTGGTTTTATATGTTATTTATATAAATACTGGTTCTTCTGAAAAAAATTTATTTGTTCTTTTTGAGAAGGAGACAGCATATCTATGGCATGGCACGTGTGTGGTGGTCATAGAACAACTTTTTGGAATCAGTTCTTTTATTTCACTCTTTTGTGAAAGGGTCAAACTCAGGTGGTGGTCAGGTGTACATATCAAGTTCCTATACCCACTGTGCCATCTCACCTTGCCCCCATATTTCGTTTTACCAGTCTTCCCACTCTCCTGCAATCCCCATCCTTTCTTCAGTAGTCCACCTTCCAATTTCATATCATATTTATTTCATTATTCTTCCCCACTCCTTTAAGGTGTTTGTCTTGCTTGTTTTATGACTTCCTCACAAACACAAATACACACATACACATTCTAGTACCTGCATGTGACAGAAAGCATGGAATTTGTCTAAGTCTGGCTTATTTTATTTATTATGAATACTTCCAGTTGTGTCCATTTTCCTACAGATGCTATAATTCATTTTTCTAAATTTAGAATTCATACAATTCTGTTGTGAATGATTCTCTCTTTAGCTGGTACCCACACTCGTTATGTTTTAACATTTCCTCGAGATGTCCATACCCAAGATGGGTCTATCTTCTTTTTATCTAAGTGCCTCTCTTTCTTTAAACCTATATTAAACATCTTTATTAAATCCCAACTCTGTTTCATAAACTGATGAATTGTGATCTTTTTTCCTGTGTTTGAAAGTAGCTAAGCATGGTAGCTCATGCTTGTAATCCCAATACTTGGAAGGCTGAGGCAGGACAATCATGCCTTGAGACCAGACTCGACTACATAGTGAATTCAATACTCCCAGGGTTATTTAATGAGACTTTCTCAAAAACAAACAAAATGTCAAATAACAGACATTGTTGGGGCAAAAGGTGGGGAATTACCATTGGTATTTCTCTGGAAAACATTGAAAACTGAAGAAAAGTATGTCAGAACGGATTGAATTTTCCTAGATTCTCACCTAAGGAGATGACTGTTGAGAATGCAATGGTGTAAATCCTTCTAAATTCTTCAGTACTATTTCTTGGGTATTCTACCTGATTTACTGTTAAAAATAGAAAATACTTGTCAGGTACCCTTATGTTTGTAAACCAATAATAGAGACCTGCTAAATGAGGTGAGACAGGATGTTCTTTTACTGGCATGTGAAAAACATTTAAGTTCTGGATTCATTCATGTTTGTTTGACATCTTTGACAAGCCATCTATTATAGAAACTCATGTTTTTCTCTAATAGGATATAGGTACTGCCATTGTTTCAGATACTACAGATGATTTGTGGGTTTTAAATGAGTCAGTATCAGAGCAATTAGGTGTTGGAATAAAAGTTGATGCAGCTGATTCTGAACAAGCAAGTGAAGAAGTAGATAAAGCAAATGATACAAAGGTATGTTCTGGAAATGTGTTTAATTGTGTTTATGTGTCATACAGTCATCCATTAGGTCTCGCATAATTCATCTCTTCTAGTGTTTGCTGTTTTTTTGTATCCAATTTTAAGATTTACATTATTAAACAAACCTGCCTCAGAAAGAAGATAGGATTTCATGTTGAAGCTCTTCCTTGATCAGAAACAATAAGCTCCGTTGTCCCCTTTTTGCTTATCTTATGTCACATTAGGATTTTTTTTTCCTAGAAATCTTTGTTAACCAATTCTAAATGGTTTCAATATTTTAAAAAATTTCTGTAAGTTTCATAACCATTTTATTTATCTCTGCGTGTGTGTGTGTATTAGAGGGGAATGTGTGTCCCTGTGTGTGTGTGTGTATTAAAGGGGAATGTGTGTCCCTGTGGAGGACCAAAGGTTACTTTGGGAATGATTCTTGATACCTACTTTCTGCCTTGCTGCTGGATTTCCCAGGCTGTGCCCACAAGGGCCGGAAATATAGGCAGATGCCTTTTCTATCTAGTGTTTTTTTTTTTTTTTTTCTTCAAATGAGACCTGGGATCCGAACTCAAGACCTTCTGCTTGCAAGGCAGAGTCTTAACCCCTGAACCATCTCTCCAGCCCCTCAAAGCCCATTTTAAAGTTAAGGTAGTTTTCTCTTCTGTTAAGAGAGAAGTTGGAACTCCAAATGTATAAAGAACCAGTAATGCGTGATAACCATCTTTATATGGGCCACGTCTTTATATACACCATCTCCCTAAGGAATGCTACTGCCAACAGTAGGCAGATCTTCCTGCTTCTGTTGGGGCATTTAAGACAGTCTTCTAAGGGCTTACCTAGAAACATGCATAAACCAGATGATTCCTTATAGGCATGACCAGAGGTCCACTCTGTCAAGTTGACAGCTGAACCTAATTGTTTTTCGTACACTAATTTACAAAGATTTAAAAAAAAAAAAACAAAACAAAATAGAAACAGTCTTGGAGTGAATATAGTAGTAATTAAAAAATAAATGCAACAACAAAAGCCAAACCTAAATTGGGTCACTTCATTCACTCGAGAGTTTCATAAGATTTGATTTATTTGCTATAAATGTATGTTAGATTTTCTAGACCAGGAACGAACAGCATTGGAAGGAATGCCAGTGTCTAAAATGAAAACAAATGACAATTGGAAGTTTTATATAAAGAATAGGCCTTGGACTGGAGAGATGGCACAGGATTGAGACTCTGCCTTGTAAGCAGAAGGTCATGACTGCAGATCCCAGGTCCCGTGTAAAAATGTCAGGCAGAAAAGGCAGCGGCATGTACTTCTGACCCTAGTGGGAAATCCCAAGGCGAAGTAAAAAAGGAGGTAGATGCAATCCAGGATGATTCTTGAAGTCATCCTTAGTCTCCACAAGGATATATAATGTTCTGTGATATACACACACACACAATATGTAAATAAATAAAAAAGAATGGGCCTTAAAATACTTGGACTTTTGTGAGTATTATACAAAGGTTCATAATTTTTAATTAAAAACTAGGATTATTGAATATTAAGTTCTAAGTCACATAAATGATTAAGAATATATCTATATATGTATGTAAATGCTTATATAAATATATAATATATGTATTTTTTGAGAGTCACACTGTGTATTTCTGGCTGACATGGAGCCTCTTATATAGACTGGGCAGGCCTTACATTTATGGGTGATCCTCCTGGTTCTGCTTCCCAAGTGTTGAGATTATTAAAGCCATGCACTACTGTGCCTGACTCCAATTTCAAATTTTAAAATTGAGAAGATATTCTTCATAGTTCTTGACTTTTTTATTTCTTGGTTCATGGGTAGATTAACCAGCCAATCATAATTTCACCTAACTAGTTTTACTCTTGAATGTAAAAAGTTTTAAAATGGTCTGTTTTCACTCATGTCCACCTAGATTCCCAAGATACAATTTGTATATTTAATAATTTTTAACTTTAGTATTTCTGACATTATTTTCTTTGGGTTTGTAAATTTTGGACACTTCCTCTTTTATAAATACAAAAATTAATTTGGTAACATTGTGGGTGCTTTTCTGTCATTTGTACTATTAAAATGTCAGATGTATACAGAATCATGTTTTTGGTCTAAGTGATAGAGTCAGATGTGAGTTTTAGATTGAAACTGTTTTTTTTTTTTGCTTTTAAGTAACATGTCTCATCTAAAACAAGTTGGCTTTTCTAATGAAGTGTTTTTATTTTTCCAGATGATTGAAGTGGGAAAAGATGATGACCTTGAGGACTCTAGGTCTTTAAGTGATGATACAGATGTGGAAGTTACCTCTGAGGTAATAGTTCTCTTGCCTGGACAATGTCTTTAGATGGATCTCCAGCATTCACTTACATTGAAGAATGCTGTTTTTTTGTTTCTGTCTACTTTTCTGAATTGCTAAGACATGTTGGATTACTTATGCCACATCTTATTAAGCTTTTGTTAGAATTTGAGAAGGAAAAGGAATAGTTTGGCTTAATCCTTTCCTTACCTTGAAAAGGATGATCTCTGTCTTTGTGTCCCTGCCCTCAGAGCTGTTTGGCTATTATACAGGGGAGAGAGAGAGAATTGTTCAGAGTAGTCTAACATTACTTTTCCTCATGCAACACTTTTCTAATTCCAAGGTGAAAACTCCTTAAAGTAAGAAAAGACTTTGTAAAACTGAGCTACAAAATATTATTAGTGGGCTGGAGAGGTGGCTCAGGGGTTAAGCCTTCGCCTTGCAGGCGGAAGGTCCTGAGTTCGGATCCCAGATCCCAGGTATAGACGCCAGGCGGAAGCGGGGACGGCCTGCATTTCTGGTCCTGGTAGGGCGGAGCCTGTGAATCCCGGGACAGAAGGAGGTGGAGGCGTCCATGGTGGTTCGCGAATTCGTCCGTGGTTCTACACATACACAGACACACACACACACACACAGACACACACGCATGTGTGCACATACACATGCATATGCACACAGTTGAATAAATAATAAAAAAAATTAAAAAAATATTATTAGTGTTTTGTTAAAAAGGAGCAAATGAAAAACAGCCCATTTTCCATGCAGATTCACATTAATGGAAGACTATTAAAGAACAGTCCGAAAGCCCCTAGGTAACTTGTTTGCTATCATTTTGTTACCAATTGACATCTTAAGTCTAGATCCAGTATGTACTTTGACTTTTTTTTTAATGTTGTTTCCTTTGTAGCTAGCTCACTTTAGGAAAAGATGGTAGAGTTGGATGAAAAGGAAATTTTATGTTTTACTGCTTGGAGATAGAGACTTTGGATTTCTATCCCTGTTATTGAGTCTCATCATCTTTCCCTCCTGCTGTTGACGATTGTGCTAATTCTTTGCAAATTATTTGCCTATTCATAGCTAAGTAATAAAGTCGAACATATTGGACCATTAAGTATTCTTGACCATACTGCAAATAGCTGAGATAAATATTTCCATCTTAATCAGACTTCTATGGCTACTTGGGCACAGAAAAGCTATTAAATAAACAGTATTTCATCAACTCAAAGATGACATTGTATTTTATAAGCATAATCATTTTATGTATTATTAAATGAAAAAGTGGCATCAATTAAATTGTAGCTTCTCATCAATTATGTACTCCGATTCTTTATTAAGGTCCTTTGAATATTTATATAGCCTCTCAGGTAAGATTGAAGGATCTTAATTTTGTGAGGGGTGTTGTAGTTTAATGAATGGTTATGCCTTTCTTTTAGTGAGGTATGTCTTCTACACTGGTGGTACTTGGCTTTTGTCTTGAAAGAAATTATCAGTCCTGTCAAAACCAGGCAATTATTCGTATTACATACTAGTGACTTGTTATAGGTAGCTGCCTTTGTATTAAGCACAGCATTTAGAATTCATTGAGCTGCAGTTTCTACTTTGAATGTAGAGAAGTAGAGGGAATTACTTGAAATCCAAAAACAAGAGTATTCATTTTTCAGAAGATGTGATTTAGACATGCAGTTAACCTAATGAGTTAAGCTCCCGTTATCCCAAGAGCACATTGAATCACTTTCATGCCTCATTTTAGTTTCAGCCTTTTTTTTTAAATTTTTTTTTTATTTATTCAATTGCATGCGTGTATGTGTGTGTGTGTGTGTGTGTGTGCATGTATGTGTGTATGTGTGCATGTGTGTGTAGAACCACGGACGAATTCGAGAACCACCATGGACTGCCGCCTCCTTGTTTACTCTGCCCCGGGATTCACAGGCTCCACCCTACCAGGACCAGAAACGCAGGCCACAAGAGTATAGAACTTAGGGGCTGGAGAGGTGGCTCAGGGGTTAACTGCCTTGCAGGTGGAAAGTCCTGAGTTCAGATCCTAGACCCCACGTATAGATGCCAGGCAGAAGCAGGGGCGGCCTGCGTTTCTGGTCCTGGTAGGGTGGAGTCTGTGAATCCTGGAGCAGAGTAAACCAAGAGAAGGTGGAGGCGGTTCCTGAATTCGCCCATGGTTACACACACACACACACACACACACACACACACACACACACACGTACAATTGAATAATTAAAAAAAAAAAAAAAAGACTATAGAACTTGTCCAGGTCCTAGGATCGAACACTGATGTGTCAAGTCTGAATAAACACTTGAGAAATTGGCCAGTCTTCCTGCCTGTCTTAGCATGTTGTTTACCACTGAATATTAATTGGTTGAACTTTCAATCTTTGCAGGATGAGTGGCAGTGCACGGAGTGCAGGAAATTTAACTCTCCAAGCAAGAAATACTGTTTCCGTTGCTGGGCCTTGAGGAAGGATTGGTATTCAGATTGTTCTAAATTAACTCATTCTCTCTCTGTGTCTGATATCACTGCCATACCTGAAAAAGAAAATGAAGGAATTGATGTCCCTGATTGTCGGAGAACCATTTCTGCTCCAGTTGTTAGGCCTAAAGATGTATTTGTAAAGGGTGAAAATTCCAAACTTTTTAACCCTTGCAACTCAGTAGATTTCTTGGATTTGGCTCACAGTTCTGAAAACCAAGAGACCATTTCAAACATGAGAGAACAATCAGATATTCTTTCTGAGCAGAGGACAGAATCAGAAAATATGGAAGATTGTCAAAACATCTTGAAGCCATGTAGTTTATGTGAGAAAAGACCTCGAGATGGGAACATTATCCATGGGAGGACGAGCCATCTAACCACTTGTTTTCACTGTGCTAAAAGACTAAAGAAGACCGGGGCTTCGTGTCCTACTTGCAAGAAAGAGATTCAATTGGTTATTAAGGTTTTTATAGCATAGCTGAGTCAGTTGCACAGTAATAGCAGGAGGACCAGAACTTATCAAAAGCCAGTGTTCTTGGAGGCAGAGACAGGAGGATCACCAACTGTGAGACCAGCTTGGACTGTGTAGTAAGATGCTGTTTTGAAAAAAGAAATCAGTATTGAACATCTTTACTAAGTGTGATTGACTGCATGTGTTCACTCATATAAGCATATGTGATATTTGAGACTATTTTAGAATTAAATGATCAATTTGGGGATTTTTTTTAACATGAAAAGATACGTAAGTCATAGCATTTTTCTCCAAAACTGAATACGTGGAAGAGATCAACTACCAGCACCAAACAAAAAATTGCATTTCATTTGCTTACCTATCAAATCACTTACATAGTAATCCTTTCTTTAGTTATTTTTATTCCCCACTGTGCTCTTATGTAATGTTCTTGCATCATCAAAAATCCAATACAATTACTAGAAAAGTAGTAATGTTAACACTGAAGAATCTTAAGTCTCTTTAGTCAAACTATAAAGTTCTGTTTTGATTATGTTCAAGGCAAGCTGCCTAGTTCAGAGAGAGAGACAGAGACAGATAGAGACTTTTCCCCCCTTTTCCATTCCCAACATTGGCAATCAAACTTAGAGCTTACTATTCTAAGAGACAATGACAAAGGCAATCTTAAAACTTTCCTCTTCCTTCATGTTTTCAATTGGGACTATAGGCATGTACCACGTTTGCCTTAAGAGAAAGCCTTGAATTTTAAGAAATTTCTTCTTACAATTTAGTATAATTTTTATTAACTTTTTTGCTCACTATACCCTTAAGACATTTTTGAAAAAAAGTAGATGTAGCCAAAATACTATGACTTCATTTTAAGAATTCCTCAGATGAGTTGCAGAAACGTAACTAACCACTTCAGGTTAAATGTTCCTGCCACCCCCCACATACTCTGTACTATTGTCAGCGGTCCTTAACCATTGTGTGACTCCTAGGTTAGTCTTCCTTTTGCACATCTTTGATTTGACACCTAAATTTTTAAATTTAAGTACTTAAGAAAATATGCCTTCTGACATATGGTATATTAGATATGTTTTGAAAATATTTTTGTGAGAATTTTGGAACTGTAGATTTAGCTAATTGTAGAAAAAGTCATGTCACTTAAACTAGGAAAGTCTATTCTCATTTTAAAACCTTAGCCTATATATTTTTTTTCTTTTTTTTTTGAGGCAGGGTCTCATGTAGCTCAAACTGGTTTCTTGACTCACTCACTATAGCTCAGGATGATTTTGAACTACTAATCTTCCTATTTCTATTTCCTTAGTGTTAGAATTACAGTTGTGAAGCCTCAAGCTTAGATGAAATGTCTTAATTTTGGTTCAAATGTGTACATGAGTGTGTATCTCTGGCCCATCATATTTAGTTATTAGTTGTAAAAAGTGAAGGTGCTGAATTTGTAATGAAATTCCTTCCCTTTATTCATTATATCTTGGACGTCCACCAGGTGTTTTTGGTCTCTGGGCCCCTGTAGTTGTTCACATTCTCGAGCAGAGGTTCACAGTAAGATCTTGATGTATGAGAATAGGGAGTGTGGCAGTTGTGAAAAGGGAAATGAATCTTTTCAGTCATCTAAGATCATGTCAATTTTAGGTTAATACCAGTACAGAAATTGAAGGTCTTCAAATTGATTTTCTTGTATCTCCTTCCTATGACTGCTGAACCCCTAGGAAGATCTCGGAGGATATTAGTCATTTGGAAAATCGAGTTCCTACAATTATTGAACTTTAGGTCATAAGATTCACCTGGTTTTCTTGTTAAAAGTGTTGCAATACCCAGACACTAATTTCAGATGTCTAGGCCATATGAACAAATGTTTCAGGAGGCTTGGTGCAAGTTTCGTTCCTTCTTTTGGAAATCCTACCCTAGGGGGAAAAAAATGGGTTTTCCTTACTGTTTTTTTGTAGATATTAAATAGGAAGTTGGTAGAAAGGATCCCTTAGATTACCATGTTT
Organism: Typhlomys cinereus; assembly: GCA_023101885.1. Taxonomy (NCBI): domain Eukaryota; kingdom Metazoa; phylum Chordata; class Mammalia; order Rodentia; family Platacanthomyidae; genus Typhlomys; species Typhlomys cinereus. Next base: position 174,756 of record JALPQD010000771.1, read on the forward strand.
TTAGTTTCTAGGTGGGGAATTCTCTTAAAATTCAAGAATTCTTACAATATAATGCACTCATTTAACCCTTTTTTGCACATGAAACTAAATGACTTAACTAGTCAATCTGTGTTTCTTGACTAGTTAATCTTTAGAAATTATTTTACATTTCTTATTGATTAAATACGTTAAATTATAGCACTTGTTGAACTTGAGACCACTAATATTCATAAAATGTAGATCTTTTATTAAATGGTTTTAGGGACCATTTTATTAAATGAAACGAGACTAAAGAGAGCAATAGCATCACTTTTTCCCAAAAGAATGGCCTATAAATTTTTAGGTTATCAGGAATTTCCCCCTCCATGAGAGTAAGCAAAGGTAACAGAAAATTGAACCATTTTCTCCAGCATTACTTGGTCCTGGAGATGAAGCTCAACTGTAACTCTAGTCATTTAAGGACGAGTTTTATCCCCATAAGCAAAATTAGTTCTTTGACTTAAATGCTTTATTAGAACATTCTGTAACTTTAGAAAGTGAATTTCCTCTTTACTCTGATTCTACCACAAACGGTACTTTTCATAGTAGTTTGGTAGATTTGAATTTTGATTTTTGTGTCAATGCTTTTTGTAAATAACAAACTAGAATTGGGGAGAATGGGTAGGATTTGCAGTTGATCCCTTCAGGTAAATTTACAAAAGGTTTTTGTTGTTTTATGAAACTTACAAGTAAACATTTGTTTGTAGGTATGCGATACTAATTTGGTATACATCTTTGCCTACCACAGGGTCTCTGTTGACTCCTCAGCTCTTCTCCTCTGTGGATGTGTTCAGCTGGGTTTCTCATTGCTTGCTTTGCATTAAGTACTTTTCTTAGAAGATCAGGAGATACATTTTTTGTTTTGTTTTGCTTTGCAGTTCTGGGATTTTTGTTTAAGCCACACCCATGTTTACATACAGGAAACTTCAGCCCATTTTGTTAATTTTGTTTTTGACTTTCTCTTCAGTGCCACAGGGAAACAGATTTTTAGTATGTCTTTACAGTAAGGCATAGTTAGTGACATTTTCAGCTTACTAACACGAGATTCATATGAGCACGTATGCTTTAGTTTTCTGGAGGTAGTGCTAACTGGTCTTTATTTCTTATCATCCTGTTTGGTTTTTCTCCATTTCCATTCACTTTTCAGGTGTCTGCATTTGGCATTAAATTGTATGGCCATCTTAATTATTGGTAAGCCATTATTGTGAAGAAGAATCTTTTAAAGCAGACGTCATTGAGGTTCAGTGTTTATGAACTAAACAATGAAATTTCTAATTTAGCATCAGATTTCTTTTTTTTTTTAAAGTTTTCTTTCTTTTCTTAAAGAGTTTTATCATGTCGCCCCAGCTGGACAAAAATTGCTATGTAGACCAGGCCAGCCTCAAACTTTTAGTGATTCTCTTGTTCCTGCCTCCCAAGTGTTGGAATTATAGGCATGTGCTCCTGTACCTGACTAAAGTTCTTAATTGTTTAAATAGATTAAATTGTCATTTAAGTTAATATAAATTAATATTTATGATCATGCTATCTTGGATAAAACATTCAGAGGAGAGATGACAAGTTATTAGAAAAATAATTCCTAGATTATAGCAAAGTCTTCTGTCCTATTATTGACTCAATTTCTTTACACTGTACTTAAATGGAGTTGGTAATTAATACTTACATTGTATCAGACTAAAAATTCAGACCAAACTGGTATGCTTCCATTTCTCTAGTCTATCTAGGATGTCATGGGTTTCTAATCATTGATGAGCAAGTGGACTGGCATCTTTCCAGGCCAGTCTCCTAACTATTACAAAACTATAACATTTCACTGCCAGGTATTTGTGACAATGTGTGTGTATTTTATTTATATGTATTTAGATGTATGAAATACTTTGTGAGGTATTACTTGGTTTGAGATTTTATTTTGAAAAGCCAAAATTATTTGTAGCATTTTATGTGTGTCAGTTCTTGTGATTTTGGAGCCTTTGTAAAGTTATCACTGGGAAATTGGTCAATGTTCCTGAATTCCTTAGAAATAGACAAAAATGTAATACACTTATATATGCTATAGATGTAGGTCTATAGTAATGTTGTCTGTTCAGACTCTAGAAAGGAGAAAACTTGTTAACCATTTAGTAGATGTTTTGTTTGTTTCCATTACGTGCTATTATGTGAACTTCTGAAAGTACGCAGCTTTAGATACTGTGAATTTGTTGCTTTCCTTTTAGACTTATTGTGTGTTAAAGAGTTCATGACTGTAAATGTATATGCATGCACTACCAAGATTGATGCTACTCTTGCTTTAAAAAAAAAAAGGTCTGTACAAGTCTGTAGATTAGGAACTAGCTGGGTTTAGAATCTTCATTTCTGAGATAAAAGGACTTTGTAAGCTCTCTCCTGTGCCAAAAGGAAAATGTACAATGTTTACAAATGGCTGACATTTTGCACTGCTGTAGGGAATGGTGAGGTTACTTTGCCAGAATTCCTTATATTTGTGAGCAGATGAGCTCCAACTTAGTGTACAAAGAGGAAAAAGTGGCTCCCTAGACCTGGTTGGGGGCAGTGTCCTATGGTTTGAAGATGTTCCTTGTTTGCCAGTACTCTTTGCTTCTTTTATAGGAGCCTCCAGCGCTCTTAGGTTGTGGGAAAATGTCCCATGAGCATTTTGAAATTTTTTAATGCAGTAAATGTGCAATCCCAAGTAATGCCATTATTGGTGAATTGTTAAACAAGCTACTACAGTAAGTTAGTTCTGACCCTCCTTCATTAGTCTTTTTAATGACTGGTTACCAAGAAAGGTACACTTGCAGAAAGTAAAGGCGAGTACGTCTTGGGGTTTATCTGAAATTCATGATGTCGCTTACCCTGGCAGGTTGTTTTCCTTCCTGTAAATGCTCAGTTAATGTCTTCTAGGAGCACAGCACAGCAGAACTCTCCATTTAAGGTGGAGCAGTCAAAGGTATCTTAAAAGGGTCAAGTAGTGCTACCAGAACAATTGATTTCTCAGAGTGGTTGTACTTTGGCTAATTCTTACTGAAAATTGGTATCATATTATGGTATATGAGAGTTTATTGAAACATTTAGTTTGTTGTCAAAATATTTGTTGTTGCTTCTAAACAGTAAGTACTTTGATGTCAGTAGACATCTCCTCCTCCCTTCCTCCCTTTCTGTGGCTCTTACATCTTAGTTCAGTTACCTGTTTGAGGATATTGCTTTGATATTAGAGACCCTTGGAGAGTTGTAAGATTCCTCTTTCAGACAATTCTGAGGAATGTTTGTATTTGCAAGGTGGTATAGTGCGCTTAGTGAGAAAGGGAAGTTATGAAATTAGGGTGTTATAATATAAAGGACAGTCTTATAGTTGAGGCTTCCAAGTGTGTGTTATGGGCATGATTATCTCTGCTTTTGTTTCAGCATTAAAAAATAGGGGTCAGCCTTTTATCCTCATATAGGAATGTTTTTTCACTTCTTTTTCAGTAGGAATATGTCTCTAACCCCATCCCCGTCCCCTTTAAAAGCTAATAGTAAATGTAGTACTTCTTGACTTCCTCAGTACTTGGCACAGTAGAAGTTACCATTAGTGGGGCTGGAGAGATGGCTCAGGGGTTAAGCGTCTGCCTTGCAGGCGGAAGGTCCCAAGTTTGGCTCCTAGACCCCACATATAGATAGATGCCAGGCGGAAGCAGGGGTGGCCTGCGTTTCTGATCCTGGTAGGGTGGAGCCTGTAAATCCCAGGGCAGAGCAAACAAGGAGGAGATGGAGGCGGTCCATGGTGGTTCCCAAATTCATCCATGGTTCTGCACACACATACATACACACACATACACACACGCATATATGCGCAATTGAATAAAAAAAATTTAAAAAAGGTACCATTAGCTTCTGAACAGGACTATCCCTAGTCTGTAGCTATGTACTAACCTAGCGCCTCTTAGTTAGAAAAGATTATTCTAGTAGTCTGATTCCCTAATCTGGAAATTAAGCCACAGTTTTTCTCACCTATAAAGTTAACAGACATAACTTCCCTTTCTACCTCAGTTTATTATAGCTATTATGGGGGAGCAACTTTTAAACTTGTTATTACCTTGATGAAGCTATTAGGCTTTTGGTAGACCAAGCTCTAGGGTTTATGCTCAGAATTCTTCATGTCCTGGAAACTAAGCACAAGTTCTCCTTTATGCCTGCCTAGCAGAGCCTGGATTACTCTAGTCCTCTACCCACTCTTGTGTCCTTTCCTCCACATGAGGCTCTTGATTAGAAAGAGTTCTGTCTCCAGATATTTTGAGAAATATGTGTAAGTCTGGACAGCAGACTCTCTACTGTTGGAATTGCCTTGCTGTCATCTTGCACAAAATCTTTCTGTGTCTGATTAAGCTTCTATATAAAATGCACTTCTAATATACAGAAAAGAGACAGTTTTCCAAAGTGGTCATAGTCAATAGGAGAAGCAAATGAGGTTTCATAAACTGGGAAGAAATATGAACTGAATTGTGGCCAGCTTACTAAGTGAGAACAGAGGGAGATATTTGCATATGTTATTGCTTATTTTTTGTTTAAGTATCAGTAAGTTAATAGCTTTGTATCTTTTTTTGGTGTTTGCACTATGTAATGCTTTCAATGCCTTTTTATTGTGTTTTTATGCATTAAACACTTTATTTTTATTGTGTGTTGTCATTATTGGAGAAATAAGTAGTTTTGTTTTATACAGCTAAATTGCAAGTCATCTTAAGCATCATTTGTGGAAGTTACTAGATGGCTTAGAGCCTTTGGCTCATAAGCAGATTCTCCAGAGCCCATGTAAAATGCTAGTGAAAATGGCAGCTGCAATTCTAGTCCTGGAAAGTGGAGTCTGGGAAACCCCAGTAGCAAATCCTCCCTAAATTGCCTATTGAATAATTGTATTTTATTTTCAGGTTCCTAGTCCTTGAAGGAAACCCTCAAATTTTGCAGTTATATTTGTTTATTTTGTGGCATGTATGTGTGCGAGTGCTTGTGTGCCTTGGCATTTGTGTAGAGGCCAGAGGACAACTTTGTGCGAGTTGTTTCTGTTCTTCCACCATGTGGGCTCTGGGATCAAGCTCAGGTCATCAGGCTTGACGGCAAGTATCTTTTTTTTTTTTTTCTTTTTTTTTTTTTTTTATTAAAAAGTTAATTATACATTTTAAAAATTTTTTACCAGTTCCCTCCCCCCCCCCTCTTCCCCCTCCCCTTCCCCCAGGTGCCTCCCCCCCAATTCCCAGAGAGTCCTTTATTGTGTGTGCCTAACTCTCCACTAGTGTCCTCCTCCTCCGATAACATATAAGGACCCAGTGGCATTCCATAAGCCCTTCTCTCATCTGTTCCCCTTACGCATAAATCACTACTATGGCCTGTCAAATCCTTGCCTCCGGGTCTCGGTGCCCTTATCAGATGCTAGACTTTATGAGGGGCAACAGCGCGCTGGACAGTGCGCAGGGGCATGCAAAGTCCCATTATGATTGCTTTGGCCCCAACTATTGTTGAGAATCTTGCAAATCGTTGCTCCTCCCATCCTTTTGCTCTTACAATCTTACCGCCCCCTCTTCCGCAAATGTCCCTGAGCTCCAGGATGGGGAGAGATTAGGCTGTCCTAGTTTTATGTGATTGATATAGAGTCTCTGAAGTTCTGGATTGTGGTTTGTTGATTTTCTTTTGCAGTTTTGCTGCTCCTGCAATTCCCTTCACTCCATTCTGCTGGGCTCTGTATGTCACTCCCTGGCCAGAGACAAAAAGCTGTTAAACTGGAGTCTTGTTGTAATAGCACATTCAAGGGTAGATGTAATAAGAGTAGGAAACCTCACTGAGAGAGGGGTCCATCACCCATTTGCAAAATGATTACTTTTTATCTGCTAGACTATATGCCCTCCCCTTCTGGTGAGATCAGGAAAGAACGTCTGTGAACTTAACCAGGTTTCTCATTACTTACTTGCAGACCTTCATGGAGGCCTATTTTCTCTGCTGTAACATGGTCTCCTCTCTCTTTGTTTCTGGTGTGGCCCTCCTAACCCATCTCTCTTGTTCATAATCCTTGCAATTACTGTGTTACATAGGTTTACTTTTGAGTGTCCCAATGTGGGCTGGGTGAGTTTGGTACTAGGAGCCACCTATTAGGGAGTACATACGGCGCTTAATTTTCTGGGTTTGGGATACTTCACTTAATATAATTCTTTCTAATGACATCCATTTCCCAGCAAATTCCATTAATTCATCATTTTTGATGGCTGAGTAGTACTCCATTGTATAGATGTACCACAGTTTCCTTATCCACTCGTCAACTGTTGGACATTTAGGTTGATTCCATGACTTTGCTATTGTAAACAGTGCTGCTATGAACATGGTCGAGCTTGTGCTATCGAGGTGAACCTTTGCTGCTTGGGGGGTTATTCCCAAAAGTGGGATAGCAGGGTCATATGGCATTTCAATCTTTAATTTCTTTAAGAATCTCCAGACGGCTCGCCAGAGTGGCTGTATGAGCCTGCATTCCCACCAACAATGTAGGAGAGTTCCCCTCTCTCCACATCCTCTCCAGCATTTGTCGTTGTTTGTATTGTGGATTTTTGCCATCCTGACCGGGGTGAGATGATATCTCAGGGAAGTTTTGATTTGCATTTCCCTGATGGCGAAGGAAGTGGAGCATTTTTTAAGATAATTGTTAGACATTTTAATTTCATCCCTGGTAAAGTTTCTTTGAAGTTCCAGGGCCCATTTTTTAATTGGGCCAGTGTTTTCCTTGGAGTTTAATTTTCTAAGTTCTTTGTGCACTCTGGACAGTAGAGCTCTGTCAGATATGTGGTTAGTGAAGATTTTCTCCCATTCTGTGGGTTGCCTTTGAGACGGCAAGTATCTTTACCTGTTGAGCCCTCTTGCCAGACCTTGCTAAGTATTTGTAAAAATGGAGCTTATAGTGTCTTCGAAGTACAGAGCATTTGTCACACAACATATCTTCATACATTGTATGCTTAGCATATAAGGTGTTTTAACAATGACTCCTTGAAAAGCTAATGAAAAATTTTTGAAAGCTCTTTCATAAGCAGTGTAATATTTTTATTAAAATTAAAAATATTAAAATCCTTCAGTTGTAAAGAATGAAAATGACCTACATGGAGCTCAATCTTGGTTATACTTTTCAAAAGCCTCTGTACCTACACATCACTGCTGCTGTGTAGTTCTGTTTAGAGTAGGGAAGGGTCGCCATAGATTTGGCGTAGTTTGTGTGTGCAGCATGACTCTGCAGGGCATGTTCCCTAGATGTGTGAGAAGACCCTGGGGATGGAGTAGGCTGCTGGACATAAAGCAGAGGAGCCTCAGAGACCACAATGCCTACATCTCCCCACCTTCTTCTTTTTGTGACCTCTTGAAGTTGTGTGTGTGCATATACATATATGTTGTGTGTGTGTATGCCTACTCCGTGTGGTCACGTGTACAGATGCATGCATGTTGAGACCCAAAGTTGACTATGAATTTCTTCCTTAATCACTCTTCACTTTTATTACTGAGGCAGGATCTCTGAGCTCACCGATTGGATTACAGGTAGCCGTGCCTTCCCAGTATTTGTGGGATCTGAACTCAGATTCTCATACTTGTAGGACAAGCGTCTTAACCACTGAGCCACCTGTTTGTTTTGACTCGGGTTGCCTGTGTAGCCCAAGCTGACCTTGAGCCTGTGATTTTACTGCCTTAACCTCCTTGACTGCTGAGATTACAGTTATGCATCACTATTTCCAGTTCTTTAAGATATATGTTGTGTGTGTGTGTCTGTGCCTGTGTGCAGGTCCAAGAGTGACTGGGAATCATCCTGGATTGTTGTACCTCTTTATTATTTTGCTTTGGGGTTTCCCAGGCTCAGCCTTTCAGAGCTGGAATTGCAGGTTACCGTCTCCATTTCCACCAGCATTTTTGCATGGGCTCTGGGGATTCCAAACTGAAGTCCTGAAACCCTGAGCCATCTCTAGTTCTCTAAGATATTTCTTAATGTGATTCCAACTGCCTGGCATTTTGTTTGCTGAGTTTCTACATTCTTCCCTTAAATTGCTGGTGCGGCAGGCAGGTTCATGTTTATGTGTCTGGAGGGAAGTAAGCTGAGTTTAGTAACTGAATTAGCAAGACTTAGGCCTAACTTGGTGCTTTTTTTCTTTTTTTTTCAGTTTTTTTTCCCTTTGTTTTTACCCTTAAGACTTGCAGTGCTCAACTTGTAAAAGAATAAAATGAAGAATGTTGACGATATTACAGTTTGAGAATCTGAGGATGTCTTGCTACATACATTTTAATTCCAGATTCATTTGTGTAGTCCTCCTCAAAGTAATAAATTATTTATTTTTAATATTTGTGTGCGTATGCGCGTCTGTATCAGAGGGCACTGTGTTGTGCCTGAGGAGGACCAATGATGACTTCAGGAATAATCCTGGATTGCTTCTACTTTCTTTCTTTGCTCCAGGATTTCCCAGGCTTCACCTACCAGGGTGGTAAGCGCAGCCACCACCTTTTCTGCCTGCCATTTTTATGTGGGACCTTGCCTCCGAGGTCAGGACCTTCTGCTTCTGAGGCAGAGTCTTAACCCCTGAGCCATCTCTCCAGCCCAGAAATTACTTTTTAAATAATTATGTGAGAGAGAAAAGCTTTCAGGTGTGCTATGGCACACAGGTGGAGGTCAGAGGACAACTTTCAGAACAGTCCTCTCCTTCCACTATGTGGGTTTTTGGGGATCAAAACTCAAGTTATCAGACTTACATGCAGGGGCTTTACCCACTAAGGCATTTCACAGTCTAAGAACTTTAGTAAATACTGTATGTATTGAGATTATGACAATGAACAAGGATGCCATTAGGTATACATTGCAATAGCAGAGTCCCTGGTTTTTTGTGGCCTTAGGGAAGCTAGCGGAGCATGCAGTATTAGTGCTGTGTTTATTGAGACTACCATGGTAGTAGTTTGTTACTCATGTGCCTGCCCCTTTGTGAGCTCCAGGTGTTGGTGTTGCTTTGCAGGAACCACACTGTGAGTCTCTGCTAAAGGAAATGCTAAGAGAAGGGGGAAGAGGTGAACTGGGAAGTATTTAGGTCATAAAAGCGTTTTGAGGGCTAAGGTGGCTCAGCCTGTAGAAGTACTGTGTGCAAACCTGGTGGTGTAGTTGCTTTTGTTTCTGTTGCTGTGACAGAACTCATAGGCAACTTGAGGGAAGAAAGATTTTATTTAGCTTACGGTTCCAGAGGAGAGAGATAGCTTATTATAACAGGAAAGGCATGGTGGGTGGCAGAGCCCAAGACTGGTTCAGGTCACAGCAGTCAGTATGGAGGTGGAGAAAGCTGGAAGTGGAAGCAGAGCTGGACTACCGACCCTCAAGGCCCACACTTTGTGGCTTGACTTCTTCCAGCAAAACTTTACCTCCTTAAGTTGCAAGGTCCTTCCCAAACATTAACAACAGCTAGGCATGCAAACACATGAATCTATGGGGGCAACTCACTCAAACCATGACATCTAGCGACCTGAGTTTGATCCCCAAAGCCTACACTGGAGGGAGAAAACCATAAAAGTTGCCCTCGGAGAAGAGCGAGCTGAAGAGAGTAAAGCGGCCCCTGAGACATTGTGAATAATACATTAGATGTCAATTTTTGTGGTTTTTTTAAATTCATACTGCAGATTGTTTTTTGTGACTTTCTGTAAGTATTGAATATGTTTGAAGAGTTGTTCTTACCAATGACTAGTTTGAAATAACATTGGTCCATTTTGCCTGGAGTCGGTCACAGACGTCTAGGTGGTGGTCTTTTCTTTACGGGGTATGTCAGTTTGTCAGCATTTGTTTTGTGTCTTAATGTACAGGGAACTTTTTATATATGAGGCATCAGCTGGCTCTGTAGACATTGTGGTCTGAGATTAATCAGCCATCAGAGAGCAAATAATCACTTCCTGTTGAAATTAACCATCAGAAGACGGCATTCTTGGTGTGGAGCTCTTCCCTTGAACACCTTCCCGGTTACAACTGGAAGAGACTTGGGGAGGTAGCACCACTGACCTCAGGCGTGCAGAGGCCGTGTGCCCGCAGGCTGTGGCCTGTACATTTATTTGAAACGGGCCTTAACGTTCTGCGTGACGATGCTGCATCTGTGTCTTGCTGCCCACGCGGTGCTCTGTCATCTGCATTGTGCTCAGCCGCGCTCACATTACCTGGTCTTTTGAGTCATGGACTTGACATTTGGATCTTGTTGGCAAAGGCTGCAGCTGTAGTGAGAAGTCACAATAGTCACTGTTATCAGTGTTGCTGCTTTGCATTTCCCAATGAGCTTTTGATGCCAAGACAGTGACCACTTCAAGGTTTTGGGAGCTCTTTCCAGTGCATTTTATATATCTTTTAGAAACCAAATAAATGCAGATGACTATTTAGTATACTAATTATATTAAACCAGCAGAAATATAAAGGCAATAAAGTATTCACATATGTATGTGGGAGGGGAAAGATGAAATCATAATTTGTAGCCAGACATGGGTTCCAGCCCTGCACACGCTTCTCAGTGTCTCTCCACTCACCCTGGAAGGATGTGAGTTGCCATGGCTTTAAACAGAGAAGCACCACGTTCGCTGATTGTGGACCCTAAGTGTGCTTTTAGTGCTGCTTTGCTTATATAGGAACAAAAGATCTGTACCATGTATCATATGTAATTATTTCTTCGACTTTCATTTCAAATTGTATATTTTCTGATTATTATCAGAAACTGTAAAGCAAAAGATCGATATCTGGTGTTCTCCCAAATAATAAATTTCCAGGATTAAAAAAAAAAAGTTGTCCTCTGATTTCTACACACATTCTGTGCTATAATGTGCACCTTCTCTCAGTTTTTTAAAAGCATGGAGGGGAGAATGGAGTTTGGTTTTATGAAACTCAGGTTTCAGGTAGATACTTTAGTATTCTACCATACAGAAAAACTTTCAGAAAGGGAGAAGAGAATGAATGAGTTCTTGTTTCAGATTTAAGGTACATTATACAAAAAAAAAAAAGTTTTAGGTTACTACAGCCCCAAAAGTTGTATCTTAATCACCCTAACTTTGGACTAGTGATATTGTGTAACAGATTAACATTTCTGATCTCACCTCCTTGGTCCAGTACTCATTTTCCTTTATCACTAACTTTTGAAGGCATCACTTGTAAATATTTTGGTCATAGTAAAGAGACTAAATTTCTAGTGCCCCAAATTGGGAAGTCTGGAAACTCTAGAAAACTACCCTGCTCAACTGGGTAAAGTTACTTTAATAGGAGACATCCTTAGGGGACGTGCATACTTTGTGCTGTGCTGTGTGTGTGCATATGTGAATGAGAGCTTGCTTGTGTGCGCCTGTTTGAAATTGACCATTACTATCTTAATATATTTATAAGTTACAGTTAGCTGTTGTCTATGTGGCCTGAGGAAGTGCACTTACTGTGCATGAACCTCACTAAACTCCTGGTCTGTAATATAAGCATGCTGGACAAATGAGATTCCATCTCTGAGATGTTTGACATCTACTGTTTCCCTCTTCCCTTGATGGAAGTCGGAACTGAGACTTGCAGCTTCCTCAAATATGAGTGGCCAAATGAATCTGCCCTCCATCCCGAGTATAGCCTTTATCTTCCACAAGAGGGCGCAAGTAACTTACAAAATGTTCATAATACAATTGATTTATCTTGAACTACCAGATTTTAAGTCTTTGTTAAATATTCATAGTCCTGAATTTTTGTAAGATCTTGTAAATCTTCAGTAAAATAATAAGTGGTACTGTAATTTTATACTAGCTTCAAGGAAAATTATATTTCCATTTTTTAAATTTCGTCTGTTTTTACTATTCATTTTCCATCTTAAGCCTCTGTTAGCCTAGTTACAAATTTTTCTCAGTAATAACCTATTGCAATTCCTTCCTAACCAGTTTATTCAGACAAACTGCACTGCTGTTTCTCTACTTTGGTAATGCACTTCCTTTTGCCTCCCATTCGGCAGCAGCAGGGGACAGGACCTTCAGAGCTCTATAGTGCCTCAGAAGCTGTTTCAAGCCCTTTTTTGTGTCTTGAGCCTGGTGATCACGTCATCTGAGGCCACCATCCTCCACAGCCACCCTCAAGATGGCACTGACTTCAGAGGAACAATTGTATAAGACGCTAGTGTACATTGTTTTATTTACACACGGATCTTTTAGTTCTTTAGCTTGGTGGAGAGGGAAATGAAGCCTTAGGTTGGCTTCCAGCATTCTTCATGGACATGTTTGCCCAGACGAGAGCCCTAAAACACCCAAAAGGGTATGCCATGCATCTTCCTATGAATGAAGCCACAGAATATTTGCAATGGCTAGGTAGAAATGTAATGTAACTCCTCGCTGTTTAGAGATAAACGATGTGACTTGTGAAGCTCACTAATGACAGACCGATTATTTTAATGGTGTTAGAATTCAGGTCTGTGGGCATACTTCCTATGTCTTGCTTTACCCTTCTACTGTCTGCATGGGTCATCATTGCTAGCATTGTGTGTGTAGTGTATATCAAATAAGTGTGTGTGTGTGTGTGTGTGTGTGTGTGTCGGGGTGTATGTATGGAGGCAGAGGACTGCTTTGTTCAGTCTTTCCTTCCATCTGTATGTGGGTTCCGGGGATTGGATTTAGGTCATCAGGCTTGTCCACAAGCATCTTTACTCACTGAACCATCTTTTTGGGTTAGTGAGATAATCAGTGGGTGCGGCGCCTCAGAAACCCAGATGGCAGAAGGAGAAAAATGATTCCGAAAGTTGTCCTCTGACCTTCACCCATGTACCATCATGTGTGTATGCACCCCCTGAAATAAATACTTTTAAAAAGTATCTGTTTCAGAGCTGGGGGTGTGGTTCAGTGGTGATGCCCTTGTTGAGTCCCTTGCAAGACACTGAGTTCCATTTCCAGCCTCACTAAAACAGGATTTGTTTTGCTTTATCTCACAATCCTCACAACAATTTTGAAAGAAATAGTGTTATAGATAGGAAAGTGTTTTTCCCTTCTTACATACTTACTGCATAGAGCGGTTAAATGATACAGGATAGATGGGGAATGTGACTGAGTCCAGCATCAGCGAAGCCCTGGGTGTGATCCCAGCACTGCATTCACTGGGCTTAGTGGTGCAAAACTAATTCCAATACTGTGAACTGGAGGATCGTTCAAAGTTACGAACTACATAGTGAGTTGGGGGCCAGCCTAAAATGCTGCATGCACACTTAGAGATCCAGCCTCTAAATAAATTATGTACGTATACATGTGATAAAATTAACTACCATCCTATCTGTGTTTCCCCGTGAGGGTTAGTGGCATTCTAAATGGAGTAAGAGTGTAAGTGTCCTTTATGTATCAAGACTTGGCGTCTCTGGACCCTGAGTGCTACTTTCCATACTCTGTTGACAGTATCATATTTTTTCCAGAAACCCTAAAGGTGGGGTCAGGGTGAACCTGCTGCTCCTGAACAAGGGCACGTGCACAATTTCTGTGCTGGCATGGTAGTTTTTATATTAATAAAGGCCATGAAATAGACATAGGAGCAGACAAGAGGAAGGAGATCCCAGAGGTGTGTGACTCTGGCAGGGAATGAATGAATGCGGGACCATCCTGGCCATCCTGGTCACTGAAACCTCGGCTCATGTCTGGGGAATCTAGTGAGATCTAGACAAGGCCAGCTGGGCTGGGACAATAGGGAGTGCCATAGAGGGGAGCGAGCTATACCAAGAGTGCTCCTTAGCCAACTCTAGCCAGGTATTGTCAGTTAGTGGAGGATCATTGTTGCCTGCTTGTGTTGTATTTCAAGAGAATCTGAAAGACCAGAGCATAAGTAATTATGGAAAACTTGGTTCTAAACAATATTCATGTTACCCTCCCCGCCCCAAGTCTCAGGAAACATCTTAGAAGAGCGGACCAGAAGAATATAAGAGTCAAAGAGAGGGAACTCATGAAGCAGTATTTACATCCACAAATCCTGCACAAGATGTGGCCTTCAGCATTCCACTACGGAAGGGGGAAGACACAGATGATATAGCACCCCTTCCTGAGGGGCCCATGGAGGCTGACGCCGGCTGTGGAAAGAGGAAGTACTTTCTTCAGTGGTTTACCCATTGATCTATCGTCTGTGCTCTAGCACGTACTCAGACACATGTGGCAAATCTAATGAAACTCCACGGGCCACAGCATGCAAAAAGATGTGAAAATAGGACTGGTTGGGAAGAAGGTTTTCAGTGTAAGAAGGAAAGGGAAGGGGGTTAAATTCCTTGTATACATGTACAAAAAAACTAAGAACCAAATTAGTGGCAAACATATCTTAAGTTTTGAAACACTTGGTATAGCTGCCCACTGTGCCAGTAACAGTTTCTGAGATCTGAGTTTAACTCAGTATAACCAGAGGACCTCAGATATTGCTATTCTGAAGAGCCCTTCCTGACACTCCATGACTGCTTTTATTAGGAAGCACACATGTCACACAGTGGATGCAGTGTCAAATACAAAGCAGGGCACAAACATTTCCTATCAATAGACAGGAGGCAGCTAGGTTTGCTGCAAGGCTGAGAAATACCAGACTTAGAATCACAGACTGAGAGGAGGGATAGCACATCCTACCCCCAGAATTCTGGTTGTAGGTGTATAGACGTCTTATCCCTCAAGTCTCTGACCAGTCAAGGTCCAATGAAGTCTCTTCACTAGTGGACAAGATGTCATTATTTCTAAGGAACATGTAGGGAGGTGATATATCCACTACAACTTGGTAGTCAGATCAAGACAAAAATAATCATCAGTGAATTTGAATAGTCTTGACCTGTGGGTGGGGAAATCTTTGAGAATCAGGCCCAGTTAACATGCTGCACCATGTGCCCACTGTGGTGATGAGTAGAAGAGAGGAGGCAGGGTTATTTTCTTCCTTGGGGCGTGGGATCGAATCCAGGGCAGGCCCAGTGCATACTAAGCAGGCCCTTTACCCCTGAGCTTTCAAAGCACACAGGAAAGAATTGGGCATTGGTCTAAGTTGGCAGCAGCAGATTAGGTGGGCAGCACAGTGAGTGTATCTGAGGCACTGGCTCCACTGAAGAGATTCTGGTGCAGTGATTCCTCAAGGGAAGAACCAGAAACAAATTTCTAGAGCTCTGTTCATGGTTGTAGTGACAACTTTTGCAGTAGCTGAATTTTGTCATTCCTTCTGGTAGGTAGGAATGGGAAAGGAAGTCACTCAAGTCCCTGTGTCCCAGAGGCTTTGCCTAGATTCAAAAATACTGAAGGTTTTCAAAATCGAGCTGGCACAGCCTGTGAATTCTTGCCCCCAGATGTGGAGCTAACCAACCAATTTTCCAGCCCAGCCGGTCAGCTACATAAGGTAAGTTTAAATCACTGCAGTAAAACCCTGCCAGGAGCTATGCCTTCTCTCCTGTTGGCAGGAAGTAGGTACTGGGGGTTAGCAGTACTCAGGCAGATGTAGGTACCCACCATTGGACTCAAACCCACCTTCCCCTTTGGGGTCACGGTGAAGGCTCACTGTGTTACGTTGGAAAATGAAACTCGTGTATGTATCTCCTGGTTCTTTCCTGTGGGGCAGGGGGACTGCTTGTTGCCTGGCCCAGCAGCATTGTTCCTTTAATAACAGGGCCTTTGCCCTTGGTTGGTTCTGACTTACTACTGGATTGCCAAATGTGGGGTAGGCAGCAGGGCCTTGTCAACTAAATTCCTGTGGAATTGCAAACCCTGGCTACAAATTCCTGTGTCTACCATGCTAAAAATGCCTGCTTTGGCTCCTCAAATCTTGACCAGTCTTTCCAAAGTCTGTCTGTCCTCCCTTTCCTAGCATTGTTTACAGTCCCCAAGCAGGCTCCCAAAATGGAGATAGATGGTCTTTGTTGCTCTCTTTCTTGGCCTGCATGCTAGCTTAGGCCAGGTTTCACAGTGCCTTAGAAACTTTTCTGTTTCAGGGAAGACCGCGTATGTGAAGGCTGCTGATGAGCTTAGACTGTTGGGGCTGGTAGAACAAACTTCTGACAGCTCAGGAATCATCTCCATCCCATTTGTCTACAGCTCAAAATTTCAGAATGGTGAGCAGGAACTGTGTCGGATAAACCACAAGGAAATAAAATTTAAAGCGACAAAGCACAGCAAAAGCCATGGATTTTATTTTTTTAGGTGGAGATGTACCATAAGATCGTCAGTCAAAATTTCATCAAACAAGATTGTCTTTAAAGAATAATCACTATTCTATATCACTACCATTCTTAACTTTTTGAAAAACATTTCATTTATTATTATTAGAAAAAAATACACGTGTGCCATAACACATGGGTAGAGGTCAGAAACCAGTTCTCTCCTTCTACCACGTGGGCTTCCAGAGATCAAACTCGGGTCCCCAGATTTGGAGCAGGTGCCTTACTTCTTGAGCCATCTCTCCAGCCCCCACCATCCTTTGATGAAGGGCATTATTGTTTTGATTTGTTTAGTGTGTGTATGTGTGCATATGTGGGTGCACGTATATGAGCATTGTGTGTGTGTGTGCGTGTGCATGCACGCACAAACCAGAGGACAACTTCAGGTGTTACTCTTTGGGAGCCGTCTACTTTTTGTTTTTTGAGACAGGGGTCCCTCACTGGCTTAGAGACCACTAAGCAATGCTGGCTGGGAAGCCCAGAGCTCCTCTTGTTCCCAGTGCTGGGATTATAAGCATGCACCACTATTTCTGACTTAATTTTTTAAATAATTTCATACTGTATGTGGTGTATTGCAGTCATATTCACGCCTTGCCTCCTTGCCTTCCTGCTCTTCCTGCTGGTCCCCTTCTCAGCCTCCCTCCTGCTAGGGATTGAACAGTGCTCATGCTGGTGCAGCCAGTACTTGCCAGCTGAGCCATCTCCCCAGCCCACATCCAGGATATTCTAAAGCCATAACTGTAGGAAGGATATGATCTCCAGTACAGTACAGTTCCCTGAAGAAATTTATAGAAAAGTCAATGTATTACTTTCTTATTTTCCACCAAGACCTCAGAAAGTATTGGCGTCTTGAAACCACTTTCAACCAGGTAAATTTCCCCCCACTTTCTGTGCCCATCTCCGTTCCTTTCTCCATTGTCATGAAATGAGGATTCAGTGTTAGGGAGTTGGGACAGCTTCAATGGACAGTCAATATTTTCAGTTTCCCCTTGGATTATCTTTGCCTTTTGTCGTCTTTGAACAAGCCCATGACTGTAAGTTATAGAAAACTGATGGAACCAATGACTTTGTTCATAGACATGCAAATTTCACTTAGTGGAGATGCAATTGATTATTGCCTTCTGGATATTGACTAGTTTCCATCTATTAAATATATTGATTTCAGCATTCCTGGCAGCTAATGTAGTTTCTGCCCTCTGATCAGTCTCCTCATAAATCGACAAGTTAAATTAAGCCATTACCATTGCTGTACTCTGATTTTATATTTGTTCAAGGACCTTGGTTTTTACTTTTTTTTTTTTTTAAGAAAATTGTCCTTTAATAATTGTGATTTTGAAGGTATTTTTGAGAGTCGAATGAAGTCACAGATAAGAGAATGGCTAGTCCAGGGCAGGGTCCTTGTTTTCTCTCTTTTCTGTATTTTGGAAAATAAAGTTTTTATTTAAATAAACTTATGTAATAAAATAAAATTATGTAATATAAATTTATGTAAATAACAATCTTTTGATTAAGCTTTTCATGTTTGTGTTTTTCAATAAGGATTACATTACTACCCCCTGGGGAGTTACTGCCTGTCAACATGGTGTCTGTAGTGGTGGAAATCCAGAAGGGTGCCATGCTTAGGGGTTTGCAGGTGTTTGGTGACACGTGAGGTTAAAATAACCTCCCTTGGGCTGGAGAGATGGCTCAGGGTATAAGCTTCTGTCTTACCAGGAGAAGGTCCTGAGTTTGGATCCGGATTGGATTTTAGATCCCACGTAAAAATGCCAGGCGGAAATAGCAGTAGCCTATACTTGAAGCCTTGGAAGACACAGCCTGGGAAACTCCAAAGCAAAAGCAAAGAGAAAGTAGCACAATCCAGGGTGATTACCAAAGTCACCCTTGGGCCTCCACAGGCATATCCAGCTTGCTCGCTCGCCCATACACACACACACCAAACTTGTTTTGCTGATATTTAGCTGTAAAGGACAGTTTGAGTTCTCCTCTTTCACCCCCTCTCCAATGTTGGGAGTTCAATCTTACCATACAAAGAATGTTTCCAAGTTTGTACCAGTATCCTAAACATTACTGTAAAGTCCTTTTGTCAGTGAGAGCTGCGAGGCAGATGAGTTACTGAGAAATTAGGACAGACTAAATGACTTGCTTGCTCAGGGTTATATGGGCTGGGACTTGTGGCCCAGGACTTAACTCTAGGGTCTCGATCCCAAGCTTTCATTTCATGCTTGGGGCCATGCAAGAACCTGTCTAGTCAAATGCTTACCTACCGCTTATCACAGCTGAAGCTCACTGCCAGTGTTACACTGGGCAGAGACTCTGTTCCCAGTTAAAATGCCGCGACCTGGAGGACATAACACGTGTCATAAAAATATTGCCAGAAACAAATTGACCCAAACCTGGGTGCAGGTTTTTTGATCTGAAGGTTTAAGTATAGTTCAGAGTGGACCAGGGAGAAGAGAGAGGGACCTTCATCCAGCACGAGCCTCTGCCGAGTGGACAGAGGTTTCTAGAAAGGAAAGACACTGGGGGGGAGGGGAACACAGGAGTTCATGAGTGAAGAGTAGTACAAGTGTATACTCGAGATCTCTTGGACCCTTGGAGCTGGGGAGGAAGCACAGGAAGAAGAGCTTATAGGTCTCTGGAATCTAGAAAACAGTAGGTTAAGTAGCCAACGTCATATGTCCTTGTAGGACTCTGGCCAGGTATGGCAAGGCAGGAAGATGCTGGGAGAGGCCAGAGGTCAGGATCAGGGACGAGGAAGGCCAGGGCAGCATCTTAAGCAGAAAACAGGAGGCCTGGAACGGTGCCTTCATGATGGGTGAGTGTTCCCTGGCGGGGAGACCTTTTCTGCTCCCCCAGCTAGATGCACTTAAGGACTACAGGTCACTGCCGTCCACTGATTGCTTCGTGATGAATGTCTCTCTTTCTGCTCCATTCCCTCCTGTTCCCATGGCGGACCTTTCTACATATAAGTAATTTTCTTAAAGTTATTGCCCCTAGAATCTCCCAGCATGCTTTGTGTACTGACAGCGATTAGTGAGATGGGCATGTGATTTCCCTGTAGAATCCAAACCAAGGACAAGAAGGTGAGTCATAGCACTGTGGAGAGACTTGTGTCTGCAGTGGCAAATCAGGGCCATTGGAGCCTGAGGACAGCTGTCATGCAAGAATTGCCCCCTCCTCCTGCACACCTTTGGGCTTCTTTGGGCAACAGTGGGTTCTACGTGGCAGACATTCATCCGTGCTGCCTGTGAAGCACCAACATGGTTCCACATACCAGGAGCAGACTAATCCTGGTTTACTTATTGGGATGCTGGCTGGGTTACACAGACTTTAAAATTCGTCAAAGCAAGAAAGGTAGAATTGCATGCTGTTAAGTCAGTCATTTGACAAATAAGACGAGAGAGATTATGTTGGTGCTAAGTAAGAATTTCAATGTACTTTTTACCCTGTTCATCCTGTCATGCTGTAGCAGAGTTTACTTAATCGCCCCCACCCCAGATGCCCTTGCTTCCTTATCTGCTGCTACAGGGCACCTGAAATGTGCTCAGTTCAGGGAATCTGTGTGAGGAAAGAAAGGTCAAGAAGGGGAAATACTATTTGCAAAAAGGAGGAAGCCAGGGCTATCAGTTCTTGAGCAATAGTGCAAAGTCATGCTAAGTGGAAGACTGTGACTTCCTTCAGTAGGCCACACACAGACACACAGACACACACACACACACACACACACAAACACACACACACACACGGATCTTGGTGGCAAGGAGTAATTAACTTCAATCATTGTGTGTGGGGGAGGAGGAGAACTGCAAAGACAGACAGCCCATGTTCAGGGACCTATGTCTATGTCCTTCCTACAATCCCAATCAGTCCAGAGCTCAGCCTAGCCTCTGTAAAGCCATGGGCACTCCTTTTCCTGGGCCTACATAGATGAGGACTTCCCAGGGTGTCCTCCATGTAGGCTCCTGACTTCCTCAGTTCTTCCCACTCTGTCAGCACTTCTTGAACCACCTGATCTCTTCCTTTTATACGGTGGCTCTCCCTGTTCCTGGTGGTGGCCTTGGGAGGAGCCTCACTGAGAGGAGCACAGTGGTGCTCTGCATGGCTGCTGCAGCAGACAATGGTTAGAGTGGTGATCCTGGCCTATGCTTGCAAGTGCACAATCTAGTCAGACATTTCTAAAGATTTGATTGTCTGTATCTGCCATCTAATTCATGTGTGTGTGCGTGCGCGCGCGTGTGTTCCATGGCACATGTGTGGACAACTTTTGGGAGTTGGTAATTTTTCTTCTTTTTTGTTTCTGCCACCATGAGTTCCCAACCAATTTTGTCTCTACCTCCCATTTTACTGTAGAAGTAAGTGCTGGGATTACAGATAAGATCCTCCCTTTCTGTTTTTTTTTTTTTTTTAAATATGGGTTCTAGACAATGAACTCAGATCATCAGACTTGTACAGTAAATACTTCTACCCAGTGAACCATCTTGCCAACCCTCGTCAGATTTTTTTAATTTAAAATTTATTTACTTAGCGTGTGTGTGTGTTTGTGTATCAGAGGGTACTGTATGTCCCTGTGGAGGACCAAGAGTGATTTTGGGAATCGTCCTGGAGTGTTTTTACCTCCTTTTTGCTTCGCTCTGATATTTCCCCAGTTGCACCCACCAGAGCGAGAAGTGTAGGCTGCCGCCCTTTCTGCCTGGTGTTTTTTTATGTGGAACCTGGGATCTGAACTCAGGACTTTCAGCCTTCGAGGCAGAGCCTTAACCCCCAAGCCATCTCTCCAACCCTTTAATCAGATTTTGTGGAAATATGTCATTAGCTGTGTCCTGTGAGTGAGTTAGTGTTGTGATCCAATCAGACAGACGAGGTAAGGAGTTAAATGATGTGTCAGTGTCATACAGCTTGTACAGATTTGATTCCAGGTATTTTTCCCTCCAATGTTAACAGCAACCTCTCTGCTCTCCCATATGAGCAGTCTGTAAATTAGACCCTCTTGATTGCAAGAGACAGAAACTCATCCCAAGGACACTCCAGGCAAAGAGGCAACAGAAGAATATGGGTATGGAGAGCTGTAAGTTCTCAGTACCCGAGATGGAAGGAAGTCACCGGAGGAATCCCAAGCTGGCTCCAGGCATTTGCTGCAGTGACCTGAATGCAGGATACCCGTTGTCACTGAAGCAGAGCAGGTGGGGGCAGGGGTGGGGGAGTGAGGGGCGACCCCCGGGAATGGAGCCTGGTCTGGTACCTGTGCCTCTCATACCGTCTACTCCTCACTCTTCTCTTCCCTCATTATCTTTTGTAGTCAGCCCTCCTGCAGAGTGGTACCCCACAGGGGCAGGTTTGATCTGTCTCAGCGGCTCCAGAGGTGCAGTCTTGGGTACGGTTAAGAGTGTAGCAGATCCAAGTTCCCATGTAAAGTCTGTTCTTTTAATTAAACATTCAACAGGAAGGTCGTTTTGTGCCAGGCACTGGGAGCCAATAGGGCCATGTGCTTTGGAAACTTCCTTCCTTTGGGGGTTTCTTTCTCATGTGTCTTTCCCCTATTTATCATTCTTCACTTTCATCCATGCTGGTTTTGATATTTGACTTCTTCTGAATCCATCCAGTGAACTGGCTTGGCTAAAAAGACTCCCTCCTCCTCCTCTCCTATCAACCCCACTCTCATCCCAGGTGCCATCTGGCCAGTCTGGCAACGTGGCCACTTCTGCCAGATGCTCAGCGATTTCTTCCTTCTGCTCCCGGGCCAGCCAGCCAGTCTCCTTTGTCTTCTCCCTGTTCTGCACAGTAGGTTGACTTGTGACTGCTCCTCTTCCTCCACACAGGGAGGGGCTGCAGCCCAAAGAGAACACAGAGGAGTCTCAGAAGATCCCTGAGATGCCCAACTAGCACAGGTGCCCCTCAGCACGGGCACCTCTGCAGGAGTTTCTGACTGTATTGGCTCCTGCGGTTGGGGATTGGCTCTAAGGAAAAAGGACACTGGAGATGACATTGAGTTAGTTAATCTTGATTGTCAACTCGATGGGATTGGAAGCACCTAGATGACTGAAGCATCCCTCTGGGTGTCTTCAGGGCGTTTCCAGAAGGCTTGGACATTCCTTGAATGTCCAGTCTTTAGGCGGAGAGGAGAAAGCAGATGATCACTTGCATTTTCTCTCTGTTCCCTGACCACTGTTATGTGAGCTGTTCTCTGCCACATCCTTGTCACTATGAGGACGGAAGCCTCCAAAGCTGTGAGCAAAACAAATCTTTCATCCTTTAAGTTGCTTATAGGCATTTTGTCACATTCTGTGCTGGTCAGTTGTTCCAGTACGGGTAGCTGGATCCACACATTTCCTGGAAATGCACCAGGCTATAAGAATACACACAGCTTCCCTCTCCTTTAGGCAGCTGCAGCTATCACAGCCAGGGCTAGACACACAGATCTTCATGGGAGCAGGAGCCAGGGCATATCTACAACATTTCCAACAGATTGATTTTAAATTTGGCCTCTTGTCCTCTTCCCTAAATCCCTGGAGAGTCAGGGTAGACGGGACCTTAGAGATTCAAGGCAACTGCTTGTCATCCTCCGCAGGAGAGGATAGGGTGGCCTAAAGATGGGAAATAATATCTTCAAGGTCTCAGGACATCTGGGTGCAGGGGTAAGAGCTGGATTGATTCCCTGAGCATTTTAGACATTTCCGACTATCTCCCAGGAAGTGTCTCTCCAGACCACACCGATACTTAAATCAGCTAGATTGGCTTTTGGTGCCACTTCAAGTCACTGGGTACCATTAGCCTATGGGCACCAGACCTTAGATGATATGTATCTTTACATGGTAGAGGAAGGTGTAGACTTAGTCTGGGGTCTGTCACTAGCTTTCTGTATGACCTTGACTAAATCATTTCCCCTCTCTGAGTTTGTCTCTTTGATTGAGGTAATTATACCTGTCTCCAAGTTGCATGGACTCAGAGACTAAGGTAGATATGTTATATTTTTTCACATATCCACAGTTTCATTTAGTTTTTGACTCAGATATAAGGAGAGTCTTAAATATATCTATAAAATTCAGGTCTGAGCTTTACTAATCTACATTATTTCTCTGGGATGCTGGGAAGGCTCTGAACAGTGTCATGAATGTGTGAGGGGTATAACCATTCAGTCCAGACAGACACACCCCCGGCTGCCTAGTACTGTGGCTTGATGGATCCTAGAGGTATGTACACAGTTCACTGACTGCAGGCTTTAAGCGGGTTCCAGGCTCTTATCTGGTTCATGTCAGTGTTACCAACTTAGCAATTCCTCTTGTCTTCAGTCTGTACTTCGGGAAAGTGGATGTTGGATTAAGTAAGCGTGTCAAGGTTGCACAGCAGGCAGTGGCAGAGCCAGGACTCATACCAGGACTCAGTAGGCTGCCAAGCCAGTGCCCAGAGATCCGGATCCTACAGCTTCAGATACAGATAACCTCTGCTGGCCCAGAGTTCTGGCCAGGGGGTAGCGTGGCAAACAGGATCCTATGATCCCTTGGGAACCCAAGGAGGAACCTGAGGTCGGGGCAAGGCACGAGCTGAAGAAAGATAACACACAGGTTAGGGGGAGCAAAGGGAGAGCTGGTCCCTGCCCCCACATGCCAAGGTCCCAGACAAGCAGAGCTCTGGTCACCCCTCCATCAGAAACCTCCTGCGGTCCGCTAGGGGAGCCAGCCCGGGCTACACTGCCACGACTCATAGCCAGTCTCTTGGGACACACAGTTATGATAATATGTTTGTGCTATTTCATTTATAGGTAATAAAATTGCACTTCAACTTCTCTCTCTTTTCTCAAGGGCGAGACTCCATTAACATCGCCCAAGGCCCCTGGCAGAGGCTCATGAAGATTAGTGGTTGATTAATAAAAACCCGCAGTGTGAACTGTTAGTAATGATCATTCTTAAGACGGTAGTAAGTGATTTCGTGTGCATTATGTCATTTACTCACTCATTCAAGTTCTCGTACATCGCTAAGCCTTTCGTATGCCTTTGTTGAGGATATAGCTTAGTGCTACTGTGGGAACCTAGCATGTAAGAGGCCCTGGGTTCGAGTTTCAGCACTACAGTTAAAAAAAAAAAAAGGCCTTGACTGTACTGTATTCTGGGCAAACAAAAGACAAAATTAGACATCCTGTCTGCGTTCAAGGAACGTGTGGTAGGGCAAACATGAAAGCAGAAAACAGAATTGCACATGTGAAGTTCACAGTCCAGATAGAGAAGGCTCCAAGAAAGAAAGCAGGCTTGGGCTTTGTGAGCCAAGGGGATGGGATTTGAAAGCATGGGGGGGGGGCCGGGTGGCAGAGGCATGGGGTGCTCTGGCAGGCGGTAGTATGTTCTCTAGTTCAGTGTGGCAGCTGCCTGGGAGGGGAGTTTGGAGAAATGAGGCAGGAAGAGGAATGAGTGGGGGGAAAAAAAACAACACCTTTTATTTGAACACAGAGTACTTTATGCTGCAAAGTACTTTCACATCTCTTGTCTCAAATTAGCCTAAATGCAGCAGCCACAGGCAGCAGTGAACACTTGCGCTGTTCCTAAGTTACCTGTGTCATCCTGAACTCTCTGCCCTGCCCTGAGGAGCAGGGGCTTCTATCACCTCCTGTGTGGGAAGAGGTCACTGAGGCCCCGAGGGGGAGAGTGGAGGAAGTGGGGGGATGGGTGACACGCCTGCCTTCTCACTTTCCAGCTGAGGACATAGAAATTTGGGATGCAGATGTATGGAGGGATAATGTCCAACCGTGTGACATACAGTTGACCTGGATTTCAGACTCAGCCCTGCACTACCTGCCTGGTATATTTCCCTGGAAGGTTCATCCAGGCTGCCTTTGCCTTTTCTCCAGTGAGCATGTTTGTCAAGAAGGGACCAGGATGTCCTAACCAATGACAATTCCCTGAGCTTTTTTTTTTTTTTTTTCTTAAATGTTTTTTTAAATATTTATTCAAGGGGCTGGAGATATGCAACAATAATATTTTATATTATTATTATATGCAATAATAATTTAAAAAACAGCTGAATATTTATGAGAGAGAGACAGAGAGACAGAGAGAGAGCAAGCATAGGACATACGAGTAGAGATAAAAGAACAACTTTCAGAAGTCAGTTCTCTTCTTTTGGGATCCAGCTCAGGTCATTGTGTTTGCAAGTAAATGCCCAACCTTGCTGAGATATCTTGTCATACTTTGTGTGTGTGTGTGTGTGTGTGTGTGTGTGCGTGCGTGTATCACAGGATACTGTGTATGCTTATGGATACAGGCATTGCTCTACCTCCTTACTGCTTTGCTGTGGGCTTTGCCAGCGTCTGCCTTCCAGGCCAGAAGTGCAGGCTCCACCATTTCAGCTTGGGATCTGGGTTCTGAGCTCAGGCTTAATCACTGAGACATCTTTTTGACCCCATGACCTGAGTTTTCTAACTGTTGGTCTAGAAGTTGGAGGTGCACAGTTCAGTTCCTCCCACTGAAAACTCTTTTTTCCAGCATAGACATATAGCCTTGCTATTTAATCCCATTTACACAGCAGTCTCACTCCCAGGTTTCCTGAAGTTGCCAGCCTGGCTCTGCTGTGAGCTCCAAGAGGACATAGCCTCAGGAGCCCTCTGCAAACTGCCAGGTGTCCTGATTTCTTCCTGTTCTCCTAGTCCTGAGCTTGGGTCTTGTTGCAGTTCACCTGATAAATGACCATCAAACGGCTTTAGGGAACAAGGGATTTATTTTCTCTTACGATTTCTGTTTACCATTCTCAGTCTAGCTTGACAGGAGAGCACACACCAACACCAGGGCCAAGGGAACTGGCCACACCATCTCTACGTAATGGCTGAGAGAGGGATGATCCTTACTTGCCAGACCAGCATGACTGGCCAAGTGAACAGAAGGATGTCAACTCTCCCATTCACATGTCTGTATTTTATTCCAGGTTCTAGTCCCACCCACTGTGGGCTGGGCCTTCCCTATCAGCTAGACAATCTCCTGCAGGTTTGCTCTGGGCCTAACTCAACCACTAATTCTCTACAAAGTGCCCAGAGCTCAAACCCTCAACAGTCAAGTTGACGCCTATGCCTAACATGACAGGTCTGCAGCATTAACAGGGTTCTGATCTTCATTCTCTAGAACCTTTAAAAGACCTGGCTGGGAAGGGGATGCTCTGCAGCTGCAGCTGTGTCAACCTGCAGCAATGAACTCATCCTTCTAAAATCATTTCTTTTTTTTTTTTTTTAACGATTTCATTTATTTGAGTTGGGGGTGTGAAGAATGAGTGAAGGAGAGGGAGGAGAAGAGGGAGGAGGGTGTGTACATGCATGCCATGGGGCATGGGCAAAGATCAGTGGACTTTCAGAAATCAGTTGTTGCAGTTCACCTGCATTCTTGCTGATAAAATCATGACAAACAGTTTAAGGGAACAAGGAGTTTATTCTCTTATGATAGTTCGGTTACAGTTCTTAGTACAGCTTGGCAGGAGAGCACGCACCATCACCAAAGGGCCAAGGGAATTGGCCACACTATATCCATTTAACAGCTGAGAGAGGGACGATCCTTATTTGCCAGAGCAGCATGTCTGGATAAGCATACAGAAAGAGGCAACTTCCTCAACCGTCTCTCTGTATTTTATTCACCTGTCCAGGACCTAGTCCCGCCTACCACAGGCTGGGTCTGCCCCATCAACTAGTCAATCTCCTGCAGGTTTGCTTTGGGCTTAATTCAACCACCACTTATCTACAAATGAACACAGAGCACGAACCCTCAACCATCAAGTTGACACCTGTGCCTAACTATGACATCAGCTTTTTCCTTCCACCACGAAGGCTTCCAGGGATTAAACTCAGGTTTGCAAGCAGGTGCCTTGGTCCTGAGCTGTCTCAGTGGCTTCTCTAAAATCATTTCTTAACGGTTCTCTGACCGCCTTTGTTCTAGCCGTGGGCTCTGCACCTTTCTACTATGCACCACTCTTGGTCCTTCCGCCAGATGCCCAGTCTTGGGTGCACTTGCCCTGCATGCATCTTTCCAGCAGTCGCTTCTGCCCTGGGGTGATCCCTGCTTTTCTTCTTGTGCAGTTCTGAAATGTCCTGGCTGCCTGCCTGCCCGTTCACAAAATCTCTGCCAGTGATTCTGGGAGTGGAGTAGACAGGTGGTTGATGTGGCCACAAATGGATCTGGAGTGAGTCCTAGCCCTGCCCTCCCCTGATGTGACCTTGACAGGAACTTGGGCGTATCTCCTCGGGGTGTGTTTAAGGATCATGATGCTTTTTAATTATGGTAGTAAAACCTTCTTGAAAGTTTTCTGTGATGCTGAATCTACGGGTGGCTTGCAACTTCTAAATGATTTGTGACTAGAAGCCTTGTGAGAACAGGTACCTTATGCTGTTCTCGATGTCTGGCACCTACTTATTTATTTATGATTCAAAGCTTCTAGACTATCCCCAGTTTTAGCATCAAGATTCATTTTTTAGTATTAATTTTTTAATTAGAAAAGTCAATATGTTTATAACGGGAAAATCTGAAAACATTTTAAAAACAGGAAAATGGCTGGAGAGATGGCTCAGGGGTTAAGACACTGCCTCATAACCAGTAGATCCTGAGTTCAGATCCCAGATCCCACGTAAAAAACAAACAAACAAACAAACAAAAAAACCAAAAAAACGATAAAAATGCCAGCCAAAAAGGCAGTGGCAGTGGCCTGCACTTCCGGTCCTGGTGGGTGGATAAATTAAAAAATAAATAAATTAAAATTTTTTTAAAAATAGGAAAATAAGTCTGGGGAGATGGTTCTTCACTTTAAACACCTGCTGCATTAGCAAAAGGACCTGAGTTCAAATCCACAGATCCCATGTAAAAACGTGGATGTCTGCCAATAATTCCAATTCTGGAAGGTAGGTCTATCTGTGAGCTTTGGGTTTAATTAGAAACCAAGCTTCCAAAGAATGAAATGGAAGAACATTTATGGGTGATTCCCAGTATTAACCTTGGGTCTCCGCATGTGCATACATATTACATACATTCTGCCGCATGATGTAAACATTCACACATAGCGCATCCTGTCACACATGTGTGTGACAATGGAAAAAAAAAAAGAAAATAAAATCTGTGATTCTGCCCCTTAGTAATGGACATGGCTAATATTTATTTCTCTGAAGCCTTTTTTCTGTGCATCGTACTTGTTGTAAAATTTTTCTTCTTTTTTTAAAATATAATGAACATTTCCCTGTTGCTAAAAATCCTTGTAAACAAGATTTTAAGAAATATTTATTTATGAAAGAGAGAGAGAAAGAATATGTACTCCAGTGAAGATGTGGTCAGAGAACAACTTTCAGAAGTTCTCTCCTCCTATCTGGGGATTGAACTCAGGCTGCGAGGCTTACAGACTGGTGCTTTGGCCCTGACCTCCACAAACTGGATTTTAACAGCTATATGGATTATTCTGTCTTATGAATCATCATCATTATTAGGGCAGCTATATGATGATTGGATAGTCAAGTTGTTTCCATTTTTGCTACTATAAATAAAGCTGCATTGAACATCCTCTGCATAAATTCTTGAGTCTCCAATTTAATATTTTCTACCAAGAACTATTTCTGCAAAATAAATTATGGATTTAGGAGTAAAGATGTTGAGACCCTTGCTAATGAACGGTTCTTCAGAGAGGTTGCACTAATTGGCAGTGCTGTGCCACTTAAGATCTGAGAATTCTCCCTGTTGGAATATTATCCTTAAAATAAAAGAATTTTGGCTAAATAGAGGAGTAAACGTCTGTCTTGTTTGGGTGGTGCTGGGGATTGAACCCAGGACCTCCAGCATGCTAGCAGGTACTGTTCCCCTGAGCTCCTATCTGAGCCGGACATGGGGCCTTGGCAGCAGCGTTTATAGTGTTTTCGGCCTGGATGATTCTTAATTGTTGGAGCTGTCAAATGACTTATCTTCCCTGGCTGCCTATTAGATGCTAGTAGCTTCCTCTCCTCCAGTTTTGTTAAAAAACATTTTATTTGTTTATTTTTGTGTGTGTTTTGATGTATCTGTGAGCAAGGGCGCACGTGGTGCATTTGTGGGAGTCAGAGGACAACTTTTCGGGTTTGTTTCTTTCCACTCACCTGTACACAAGGCGTGGGGCTCAAACTCAAGTAGTCAACCTTGTGGAGCAATCTCCCCTGTACTTTTCCAATTTTTAAAAGTACCTATTTATTTAGTGTATGGAAGTTTGATGTTCGTGTATGAAGCCTTGTTCCTTTAGAACGATTCCTTGTCGTAGGATGGCTGTGAGAAATGTGTGTACAGATGCATATGCTGTGCATGCGGAGGCCAGGGAAGGGCATCGGGCGTCCTCCTCTGCACTTCCGCAGGGACGTAGAGCCAGGGACTCTATGAATCTGCAGCTTGCATTTTTTTATTTTTGGTGGCTGGCAGCCAACAAGTCCCAGTAATTCTTCTGTCTTTACCTTTTACACCGCTGGGTTACAGGCGTGTGCAGGACCATGCCCCGGTTGTTACGTGGGTGCTGAGATTTGAACTCAGTTCTCCATGTTTGTGCAGCAAGTACTTTTACCTACTGAACCATCTCTCCAGCCCCACCCTCAGTTTTGATCATTAAAAATGTTCCCATGCATTTTCAACATCTCCTGGGAACAAAACCACCTCTGGTTAAGAACAATAGAGTTACAGTGCATTATTTCCTTATTAATTACAAGCAACAGAAATCAAGTCTAAGCAATAAAAGAGACCTCGTAATAAGAATCTTTAAGGGTACCTCGGAACCCAGGGACAAGGATGTAGCTGGGCCTTCTCTTTGTAGATCAAACACTTCTTTCTTTTTGAAGATGCTTTTTCTACATCAGGTCACCACTAACGTGTGAAGCTTATGAGAAGGTCAGATTGCACCAGAATCTTTGGCTCCAAATCTAAGGAAAGACCCCTTCCGATGCAGACTAGGTGGGCTGTGTATGGACGATCCAGTCAGCCTGTTGTTGGGGGGTAGAGCCAGCCCCTCCAGAGGGCTTTCTGTAATCACCATGCAGATATACAGAAAAGGGACTATTAGATCAATGGATCATTGATCCCAAGGAATCCCCTCAACACCCGTGCATCTGAGGGAGGGTTGGCACGCATATGCATCCACAGCTGCACAGACACCCAAAGCAGACATGCACAGGAGGGCAGGGACTACCTTCCATCTTAGCTGGTGTCCCCCTTCCACTCGGCCTAGACTTATAGGCCTGGTGTGTTTTTTTTGGGGGGGGGGTGACAATTGTAGTATCAGCCAGAATTTGTTGTAAGGGGTCTCTAGAGTAGCAATGCTTGCTTGGGAAGATCCAATCCAGAGAGAATCTGGCATTTGCAGTCCATAAAGATAGATACCTGCTGTCCTCCTTCCGAAAGCTTTGAAGGGATTCAACCTCATTTCCAAGAAGCGAACTAGTGCCACGCTCCTGATGTGGTTCCAGAGCTGGCGCGCTGAGCTGCTTCTCAAGTGCAGTTCATCTTTGCTGAATGGATTGGAAGTGGGGGGAGAGTGAGAAAATGGTGGGCAGGAAGAGATGCGAAAGAGCATATTGGATGCAGTCAGCATTTGCTGGAAGGCACCTTCCTAATTGCTGATTGACTGATCCACTCTGGAGCAGGAAGGTGTATCCTACTCTTATCTTGCTTTCTTCTGGGGAAGAGTGGCATGTGACACATAACTGGGGAGGCAGAATCTGAGTCCCTTTTTCGGGGCATGTTGGAAAGGTGCCACACATTGCTTCTTGGTGTTTGGGCTAAAATCAACTGGAAGAATGCCACGGGGCACATTAATATCAAGCTACCCAGGGATGACACGGACTGAACTGTGGGATGTCTAGGGCATCAATTAAAAAGGTTCAGTCTTCCTTAGCAGCTCCAGCTCAGCCCCATGTCTTTTTAGGGGAAGATGCTGGTGCGTGGCGATGCCCTGAGTCCTGCCATCATCACCCCTCTTTCTGCATTACCTCTAGTCTTACGTCATACCAGTGATAACCATTGTTGCATTCACTTGGAGAATTCCCACAGAGTTCCCCAGACACCCCGTGTCAGTAAATCTTGCTATACAGTTGTAATGTAAACAAGTATTTTCCCAGATGGTAAAAGTATAATTGAGGAGAACGTTGGTCCACCCTCAGTCGGCAGGGCAGGACTGTTTCTCCGAGTTAGTGTGTTCATTTGGGGAATGGAGGCGTTCAGTCACCCTGCTCTGAAGCATGTTTCGTGCATGAAATATGGATATGGTGGGCCCCACCCCCATGGGAATGCTGGCTCTGAAGAAGACATGGTGCCGGAATCAAGGTGGCGCCCAAGGGCTTAAGGGAGAAGGTGGGCTTTTCTAGACCTGCCTAGAGTCCCCTTCCTGGAGAGGTGAGGCTGGCGTGAGCACAGGTGAGCACAGGACAGTGGGGGAAGATGGTAGAATCTAGAGGCCAGCAGGGCGGGGCGGGGCCTCCCTTACTCAGGGCCCCAGGACCTTGGGAAGTGGTAGGGGACAGGTCTTCAGGAGGCCAGAGGTCTCCCGAATCCAGAACATCGGAGACCAGATAGATGCCTGAGCATCTCTGGTTGATCAGAGTTGGGGTTACAAAAAAAAAAGCAAATGGGGATTGGGTGGCCCCAGATAGTGCCAGCAATGTAACCTTTTTTGCCCTTTAGTTAGAATTAGAGATCTGTTACTATGCTGAGTTGAGATGGTTCTGAGAGATTGCCTTTAACATCTTACAAAATTCCATTTTTGAAACCATGTCTTAATTACATGAAAGGAAGCAGTAAGTCATTATATATTAAGTGCATTGCATAAAGTCAGGACCCTGGCTGGTGACAGCAATGAGAACAACAGTGGATACTGGTAAGAACTTCCTGGGGCAACATAATATTTATTCCCCATCCTGATTTATATGCTGGTTACCTAGGGGCATCCATGTGCCTAAACTTGTTAAACTGTTCACTTAAAATCTGTATGTTTTACTGAATGCAAATTACACAACAAGCAAATAAACAAAGCTGTCTAATCACTCCATCCTTAGTGGGGACGAGATTTCCTCTTCCACTGTAGAGCGCTGGGCCCTTTACTCAGTTTCCAGCTCTGATTTGGTACTACTTGACCTTCGATGATTCATAATTGACTTCCAGAGTTTTGATCTTTCTCTCCCTCCCTCCCTCCCTCCCTCCCTTCCTTCCTTCTTTCCTTTTCTTCTATACTGGCTTTATAGTACAACAAGGAGTTCTACACCTTTGGTCACGCCCCCTCAAACTTTTCAATTGTTAATTCTGAGATTCTGACACCTCCTTCACGATTTCCATTTGGATTTCTGAAGACAATACAACCAAGAAAATTCTAAGTTACCCCAGATACCATTACTACGATGGGGTGGGGGGCTGTGATAACCAAGCGAGCCAGTGCGGCCCACTGCTAGCGCCAAGCATCTCCTGTAGGAAGCTTTCCCTAGCTTGTCCACACCTCATTAGGTACCTTCATGTCCACATGCCAGCCTTGGCACACGTGTAGTTCAGATCTGTGTCTCAGTATCAGTGAAAATCTCTGACAGCTGCAGAAACTTGTGGTGCTTATTGAACAACCAAGCTACAAACAATGGAATGTACAAATGCCAAAAGCCTGCTGAATCATAATATTTGCTCTTTCTGGTGATGCCCCTTCTGGCTCTGACCTGGGATCCAAACTCAGGATCTTTTTCTTGTGAAGCAGAGTCTTAACCCCTGAGCCATCACTCCATCATCTCCTGAGGTCTTTAACCTCTGCTCCTTCTTCAGCAGGCGAGCACAGGGAACAGCTTAGCAACCTGGGGCCTCTATTTGACTCGGGTTATAGGTACACACGCCCCTCTTCTAATAATGCACTTGGCAGCTTAGATCCTTTACCTGCACAGACTATGCACATATGTCACTCTCTGAACATTCTGAACAATCCGCCTGCATTGGGCTGCAAGTATACTATCCGTAAAAAATGGAATAAGTTTCTCTTACCCTAAAAATGATCAAATCGAAGGCAAATCCTATTTAACTGCACTCTGTCTATGTCTGGAGACAAGGCTAAGAAGGCCAATATGGCCTAAACTAGCTTTGGGTACATGTGAAACAAGGCAAAAGTGTAGACTTTTAGGGAAAATTCCCCATTTACTCTCTTACGCTTATAGTAGCAGTTAGTTGCAGATTCCAACTTGCTAACTGGAAAGCTGGGCCTTTGGGCAGTCTGTGAGGAGTTCAGCTAAGACAAGCCCTGAGCGGGGAAGACCCCGCCCACAGTGGGTGGGACCATTCCCGGGGCAGGTGGATAAGATGGAGGGCGCTGGCTTAGCACCTGGCATGCTGGCAGGTGAGAAAGTATGTCTCCCTCTGGCTCTTCCGATGGGTATGATTCAGCCAGTTCTATCATCTCCCGATGGTGGCATGAATTTTCTCTCCATACCGACAAACTGTAACTAGAAACTGCAAGCCAGAAATCAACTCCTTGTCCCCCTAAGTTGCTTGGGCCCTGTATTGATTCAACAACGGGAAGATAACATTAACACATGCCTATACATAACAGTGCATGCATACGATTAAATCAGATGCACTGTGGGAACATATGCAATAGTAAAAATGACTTGCTCATCTAATCTATCCGCCAAAATAGGGAACCACCCAAACTATGCCCCTTAGCAACCAGCTCCTCTTTCTTTAGTCCCCATTAAAGAAACTCCAAGCGGCAGCCTGGGGCCTTGGGTATCTTTGCTCAGGTGTCCACTGCTCTCTTGCAGTATGTTCTTGCTTTTCTACCCTTTTCCTCGCTAGTCTTGAAAATCTGTGCAGGTTTTTATTCATTCTCCAAGAACCTGGAAACACCTGCTGTTGACCCCTGGTAACAATGGTGGTGATCCCGATAAGCCAGTTCCAGAGTCTGGAGAAGTGCAAGGCTAAGCCTGCCTGACAGGCAGCCTTTAGGGGAGTCCTGGTGCTCCATGTGCAGTCTTGTCTCCTTCCCTTCTTCCCTCCCTTCCTGTCTTTCTGTCTTCCTCCCTTCTTTCTCTTTCTTTCCTCCCCTTCCTTCTTCTTTGCACCACCTTTCTAAGGAGACAATAGTGTGAGGGCCTGCGAGGTGGGACAGGTCACTAGAAGCCAGGGAACTATGCCAATGGCTGTCCCTTCTCCTCCAATCTTCCCTGACACCATGCGCCTGAGTAGATGTTCCTCCTCCCATCTTCCAGCTGCACAGCGGCTGTCAGGAGTGTGCATTATTTATTTGTTCTGTAACGTTTACTGGGATTTAGTATTTAATAACTGTCACTCCAATATATCTTTTCTTAATCCCTTCAGATCTGCTGCTGTAGCAATTTTAAATATTTATCAACACTGTTTGTGTATTTGCTGGTTGGGTTGCAATTTTCATGTAATTAAAGATTTACAAGACTCTGCCTGAGATTTATGCAGGATTGGTAGCAATCAAAGGGGGAGGGGAGGAGAGACCTGATCTTGGAATATGTTGCTTAGAACCCTGGGAAAGGATCCTTCTCCTCTCCTCGGCCAGCACTGACATCACTCACTGCTGGGAAGATTCAGGCCACAATAGTGTCCTGCCTGCCTTCTGGGTGGGGACAGTGGGTGTGGGTGAGACAGAAAAAGGCTGTGCTGGCAGGGAGCTCACAGTCTACTGACAGAGATAGACAGTGAGCATGGAGCAAAGTCATTTTGGATCCTGAGAAATAAGAAGAATGAGCAGATCATAGAAAGTTCCTCGATTTTATGCTTCTGTGTTTTTTTTTTTTAATCACAATCTTGGGGGCTTCTCTGTGTATGCAAGCCACATGACCCACTGCTGAGTCACATCTCTGTCCCAGAGTTCTTGATTGTAATAGAAATTGGCTCTGCAAAAAGCGAAGAGAAAGAAACTTCTGGAAGAATAAGAAGAGTTTATAGGATTAAAAGAGTGAAGCAGAAAAGATAAGAGATCAGCCAATCAGTCAATCAATCAAAGAATCAATCACAGGAACAAGGGGTCCTATTGAGTCTTATGGCAGGCGCTCAGGATACCTCTTTAGGACACAACCTTTGTCTGACATGACACTGTTTGTCACACTTAGGATTCACAGTCTGATGAGGCAGATGAGGATGCTGTATTAGTTTCTCTGCTGTTGCTGCAAGAAATTACCTTGGCAGAAGAAACTTAACATGGAAAGGTTTATATTAGCTGCGTTGCCAGGTACAGTCCACCATGGCGGGAAGTCAAGGCAGCAGGTACTTGAAGCAACTGGTTACACTGCACGATAGGAACACAAAGAGCGTGAATGTTCTCCTGAGCTTGCGTTCGCCTTTTATGTAGCCCAGGGCGTGGCGCCGCCCATGCTGGACTGAACGCCCCTCTTCCTCCACTGGCTTGCATGTGGCTAATCGTGATGAAAGCAATCAAGACGATCCCTTAGGAAGCCCCAAGGCCTGCTTCCAGGTGTCAACCTGACAGTCAAGGAACCCTCACAGATGGACGCCAGCAAATCTCAATTGACAGTTTTATCAAGATTGAGCCCTTGGGTCCATTTTTCAAGGTCAGTCAGTAGGAGAAGGCAAGATGCAGCTACCTGAGGAGCTATAGTTCCCTCCCCCGCAGCTTTCTGTACTCAGTTCACATATGCTCAAAAAAGACTGGGATAGCATGGACACAGTATTCAGCGTACCAATACCACAGCTGCTCACAGCAGTCACACCTGGCTCTTGCTTCAGATGACCACTCCTCCTTCAGCTCTCCGTCTGCCAGCCTTACATTAGCCACTAGGACTTTTTTCTTCCACGTGTCCAGATACCCAGACAGCAACTTCCCAGCTGCTGTGACAGGGGCTTGGAGTTGACTTTGAGTTTGTTTCTGGAGGCCAACAGTGGATCAAGAGCTGTCGTTAGGTTCTGTGGGTTCAGGATAGATTAGAGAAGTAGACAGGTGCGGGGAGGGGATAGAAGTGCTCTTTACAGTAGGGTACTGACAAAAGTAAGCTGGAGGACTGAGTTAAGTCCCCCTTCCCTCCCTAGCTCTGTGCTGAAAATCGAACTGCAGGGCCGCACACAAGCAGCTGTACTATTGAGCTGTATCTCCAGCCATTTTTTGGTTGATTGATTGATTGATGATTCACTGATCATTTTCCTTTTCTACTCTCCTTTTATCCTATGAACTCTTCTTATTCTTCTAGAAGTTTCTTTTTCTTAGGTTTTACAAAACTAACTTCTCTAAAGTAGGTCTTTAGTGTTATTTCCTCTACCTGCGTTAATGGCATCCAAAACATTTTGATCTGTTGTGTTTTTAATCTTCATTCAAATAAAAATATTTCCAATTTTCCTTTTTATTGGCTCATAGACTATTATTAGCATGTTTATTTAGATTTCACTAGGGATTTCCTAGTTACTTTTCTGTAGTTGATTTCTCATATCCACTATGGCCTGGAAAATACACTTAATACAGTATTATCCTTTTGAATTTATGGAGCTTTATATTATAATTCTGAAGATGATATCTCTTGATAAAAGTTTCATGTGGACTTGAAAAGAATGTGCTCTGGCACTGTGCAGCAGCGTTCTGCAAATGCTGAGTGAGTTGATAGATAGTGTGTTTAAATCTACCTTGCTGATTTCCTTCCTTCCTTCCTTCCTTCCTTCCTTCCTTCCTTCCTTCCTTCCTTCCTTCCTTCCTTCCTTCCTTCCTTCCTTCCTTTTCTCTCTCTCTTTCTCTTTTTCTCTCCTTCTCTTCTTCTCTCCTTCCTTCCCTCACTCCCTGACTTCTTCCTTCCTTTCTTTCTTTCCTCTTCTCTTTTCTTTCTGCTGTGGCACCTGGCACTATTATTTTATGATCATATTAGATTCTCAGTCATCATCTGAAAAGAGCACATTCCAGAGTAAAGCCATTAAAAACAGCTCTCTGAAACATGCTCACTGCTCCCTATTGTAAAGCAGTTATTTTATATCCACAGACGCATGAATTAGTATTTTCTTACATTTATAAAATAATATTGTTGCAGTCAGCCTGCATGGCTGCTGATAAATGACCATCAAACAGCTTAAGGGAACAAGAGGTTTATTTCCTTACGACAGTCTGGTTACAGTTCTCAGTCCAGCTTGACAGGAGAGCTCACACCAACACCAGGGCCGAGGGAACTGGTCACACCATCACCGCATAATGGCTGAGAGATGGACAATCCTTACTTGCCAGACCAGCATGTCTGGCCAAGTATACAGAAGGATGCCAACTCTCTCAACCAGCTCTTTGTGATTTATCCAGGGCCTAATCCCACCCACCATGGGCTAGGTCTTCCCCAGCAGCTAGACAATCTCCTTCGGGTTTGCTCTGGGCTTAACTCAACCATCAACTCTCTACAACTGTGCCCAGAGCTCAAACCCTCAAAAGTCAAATTGACACCTGTGCTTAGCTATGACATCATGTAAAAGGCATGATTTAAAACTCAATTCTGCTTTTCCAGCAAAGGGCTCGAAGGATGTCTAACACAGGTCTGTAAAGAAATGCGCTGTTTTAAGATTTCCTTTCATTAATTCTAAGGATTCACTGTCTTCATGAGCATTAGCTAAAAACTGCTATTAAAAAAATAGGGCTGGAGAAATGGCTCAGTAGCTAAAGTCTTTGCCTTGAAAGCAAAGAGACCTGAGTTCAGATCCCAGGCCCCACATAAAAATGACCAGCGAGTATGGCAGCCCTGGAAGGGCTACCATACCCCTGGAAGGCAAAGTTTGGGAATCCCAGAGCAAGCTGGCCAGCTAGATTAATCCTAATGGTGCACTCTGGGTTTAATTAGAGACTCACACTCACAACAATAAGGTGTAAGAGTGATGGAGGATGAGTCCTGATCTCACTTAACCCTTGGGCCTCCACAGGCACACACATTCAAATGCATTTGTATAAATATATCTATCTTTGTGTGCTCACCCCCATGTGAAAGCACACACATGCACCCACACTTACACCATGTACACATACATGAAGGAAAAATGTTAAAAAAGGAAAAAATCCCCTTAAAACAAAACTCTTCCACAACTGGATTCATTTGTAGACGAGGGAATGGAGGCATGAGAGACCCCCTAACTAGCATTCCACAAACCTGTCGTGTTTGGTGAGAACTGTGAGGCAGAAATGATCCCTCTAGTTAACTGTCTATTTGTTCTATCAGTGATGGAGAGAGGGGCATTAAGAGGTCTGATGATAACTATGAGGTTGTCCATTTCTCCGTGTAGTCTATACATCTTGGCTTACATATTTTGAAGCTGTTATAAGGTGCAAATATATTTAAAAATAGGCATTTAATGAAGAGCGCTTGGCTTAAAATGTTGCATAGAAAGCTGAGAAACTATAAGACTAATCACACGCATCGAGGAAAGACTGCTCTTTCTGGACA
Source organism: Typhlomys cinereus (assembly GCA_023101885.1). Classification (NCBI taxonomy): domain Eukaryota; kingdom Metazoa; phylum Chordata; class Mammalia; order Rodentia; family Platacanthomyidae; genus Typhlomys; species Typhlomys cinereus. The sequence goes on from JALPQD010000771.1 coordinate 213,276, forward strand.
GAAACTCATGATGCTGGCCTCAAATTCTAGATTTTCCTGCCTTAGTCTTTCAAGTGCTGGGATTACAGCCATGACCATTTTATATTCTCTGGTCCACGAATCATGGGGCTCTGGTGGGCCCCGAGGAGCAAGCAGCAATCCCCAGATGTGTGACTGTCAAGCACTATTTCATTTCACACAATCTCTTACAGGATCGCACGAGTTCCTCAGGGGCATGAGCTGATTGGTCTCGGTTCTTGAGGGGGTCTCTCTTTAGATACTTGAACTTTCCTTGTGTAACGCAGTCCTCTATAGCTCCTTCTTGTGAATTCTAGCGCTCTCTCTCTCTCTCTCTCTCTCTCTCTCTCTCTCTCTCTCTCTCTCTCAGCACTGTCTCCTCTGCTCACAGAGTCTGGTCTTCCTGGGTTCCCCTTTCGTCCCCTGCCTAGACATGCTTGTAGTGCCATTACAGGATGACCACACTGATTTCTTGTCTCAGCATCACTATCGTCCATTATCTAGTATTTTTTTTAACAAATGATTATTTCCTATGTGTTTTGCTGGGTTTTGGTTCTTGTAGATAGGGTTGTAATTTCTGTTTCTTGTTATTGCCTCTTCAGCCTTGGCAGACTACTTCCTTTCTTTGGACATGGTCTCATGTAGCCCAGGCTGGCCTTGAATTCATGATCCTCCAGCTTCCACCTCTGAGATTACAGGCATGTGCTAATCATACTTGCCTGTTGGAGACAATTTTTGAGGTTCTGTATGAAATCTGTATGGAGGTCCTGAGGATTTGGGAGTTGGCTCATGAGGGACTCTAATAGACTAAACCTCTGGCCACTGGACAGAACATTTGTAAGTAACCCAACCTGTCCATCATGATTAACTGAGCTGCCTGCCAGCAGCCCATTATCCAGTACACGTTAGAGGCAGGAAGGGGGTACATGGGTAGTAAAGTGTCTGTAAATTGCATGAGCACATCTACACCTGCACAGCCATATCTTTCTCTTCCTACATCTATGATCAGGAGAATAGGTGAGGACAAAAAGTGAGAGTGCTTTGTAGAACTTTCCATGATATGTTGTCCACTCACGGTGAACAATGCTAGCATCATCTCTCCATTCTAGGGGGCCCATGAGGTAGAGGATAGAAAACCTCCAGTTGAGCAGTGTGGTTTACTGATCCCTTTACTTGGTAAGAGGGCAAGTCCAAGCAAGGGTTTCATTGACTTACATGCTTTGCAAAATGTTTTGGCCAGTGATCACAAACTTAAGAGAGAGACAAGATTCAAGCCTAGGGATGAAGAAGTTTAGGGAAAAAATTCTGTGGATAAGCATCTTGGAATGTTCTCTGTGGATGCCCACCACATTCCCACTGGTACCCAAGTGATAAGATACTTTGCTGTAGATGCTCGTTAGTCTTTGTAGCAGTTACTCTGCATGTTGCTGATAAAATTGCAATGAAGCAGCCTAAAGGAATGAGGGTTTTTATTTTGTCTTAAGATTCCAGCTTGACAGGAGAGCTCATACGAACACCAATCCATGGGACTGCTCAGAGGGACGATCCTCACTGGCCAGGCCAGCACAGCTGGCCAAGTACACCAAAGAAGGCCAACTTCCTTAACCAGCTCCCTCCACTCTATCCACCTGCCCAGGACTAGTCCCAGCCTCCATGGGCTTGGCCTTTCCCAGCAATTAACAATCCTGTATGCGGGCTCAAGGGTCAACTCATTTACTAATTATCTCCAATGTGCCCAGAGCTCGAGCCATGGATTGTTAAGTTGACAACTGTATCTAACTATAACAGTCTTCATCCCCAGTGGCCCAGGCTTTGCTGTGTGCTTAGGAGCAGAGTATCCCTCGGGGCTCAGAGGAGGGTGTGACTGGGGTTAACCACACACACTGAGCAAGACTCACACGAATGCTTCCATTTTGGAATGTTTGACACGCTAAAGCAGAAACCAGCCCTGAGCTCTTGATTTGGTGTCAGCTCTGGGAGACCCGTCACCTGCAAACTTGAGACCCTGGCCATGGACAGGTTACGATTTATCCGCCTGGAACAGACATTCTAGTGAAGACACCCCACCCCTACCAAGTCTCCTCTGCAGTGATGGGGGTCTGCAGAGCTTTGTTTGCTTGTTTCTGTGTCAAAGGACTAGATTACTGGTGAACAAGGCTGTGACAGAGAGAGCTCGTTGTCTAGAGCGTGAGACAATCTGTTGAGGTGGTGTGTGAGCCAGTGGCAGCAGCAGGAGTGAACAAACAGCCGTCTTGACACATTTATACTTTGTGCAGGACTTGGTGTTTTCATGCTGATGAGGGGTGGTGGGTGTGCATGTTGCATGCTGAAGAGGGTTGAGAGACAAGGTGCATTTCAGCCTGAGTGCTCTTATTTTATCTATCTGTCTGTCTGTTTATCTATCTATCTATCTATCTAGGTGTCAGGATTTTTAAATATTTTATTTATTTTTATGTGCATGCATGTATGTGTGTGTGTGTGTGTGTGTGTGTGTGTGTGTGTGTGTGTGTGTATCAGAGAGCCCTGTGTCCCTACGGAAGACCAACGGTGGCTTCAAGAATCATCCTGGATTGCTTCTACCTCCTTCTTACTTCTCTCTGGGATTTCCCAGGTTCCGTCCATCAGGGCCAGAAGTGCAGGCCACCGCTGTTTCTCCCTGGCGTTTTTATGTGGACCTGGCATCCGAACTCAGGACCTTTTGCTTGTGAGATAGAGTCTTAACCCCTGAGCCATCTTTCCAGCCCCTGAGTTCTCTTATTTAGTGAGAGTCTAGGTGGTTTCTGTCTTATGTTCATATGTTGAATGATACAAAATAAAATGAATAAATGACTCTGAATGTCCTTTGAACTGGAAGGCATTGCAGAGCTTATCTAGCCACCCCCAGCCATGACAGATCTCTTTCTGTTGGCATCCCCCAATTAGAGGCCACCTCACTTCTGTTTTATTATTTATAGGAATAGCTCTGGCTAACATTCGTCAGCACTTAACTATTGTGAGGTTCTCTGCTGTCTGTGCACTGAGCTCGGATGAGCTCAGACCTGAGGGGCAAGCGTGATCATGCTTTGTACCAATGACAAAGTTGAATTTTAAGTGACTTCCTCAAGGTCACGAAAATTGGAAATGACAGAGCTGGGAGTTGTAGCTTAGGTACTGTCCCTCAGGGAGCTATTGTTAGTCGGCTGTGGCTGTTATGAAATGTTCCGCGATACTCAGTGGAAACCCACCTACCTGTAATTTACACACAGGGTTCTAAGTATCAGTTCAAACTTCTGAGAACTATTGTCCTCTTGCACATGGTCATCCCACGGCTTTCTGGAGATGGCTGTCATGGGCCACATGTATTCAGGTCCTGTCTAGTGCCACCCCATGTTGGGCACCCTTACTTCTGAGGGAGCTTAAATCCCCCATGTCTTTAGATCCAGGCTCTCAGACTGAGCAAAGTAAAGAGGAGGTCGCACAATTCAGGACGATTCCTGAAGTCACCGTTGGGCCTCTGCAGACACACACAGTGCCCTCTGATACACACAGATACAGACACACAGACACACAGAAATGTACACACAGACACGTACACACACACACACACAAACACACACAAATTAAAAAGTACTAGGGCGGGAGGGAAGGGGCTGCACTCAGCTGGAGGACACTGGCAGCTGTGGATGCTTGCTGATCCTCTTTTCTAAGGGAGTCTGCAGGTGCTTGCGTGCACGCATGTGGCAGAGTGGGGGAACCTACAGCAGTGGATGAGCCTCATTTGTCTGAGCTTTTCCATCCTTGCTTCATCAGCCGGAAAAGAGCTCTGCACCCTGTACTGGTTCCTGCAGCCCCAACACAAAGAGATAAAGAAGGTTCTTCACAACTGTGCCCAAATCCATGAAGCCAGAGGCAGCCTGCTGCAGCTCTTGGGGGTCACTCAGCCCCGGTTCTCATCTCACATTGGTGACCGTTGTTCTCCCACAGCATGCTCCTCCCACCCGCCCGTGCTCCTCCCACCCGCCCGTGCTCCTCCCACTCCCCCGTGCTCATCCCACAGCATGCTCCTCCCATCCGGCCATGCTCCTCCCACTCCCCCATGCTCCTCCCACTCCCCCGTGCTCATCCTACAGCATGCTCCTCCCACCCGCCCGTGCTCCTCCCACTCCCCCGTGCTCCTCCCACCCGCCCGTGCTCCTCCCATTCCCCTGTGCTCATCCCACAGTATGCTCCTCCCATCCGGCCATGCTCCTCCCACTCCCCCATGCTCTTCCCACTCCTCCATGCTCCTCCCACTCCCCCATGCTCCTCCCACTCCTCCATGCTCATCCCACTCCCCCGTGCTCATCCCACAGCGTGCTCCTTCCATCCGGCCATGGTCCTCCCACTCCCCCATGCTCCTCCCACGTGCTCCTCCCATCCGGCCATGCTCATCCCACAGCATGCTCATCCCACAGCGTGCTCATCCCATCCGGCCCATGCTCGTTGCCTCTGATTTCCTCCTAATTGAGCTTTAATGTGGCTCCTGATTGACAACAGAGGAATGAGGGTGAGAGGAGGTCTGGATGCCCCATCTAACTTTCTCAAGTCCCCAAATGAGAAAGGGTGGGAGCGCTAATGTATACAGCAGGCAGAGGAAGGCAGTGTTGGGGTTCAGCACTCTACTCCCACCTTGCTTAACTCTTGCCCTGGGTGTTTTCTAGTCTCCAGATTAGCCAAAGAAAAAGGGAATCTGAGAAGCATGCCACCCCCCCCAAAAAAAAACCCCACACACTTCCTGAAGGGAGGGTTAGGAGAACTGTGTTCTCTGATGTATTTTTACTTTCAAGCAATAGAGTGCCATGCCTAGAGTTTTGTCTGTGTGTGGAGAAACGTTTGCTGCTTTCTAAGAGTCAGGCATCCATAAGTGTGTAGTAAGAAGACAGAGGTCTGGATTCGAGTCTCAACTGTGACCTTGAGTAAGTCATTCGGCTTCTCTGAGCCTCATGTTTGTCCTTTGGAGACACAAATGTTGCCCTGCCATGTGACAGGACTGAGGCATGGATGGGGAAAGGGCCTACGGACATGAGGAGTAGTGATGATGAGGATGACCGGGCAGCGGCAGAGAGTGTTAGCTCCTGTGTGCTACCTCCGCCAGCAGGTGGGCTGGTAGCTTCCACTTCTCACTCCAGGTTGTTTCTAGTTGGCAGTTTTAAGGACAATGGTGGGAGGAGGGAGGCAGGGCTGCTTAGTGAGACTAGTGACTTATGGGAAAGTTCTGAGCCTTGCACCAGTACCCCACGTTCCTGTATGGGGTGCCAGATGGGGTGCCTTAATGCCAGTCACACCAGCCTTTGGAGGAGTCAGAACCAGATTTCAGCCCTGGCCAGGCCACCGGGGCAGAGTTGTGCACTCACAGGACTCCAGCTCCGCCCTGTGGCAGTGAACACAGTCACTCCAAGGACCAGCATCATGGTCCAGCCTTTCCCCCTTGACAGACAGATGCCTCTATGCTGTGCCGAGTTTGAACTGGGGGTACGGGGCAGACTTGAATCCACAAACCTGGCCCAGCCTAAGAGAATGCTGGATGTTGGGAGCTTCTCTCCAAACTGAAAGGCTGGCTTCATGTTTTGTCTTCTGTGCTCTAACGCTCTAAGACTGTCTCTCTCCTAGCACAAAGAAACTGTTGGGGGCCACTGGAGCTGAGGGTGTGGCCTGGGCAGGAAAAATCAGAGACATTCAGTCTATGGAGGCATCTTGACCTCCCATCCATGCTCTGGTAAGCCGTGGGACTCAGGGTCAGGTTCCATTGCCTGTCCTGAAAGGCAGGGTGGGTCAGAGACACGAGGCCTTGGGTCTGGAACCTTGAGACTCTGCTTCGAAGCTGGACTTGGACTGGGCAGTCCAGCTCTTTGTGATTCCCAGTTGCTGGCGACAGGTTTGTGTCATCACACACTGCCCAAACTTAGGGAGCACACAGCCACACCGATGTGAACCTCGGGTGCTGGCGCCAGCGAGCTGTCTGAGTCCATTGTTGACAGTGGACCATCCAGGTACTGAGTGCTGGTAGGATGCCCTGTGGAGGGACTATGTGGGTTACACCTCTGGCTTTACCATGACTCTAAGACTAATGTAAAAAATAAGTCAAAGAACCAACAAAACCCCCAAACAAAAAGCCATGAATGCTTAATGCTGATTAGTAACAGTTATTGAAAACTTGGACATGTACATTGCTTTAGATGAAAAGACGAGCCATCCCCCTCCTTCTCAGGACTGTTGGGAGGACCGAAGATGATCTACACAGAACATCTTTTCACAGGGGATTTAGGAAAAATCCCAGCACCATGACTGGGAAGACCAAGCCTCTGCTCCCGGCCTCTTTGAGATGGCAGGAAAGGGCATGGACATATGCAGAAGTTTTTAGGGTTCTACATGCTGGAGTCTTTCCCTGGAGCGAAAAGGACAACTTATGTTAGATTCCATGATACTTCGTGCTCCCAGGGTGTGCCCTCGGGGTGAGCTGGGGTAATGCTGTCATTTTTTTTCTCCCATATTTTATTTATTTTTTCCTAATCATACAAGCTCAATACGTACCCCTGACCTCTCCCTCCCTCCTCCCCTCCCCAGTCATCACCCCTTACACTCTTCCCCCCTCCCTTTCACTCCCCTCTTCCTTTGCCCCCCCCTTCCTCCCTCCCATCCCTTGGAGCATTCTTTTATGTGAATGCCAAACCTCCCTTTGAGTCCTCCACCCTGGTGATAGGTAAGGACTCAGTAGCATAGCCAGGAGCCCCTCCTTGGGCTCTCTCTTAGTATGGGAACTCTATGATGAATGCTGTCATTTCTGATGGCCCCCTGCCTCTTCTCCTGTCATGCGGTCAACACCCTTCCCTTTCAGCGCTCCCAGTCCAGGGCCCTGCTGCTCCTCAGATGCAGGAGGATTCAGGATGGCAAGACAGAGAGTTTTGTCTAAGTCTCCCTGTTCCTTCATAAACGGCCAGTGAGAACCCAGCCACAAAGATTCATCACTGTCACGTTTGGCTCCTTGGGCCTCCGTGCCAGGCTGGCTCCAGGGAGCTGCACTAGAGGGAGGAGTTGGGGGCAGTGGGAATCTGTGAAGCTTTGGTCAGAGGCTGGGGTGCAGGGAGGAACAGAAGAAACCATGGACTTCGTTGCTTAGCACCCTAGGCCGTGCATAAGACAGGTGCTCTCGAACACTCCTGACAGCCCGGAGTGGCTTCCCCAGGGAGCGCCAGGGTTCCCAGTTCAATGGGGCAGCTCACACCCCATTTTTGCCTACTCTTACTGCCCCATAATTTTGGGAAGACGTTAAGGCCACAAAACAAGGAAGAAGCCCAAAGGTGTGTCTGCGTAATTCTTAATCTGACTGTGTTGCATGTTACAGGGCTTTGTGGCCTGGAAGGTGGAGGTGGGAAGGACAGAAGCCCAAGAGCGCCCCCTCCTGGCTGGCCTCGAGGCCTCACTCCTGCATCCCTTCATTCCCCAAGACTTCTTGCCTCCCCAGAGCCAGACAAGTTCCAGGTGCTAGGAGTGAAAGCTGCCAAGCCTCTGCTTACCTCACGGAGCCTGGTGCTCTAGGAAGCATGCTCAGAACACACCCAGTGTAGAAAGTCCTGGACAGGCACAGTGGAGGGATTCAGATAGGAGCGGGTCATAGGAGGATCCCCAGAGGAGGGGACATTTAGGTGAAGACCTAAAGAAGGATCAAGATGAAGAAGGTGTGAGGTGAAGAGTTATGAGGGGCACATAAAGAGGGCCTGTAGGTGAATATCTGGAGTTCGTATGATAAGGAAGAGTTACAGCTCCAAGGGGAGAGGAACCCCAGGGTGTAGCCAGGGGATCCTTGCACGAGAAGCATGGTCCCTGCCCTGCTAAGGAAACTGATCCCATAGGCATTGAAGGAGGGGAGAGTTGGAGGGCACCAAAGAGAGAGCAGAATCATTTAGGAGCAAGCGAACAGCCTCAAGGGGAGCGTGGCTGTGAGTCATGGGGGGGGGGCACAAAGCCAGCATTCAGTGTATGTTGAGGTTGGGTTAAATTTAGGAGGGTGTATGTTGTATTTAGGGCTGCAAAGAGCGAGTCTAGTGGTTGGAAGTAAACAGTTTTATTAACCACCTGAATGGTAGACTGTTTAATGATCGAATAAACATCACATAGGGAGGGTTGGGGAGAGATCCATCACCTCAGAGTGCGGCAGACCCCCTCTCATAGAAGGCGAAAGATTGAGGTTCTGCGCAATGAGTCTCCCAGGGATCCTGGACAAAGTAGCCTGAGGTGTTGCGGAAAAGGTGCAAGTCTGGTCTGGCTCGCCCATAGACATCCTGGCGTTTGTAAGGACACCCCAAATAAATGCCGGGCCACCGGTGGGAACATTCAGCAGTCTGGTCTCTGAGAAAACAGATACCGCATAGGTGGGCAGGACCAAACGAGGTGAAAGGGAAGAGTAACTGTGACAGAGCAGAGGAAGAAGGACAGGTGATCTCGCTCACAGGGAGCCAGTGGGTGACAGACCCAACAGTTCGTTCTGAGTGACTTCAAAATGCCAGAAGAAGGAGGAAGGGGTTGCATTAAGCAATTATGCAGAATCACGGAGACTCAGGAGCAAAAGGCCATAAAGAAGGTGACAGCTCATGACTCTCAGGAATTGACGGAAGATTGGCCTGTGCTGGCTGCTGGGAGAACCTCAGGGAGCAGGGTCTTGTGAGGGTGGATGTGCGAGTACGTGTTATGGAAAGGTCAGAAGCGGGGAGACAAAATGTTTGAGATGGGAGAGATGGACCCAGTGAGGAATACCCTTAAGTTTATCGGCTGTGGGTGTTGGGAGGATGATGGTATAGGGACCCTCCCATTAGGAGTAAGAGGTTATGGGAAGGGGAGAAGGACTTGATCTCCTACCGTATAGGGGAGCACGAGGTGTGAGAGGGTGCAGAAGGCATCAGTCACAATGTTGCCACAGGAGAGGGGGACAGAAAGTGGTCTGAGAGAAAAGGGGTTTTGGGAGAGAGTCCAGGAGTAAGAACAGGGAACCCATACCTGAGCTCAAAAGGGGAGATGTTATGGGGCTTCCAAGGAAGAGAGTGAAGATGAAGGCATGAGGGTAAGAAGAGCGAGGTGTAAGAGTTTTATCCAATCCAGGTGGAGCTCTAAACTGAGTTTGGTTAGGTTGTCCTTGAGGGTGCGGTTAGTGTGTCTGCCTTACCCGAGGATTGAGGGTGATAAGGATGTGAACTGCCAAGGGATGTATAGAGCCGAAGATAGAGATTGAGTCACCCGGGAAATGAATTCAGGGCCATTATCTGACTGGAGGGTGCCAGGGACTCAGAAGCCAGGGATAAATTCACGGAGGAGAGTATCAGTGACAGTCTGGGTGAGCTTATTGATGGTAGGAAAAGCTTGCACTCTGCTAGAGAAGGTGGCAGCGCAGACCAAGAGGCCTCTGGGCATGTGAGTGAGGTCCAGTTGCGTCTTTCCCCAGGAGGGAACCTTGTGCTTGATGAGATGGGAAAGAAGGGGCTCTGGAGAGGAGTAGAGGGCTTAGATCTCTGACAGATGGGGCGTGTCCGGGTGAGTTCCTGAGTGCGGGAAATGTCCACAGGAGTTAGGGGGAGATACGTCTTAGGAAACATGAGCAGGGCAGAGGTGTTGGGATGAAAGAGACATGAAGGTGTGTGAGGACATCGCATGTGGTGGCAGATCAAGGGGTTGTATGGGTAGGAGAAGGGAATTAGTGGGCATCAGAGTATTTGGGGTAGAAAGGAAAGCTGCTTGGCGGGCACCTGCATCAGCCCTAGCATTGCTCCTAGAGACAGGTCTGAGCGGTGTGCCTTGCAATGATAAGCCCTATGAGGATGGGTAGATGGGAGGAATGTGAGGAATTGGATGTGGATCCTCCCTCTGTTGTTAAAAACCCACGTTCCTTCCAGAGTGCAGCATGGGAAAGAAGAATGTGACAAGCATACTCGGTGTCTCTGTAGCCGTGAGGGAGACCCCTTGAGCAAGCGGGAAAGCGCAGCTCAGCGCCATGAGTTCAGCTGCTGGTTGGTGGTGTGGACGGCAGAGGCTGGGCCTCGATGCCTCAGAGTCGGAGACAACCGCATAACCAGACTTGTGTGTTCCCTCATGTATGAAGGAGCTACCGTCAGTGTACCAAGCGTGCATGGCTTGGGCAAGGGGCCCTCCTGCATGTGGACGGGGCGGGGCAGGAGCTGTTTTAGCGACTCTAAGTAGGAGTGGGTAGTCGTAACCTGTGTCAAGGGGAGTAAGGTAGAGGGATTGAGTAAGGGACACTGCTGAAAGGACAGCATGGAGAGACAGACAGAGTGGGGGAGAGCAGAGGACGTTTTTGTCTTCACCTGGACTCCTCTCAGGTGAAGCTTGAGCAGAAAGGCTTGGAGAGAGAGAATTTGGGAGGAAAGAAGTGTCTGCAAACCCTGTAGGTGAGAGCTGGGTGAGGGATGGATGAGAAAAGATGGTAAGCGGGGATCCTAGTGTTGGTTTTTTTGGTTTCTTTATGAGGGAGCTGGCAGCAGCCATGGCCCGGAGACAAGGGGGCATCTCTGGTCACTAGGTCCAGTCGCTTAGACAGGTAGGCTACTGGTGCGAAAGAGAGTCCTGGCTGTGTCTGAGAACCCCAAGAACAAAACCCTGTGGTTCAGTAATGTAAAGGGAGAAAGGATAGGAAAGATCAGGGAAGTGTAAGGCCAGGGTTTGAAGTAGTGCCGCTTGAAGTGGGTGAAAATGTGCAGTAATAAGACAAGGAGTGGGTCATGGAGGGGACCTAAAGAGGCCCTGTGTAAGGCTGAGGTAAGAGGGAGAGAGGGATCCAGGAACGGAGAAAATTGGCCATTCTTAAAAAGGAAAGCATGTCCTGTTTGGTGGAGGGAATGGGGTAATTTTGGATCAACTGTTTTCAGTCAAGGGTCAGCGCCTTATGAGTAGGGGTGATGAGGAGAGCCAGGTATGTGATCTCAGAGAGAGCACGCTATACCTTAGAGGGAGAGAGACACGATAGCGCCGCTCAGAAAGGAAATTGAGAAGGAGGCCAGTATCATGTTGACTGTCAGCTAAAGAGGGGCTGCGAAGGAGAAGGTCATCTACAGATTGGAAGAAGGTGAAACTAGGTAAAGGGAGGGCCATGAGGTCGGAGCCAGGGCGTGGCCAAAGAGGTGGGGACTAACCCTAAATCCCTCGGCACGACTGTCCAGGTGAGCTGGGACGAGTGGTGAGTGTCAGGATCGGTCCAGGTGAAAGCAAAAATGTCCTGAGGTTGAGGATCTAAGGGGATAGAAAAAAAGGCTTCCTTGAGATCTAGCACATAAAGGGGATAATGGAGAGACATGTGTAGGGACTGGGAACTACAGGACGTAAGGGTAGAACTGCAGAGTTGATGAGGCAGAGGTCTTGGATGAGGTGAAAGGAGCCGTTAGGTTTTTTTACTACAAGGATGGGAGGTATGCTGCAAAACAAGATCATTTTAATAATAATAAAAGCAAAAACCAGGGTGGAAGTGGACTCTTAAGCTATCTCTCCTAGGAGCAGTAGTGAGAGAGAGAAGAAATTTTTTTAGGTAGTATAAAATCAGATTTTTATTTAGCTGGCATCTTTTGGTAGTTTTAGACAGCATAGAGAGTCTTTTGAAGGTTCTGCCACACTATGTAGCAGTTGAAGTCACACCCACCGAGATAAGGTTCCAACTTCCCTCAACCCTTGTTTGTGGAGGGATGTGGAAGTGAACTCCACAGATGCAGGTGGAGAGGCGCGCCTCGGATGCGAACGCACTAAATTCCTCTGTTCAGCCGTGAGGTCTGGCCCCAAGGAACCGGGCTCCATAGCAGACAATCAGGTTCACGGAAACTAGAATTCACCAATGAGAAAAAGCCATTGTTCTGGGCTCTCCCGGGTTTCTAAGTACCCCTGACCCTGCCAGCCATCAGATGGCTCTCTCGCCCCTCACGGACTCTATGTCCATGAGTTCTGTCCTTTCTCTCTTCTAATAAAATCCTCCTCGATCCTCTACGAGTGTTCTGGCTTCAATCTTTGACTCCTGAACACAAGAACCTGGACATTTACAAAACAAAACAAAACAAAACAAAACAAAACAAAACAAAACAAAACAAAACAAAACAAAACCCGCAGCAGTAGTTGATGAGAGAAGGTCAACTGGGTTCAGACTCTGAACATCTGAACTATCCCAGGTTTGCCCGGGCTTCCTGTCTGGGGATTGGGGGGACTCAGAGAAGCAGCTGAAGGAGAAAGACGTGGGTGTTCACCGATGGTCAGGGAGGAAGCTAACAGCCCCCCCCTCCATACCCATCCACCACCTCTCTTCTCTGTGTACATATTCATAACAGACTTTCCCTTTGCTCCTGACCTTGGCCCATTTCTTCTTCATAAAAATAATGGGTTCCATACTCAACTAGGGCATTTCTGCCTCATTCTTCTACCTGTTCTATCTATCTGGGGTTCAGCTGGAGGCAGGAGATGGCTGGATGATAGGCAGGTGCTCTTTCCTCCTAGGGGAATGTCAGCGTGAAGGGGATGCCAGTTGCCATGGATTTCCTTTTTGCTCAAACATTGTGATTCCCTGTTTGCTTCTGGTACAGGACCTGCTGGAGTTGGTAATCATGGGCTTGCTGACAGAGGGCCCCAGGGGCCTGAATGGTTTCCCTCACCACAGGGAGGTAACTCCTTTGGTTCTCAGCCCTCCTATGCCAGCACCTCATGTTCCTGAGACCTTGCCTGTGATACTGCAATTTAATTCCTCAAGACGCTTGGTCTGTGGGCACTACGAAGGTTTTCTGGGCTTTGGGAGCAGTTCTTATAGAACATAGCTGTATCCATTGAGAAGGCGGAGGAAGAGGAGATAGAGTGGCAGCAACAGTGGCGTATGACCTTTGCCAAAAGCAAGCTTGATCCTTCCTTCTTGGCAAAGTCTTCCCACAACTTCCTGGTCTTCTATGCCCAGGCTTGTGTGTGTGTGTGTGTGTGTGTGTGTGTGTGTGTGTGTGTGTGTGTGTGTTTGAAAGAGGACATTGGGTGTCCTGCTCTATTTTTTCCATTTTATTCCCTTGAGAGAAGATCTCACTAAACCTGGAGTTAGGCTAGCAAATAGTAAGTACCCAGCAAGCTTCCTGTCTCTGTCCCCATTTCCTTCCTAGTACTAGGGTTACAGGTTTATGCTACGTCCTGTTTTTTTTTTTTTTTTACATGGATTCTGGGGATTTGCATCTAGTTTTCAAGTCTGCCCAGCAAGTGCTCTTAGAGACTGGGTCATCTCCCTAGCCCCGCGTACTTCTCCACATGATCGTGGTCAAAGCAGGGAGTTCACTGGGGAGTCTTTCTCCTCCTTTTTGCATTGTAGCAGAATTTAACTCCATCTGGAGCTTAATTGCTCTTGCCTTGGGGAAAAGCAAAGGGCAGATCACCCCAGGAGTCCTTCTAAAATAGTTTTATTAGGTGCTTAAAATAGTTTCTGGCAGATGGAGTGTAGAGTGGGGGTGGGGAGTAGAGCTGCCTGTGACATTTCCAAAGTTATGTTTGTGCAAGCACAAGTACACACATGTACACACGGCTCATCTTCCTGCGTGGGGCAGCTAGAGAAGCTGAGGAATTAGGAAGGGGCATACAAGAGAAGAGTTCGGGGGCTTCTAATCACCACTGAGGAGAAAGGCCTTACACTAGGTTACTTGTGGTACTTGGTTCTGCCCTGCCTGATGTGTGCTGTCAGAAGGACCCTGGGGCTTGGTGGAAGGAGCTAAGTCAGGGGAGTACAGCAAGTTTCTAAAAGCCTGGACTTTCAGTTGAAGGTTAAGAGTGGCAAAGAAGCCCTTGCTTTGCAAATGAAAACACAGGGCCTCCAGGTCATTTTCTTACCTTGAAAGAAAGATCTGTATAGATAAGTCCATATTCCGGTAGACATTCATCACTCTAAGCCTGCCCGATAGGCCTTCAAATGGCTGTGGGTGAACATTTCCCAAGGTAGCTTCCAACCTCGGTGGAATCCTGCAGTGCTGAGTATAATCCTCTAGCCTTCTAACACAGCATTCTTTTTTTTTTATTAATACATTTCTTATTATTATTTCAGCTCATACAAACTTAATAGGGACACCAGTTCCCTCCCTCCCTCCTCCTCCCCCTGAGCCCCTGCTCTCCTTCCCCATCCCCCATGCCTCCCGCCCCAATTCCCAGAGTCCTTTCTTGTGCATGCCTGACTCTCCTCTGGGCCCTCCTCTCCAATGACGTACAAGGACCCAGTGGCATTTCCCTGAACCCTTTCCCGTGTTCCCCTTAAGCATAGGAACACTACTGTGGCTGTCAATCCCTTGCCTCTAAGGATCTTGGTGCCTTTAGCAGATGCTAGACTTTGTAACACAGCATTCTTGACCTCTCTGGGTTTTTAATGCAATTTCGAACCTTATTAAGTACAAGGTGTCTTCGCTGCAGAGCATTTCACATATTCAACTACACAGAAAGATTGACTGGCACTTCACAAAGGTCCACGGACTCTCCAACTCTGGGCCACAGAATGTAGTGAGGGTCCTGAGAGGAAGGGACTTCAGCTGCCCTGTTCACTGTAAGATGGAAGGAGATAATGGCATCTAAATGTAGAGGACAGGAGCTGACCTCAAGGTTTAAACTGTGGACATTGAGATTTTGCTAAGTTATGGTGTCCTCATCCACGGAGCCTCTGCTGTGGTCAAATCTGCCCTCAATTGTATAATCTTGGGTTATACAATTGGGTTTGAAGTTTCTAAGCCTTCCTCTTCCTACCTGCAAAATAAGAATAATGATATGTGTTCTACCAAGCTCATTGAGATCTTACTCAGAGCAAAGGAGAAGGTAGATTTCAGCAAATCGAGATGGCCCACAATAGGCCACATGGTATTCTTGTCAGGTAAGCTGAGCCTGGGTTGTTTCTTCCTTTCCTACTGGCCCTTTTGGAGTGCTGAGTGTGGTGATGCGAGAAGTAGCTTCCTCAGCACTCCCTTGACCTATCTGTGTTGTCCTGTTGCCAAGGAAGCTGCCATTTCTGAGCACTGCTCTTCCAGCATGACGAGGCATCCAGAAGTAAGACAAACTGCCATCCCTCCGGGGGTGTGGTGGTCCTGGAGGCAGTAGAGTGATACGATGCTTGGAAATGTGTACACACAAGGTGGGAGAGCTCTTTGGCTGGGTACATAGGAAAGGGGGCTTAGAAGAGCACAAATGGTTGGTGACGAAGTGGAGGAGGGGCCTTGACTCCCAACTGTAACAGAGGATGGAAAGGTGAGCAGTGCGGTCCAGGTGAGGATGAAAGACTGAGGAACAGTTCAGAGGGCAGATGGGTGAGAGAGACTCGGGCCACCTGGCTGTAAGGAAGCCAGGAGATATTGTGCTCTAATTGGTGCTCTCAGAGGGGTCTGAATGCACCAGATCCCCCACTAGGTGCGCACTTGGCGTCCAGCCTCTGATGAGCTGCTGACACGCCTACTGGCACCTGACCTCGGGCACAAGGAGGTCCCTGAGCAAAGCTGTGGGGAACTTAATGCTGAGAGACAAGAACTGACCAGTGAGGATGGGTTCCAGCCCTTCAGGGAACCACTACAGAACCCTAGAATCAGTCAGACCCAAGGATGAAAAGTCAAGGAAGCCCGGCCAGAATGGTAAAAAGCGGTCTCGGAACTTCAGAGGAAAGAGAGCCCCGGCTCTCAAGATGGTGCCAGTCAAGAGCCTTAAAAACCAAAGTCCCGGGGCTGGAGAGGTGGCTCAGGGGTTAAGCCTCTGCCTTGCAGGCAGAAGGTCCTGAGTTTGGATCCTAACCCCATGGATAGATGCCGGGCGGAAGCGGGGGCGGCCTGCGTTTCTGGTCCTGGTAGGGCAGAGCCTGTGAATCCCGGGGTGGAGTAAACAAGGAGGAGGTGGAGGCGTCCATGGTGGTTCCCGAATTCGTCCGTGGTTCTACACACATATACACACATACATGCATACATACACACACACACACACACACACACACACACACACACACACAATTGAATAAATAATAAAAACAATTAAAAAAATCAACAGTTAAAAAAAAAAAAAAAAAAAAAAAACCAAAGTCCCGACAACAAAGTTGCAAATTATCCTGGGTTTTTAAAAAAAGAGGACAATAGCTAAAAATAAAGTGGCTGTATAGGGAGTTCTCAAATGCACACAGCTTTGAAAAGTCTGAAGTTCTAGAAAAACTTTTGACATACTTTTAAGATATATGAATTTGAAGATGGGCGGGGTGGTGCATATAATGCGAGCATGGGGGAGGTTGAGGCAAGAGGAACAGAAATTCAAGGTTATCCTAAGTTCCATAATGAGTTTGCGGCCAGCCTGGGCTATCTGAGACTGTTTCAAAAAGTGAAACAAAAACAAAATGAAACGAAAATATGGATTTGAATACAAAAGTGGAGAGTTTTTCAGACAGAGCCTTCAGAATCACTGCTAGCTGTGTGACCTTGGAGGTGTCACTAGATCTTTCTGAGCTCTAGTAGTTAAGTCTGAAAAATGAGAGTAATTGTATCCATGTTAAAGGCAGTGGAGAGTGAAATAACATGGTACGTGTGCAATCCCTGCTGATTGAGGACCGGCGCATGGGAAGTGCTCGGTGTTTCCCATTTTGCTATCTGAAGAGGTAGAAGATGTTGTCAAAGGGCAGCTGCAAAAATGTGGTGTGCTGGTAGGAAGCACACAAGGTAGGTCAAAGGCAAGTGAGCCGACACTGAGTTCCCTGGGAGCACACAGAGCTCCGTGGGTGGAGTCACCGGCAGGGGGTAGATGCCGTGCTAGACCCAGGCATGGGTGATGTTTGGTGGAAGCACAGCAAGTGACTCGCTGGTGTCAGCGCCTGTCTCCGATTGTGTGCTTTGACAATCAACACAAGTGAGATAGAATCAGAGGCCAGTGAAGATTGTTCCCAGTGCCTTAAGTCATGCAAGGTGGGCACTGTAGAGCTTACAGATGCTGTGGTGGAAGCTTGACCAACAAGATCTATTTTGAAACAGGAAATGGAGAAGGATCGGAAGCCAGTAAGAAAAGAACACGTGGCTTGGATTTGTAGGGAAAGACTGTCTAGAAATTAGAACTGTCTAGCGCTTGCAAAATTCTAGAGGGATGATTGAGCAGATGATTGTAGTAACTTTCTAACTAGGCTGTCTTCCCAGTATGCCCTAAACCCTGCTCTGTGTTCTCAGCCCAAGGGGTTCAGGGATTTTCAGATGGATCCCCGTATCTCCCGTTCTTTCTAAAATTCAATTTAATTTATTTATAAGACAGTAACAGAGAAGGGGGGAGGAGAGAGAATATGTGTGGAACTCAGAGGACTTTTGGAAGATGTTTCTCTCCTTCTGTATGTCGGCTTTGGGGATCCAGCTCAGGTCACCAAGTTTGTGCACCGCTGATTTTACTGCTAAAGCACCTTGCTGGTCTCTGTATTCCCAATTCTGAGAACAGTTTTCCCTATAGTCACGTTCATTTGTTGCCTGAGAGGGAGGAAGATGGTCTGGGTAGATGGAGAAAGTTCACGACAGTGGTCAACCATTCTGGCTTTTCTGGAACCAAAGCGTACTGACCTATAGGACTTTAGGTACAAAAACCAGGAAAGTGCTCACTGGCTTTCTACACTTAGACCTACAGTGTCATCTTCTATGGTACAGTGAGCATTCCCAGGAATGGCACAGACTCACTATACCCTCATCTTGGCACAACCTCCCACCAAGTCTGCCTTGACAGTCCTACCAGGGAGATGCAGAAAGGTGGGCTCCAAGATTGTGCATTAGAGGAGGGAGCCAGACATGTTGATTAATGAATCAAATGATGGGGAGGTGGGAAGGCTGCAGAGACATGATCAGGGCAAGAAGGATTCCACCGCCCACCTTCTTGCAGGACACTGCAAAGCATAGTGCTTTTTCCCCCGGGACCACAACTGGCTGTCCCTCAAGCACCGTTGGAGAAAAGAGATCACTAGCTACCTTCCTTTCCTTCCCTCACCCAGCTTAAATCTCATAAACTGAGCAGTTTGAGACCTGAATTCAGCAGACAGGCACAGTAAATTCCTGTAATGACCACCCTGAAGAAGAGATTCATTTTTAAAGGACCTGTGCAGCAGGGCGGCTACAAGATAGCTGGGAAGCAGCGCGGCAGGGAAAGCTGGGTGCAGGGGGCCCCAGCACAGCATCCTTGTGGGTAACTTCTCCCAAAGTTTACAAGTTCTCTTGGATTTCTGTCTGTGACTGAGACGAAGGGAAATGGGTGGAGCAGAGAAAGAATTGGTCCTGGGGCCTGGGATCAGTCCTTTCACCATCCAATCTGGCATATTTTCAAGTATTTTGAGCTAGAGCTTAAATTTAACCTTGGGCTAGCCTCCTACATCTCAACCCAGGACTCTTTGGTTAGTTCTAGGATGGGGTGATGATTCAGGAGCCTTGCTGGGTTCTGGGAATGGCACTTTCTTTCTCCACATTATGTAGCCTGGTCCAGAACAGCAGGTGCCCATCAAAAGATGGATGTGCTAGAGGACACAGAGGCAGTGACCCCAGCCTTCGATGATCAGTGCAGGCTCTGTCCTTCCCCTGCAGTGAGCCAATAGATGGAGTCTCACAGGCCACCCTGGTCAATAAGCAGCACAAGGCAGGACTTATGGAGAAAGACCTTTGAGGGTTAGGAGTGTCTGTGGGGGGTGTAGAGAGAGGCACAAGGAACATGTGTGTTCTGTAGGACATAGTTCCTGGGAAAGAGCATGGGAGAGTGGGGATTCTATGCTTCATGACAGTGGGGGACACTGAAACAGGACTTAGTCGGCAACGTCCTGCAGCTCCTTCCCAACCTCTCTTCAGCTGTCTATGAAAAAGCCAAAGTATAGTGGAAGGGGCTGAAGTAGGAGGATTATGAGTTTGACTGAGTACAACCTGAGCTGTAGAGAGACCCTATTTCAAGAACCAAACAAACACAAAATTAAACAAAGATGGGGGATAGTGGAGGCTTGGAGCAGGAGTGAAAAATTCTAGCTACTCCAAGACTGGTGTCCAGGGCTCTTAAGAGTGTTGTCGCCCAGCCAGCAGATCAGGCACTTGAGCACTTAATAGAAATCCAGGTAGGAATAAAAAAAATCCAGGTAGAAACTCTGGGGGAGGGGGATTAACCACTAGTGTTTAACCAGTTCTGCAGTGGATTGCCTGGGGTGAAGGAGCTTCTGAGAATCCTATTTTAGGGGACACTGCCCTCTGCAAGTTTTCTTTGCCTAGGTTTCTGGGTCCAATGAGCTGTCCCTGGTCCTGGCATCCACTATGTATACATCTGCAGTCCTGAACTCCTAACAAGTGGGTCCCATGGGTTCTGTAACACAGGGGCCCCTCAGGCTTTCTGCGGTCTTTTGCCAGTTTCAGGAAACTCATTCCTTTCACCAGCCTGTCTCAGAAACAGTATGGGTGTTCAGGGGCCTCTAGTGCTGGCATCACCCCTTGCTTGGCTCACACAACCCCTGCCACTCTTGTTTCTGTTGGCTTCCCAACAGATGTTCCTCTTCATATTTTGATTGTCAGAAGTCAATTGGTTAAAAAAAAAAGTGCAAATCAGGCTTACTGCAAAGCACAGCAAAAGGCAACTAAGAGATAAATGTCGCCATTTCCTAAGCATAGCCCCTCAGACCCTCTCACCCATGCCAACCTCCTACCCCACCAGCGAAGGTCTTGCTGTCTGGGTGATTTGTGATACTCTGCATGACTCTGCCTCTTGGGTTGTTTTAATTGGGATTAGGCAGGGAAGTGCTTCCTATGCACTGGCATGTTAATTGCTTATCAGAGGAGAAGTGGGGACCTTTGGGGATGGAAATTTCCATACTCTCTCCATCCTTTGGATTTCTCTCTCTCTCTTTTTCTCTCTGCCTCTCCTTGTCTTCTATTCTTTCTTGCTGGTCACTTCTCGCCCTGTCTCTCTTTCCCTAGGACTCCTGCTTACAGCTATGGGTACACTACCAGATCCAGAGGCCAAAACTGAGAGGAAAAGGAAAACCTTTCTGGTCTGTGTCTCCTCCAAGCCCTTATCAAATGCCCGCCCCCACTTCTGCTCAGCTCCAGGCTTTGATGAGACCCCAGAGCACAAGAGCTCTGTGCAAACTCAGTATGTGAAGGATTATGTACTCCCGCTTACTGTTGTTATTGTTTATTTTCATTTTTTACAAAACAGGAGAAAAGAGTGAATTGGGTTGGGGGCGGGTGATACATTTCTCCACAAAGGTACAAAACTGCCTATAGAAAGTCAGCTTCAGACCCCAGGCTGCGAGATGAGGCATCCTTGGGTACCTCTCCCCAAATGTCCTTCAGATCCAGCTGGGGCACACTTTCACTTTGGGGCAGGCCCCCAAGTTAGAGAGAAGAGGCCTTCTTCAGTCCTTGCCCAGGAGGGGAACGAGCAAGCAACTGACTATACAAAGAAAGAGAAGAGGAAGGGGGTGTATCCTGTGGGCCAGGAGACTGGGGACACAGGCAGGGGACAACCAGGCCGAGGCCCAGAGGCCTCTGGATAGGTGGGAGGCTCTAGGCAGAGTCCTTCCTGTTCCTTGGAGAACAGCAGCCAGGCCCCCCAGAAGGTAGGAGCAAGCTTCTGGAGGTTTCCAGAGCAACCTGGGAACCACAGAACCCCGTCAGTCTTGGTCCAGCTGCCAGGCCTCAGGCACACAGATGCACGCCACTCACTTGGCGGGGCATCTGGCCTGGACTGCCTCTTTCAGTAAAGAGTAGTCCTAGCAATTCCTCTGCAGCCGAAGCCTGGCTGAGCTTCAGGAATGTTGAAGTGATGGCGATGACAGTGTCACTCCTGAGCATCCAGACACCTTCTTCCCTGGATTCCAGGGCAGCACGAGGGGTGCAGACACTACCCGGACAGACGGGGTGCTCCAGCCCCAGAAAGCCCAGGCTGGAAAGAGAGGCCGTCCCCCCACTCCCTGCCTGGGATGGCCTGTGCCAAGGTGGGCTGCAAGCCCAGCTGCCAGCAGAAAGATGGCAAGAGCCAGCATGGCTATGAGCCCAGGCCGGTCCCCTAGTGCTCTGTGGCAAGGAGAGGCCTCTTTAGTTCTGGCCCATACACAGGCCAGCTGGGTGTGGGCATCAGCAAAGGCCACTTGCAGGCAGGCCCAGTACTCCGTGGCTGGAAGGAGGCGGGTCATGTTGTAGTGGTGCGTACCCCGGGGTAAGCGGGCCAAAGCAGTGGCCCCCTGGTCCCGAAGGGAGGAGGCGCTGGACCAGGTGAGGTTAGTGGAGACTATGTTGGGTGGGGATACCCAAGAAAGCAGGATGTGATAGGGGTAGGACTCCTGCACCCGGAGCTCCAACCCCTGCCCCTCATCTCTGCCTGGCTGGAAGGGTGCACTGCCAACTACCACACTGACTGTCTTCGAGTCGGCCCCCACCAGGTTGTGAGCCACACAGGTGTACAGCCCCGCCTCTTCTGCCGTCACCCTTCGCAGCTCCAGTGTCCCCTCGGGGTACACTCGATATCTCCTGCTTGCATGGGCAGGCTTCAGCCGAATCCCAGATGGAGTGACCCAGTAGATCTCGGGCTCTGGTTCAGCCAGAGCCCGGCAGTGTAGTACCATGGTCTCCCCACTGGCCACCTGCAGGCTGGGGGGGAAACTGCGAGGGGAGATGAGGGGCAGGCAGTGGTCTGTCATCTCCCGGAAGGGCACCTCACGGACCGGGCGGCGCTGGAGGTCTGGAGGCTCAGCGCACAAGGTAGACTGTGGTTCGATGAAGCGGACGCGGGTACTGGTGGCATTGGCCCAGCGGATGACACAGTCGCAACGGATGGGGTTGCCGTGGAGCCCCACCTCCTGGAGGTTGGGCAGAGACTCCACCGTCTGCTGGTGCAAGGCACTGAGAGCGTTGTTGTTGAGCATGAGGGTCTCCATCTGGGGCAGGTGGTGGAAGGCGCGGGGATGGATGAAGGAGAGCCGTGGGTTGTTGGTGATGTCCAGCTTGGTCAGCTCGGGAAGGTTCACCAGTGCGAATTTGTCAATGGAGACCAGCTCCTCCATGTTGTTCAGTCCTAGCTCCTTGAGGTGCAGCATGTTGGCAAAATCCCCCGGCCCCACCCGCTGCAGTGGGTTTTTGTTCAGGTCTAAGAACTTGAGTCCAGGCACCTGCTCCAAGGCCCGCCTGGGCACCTGGGCCAGCTGGTTGTCGTAGAAGGAGAGGCTTTCCAGGCTCCGTAGCCCCTCCAGGGCATAGTCAGAGATCTCCCGCAGGTTCATGCCTGCCAGCACCAGGCTGCGCAGGTTGGCCAGCGGCCGGAAGTTCATGTCCAAGATGGCATCCACCTTGTTGCCGCCAATCATGAGGATCTCTAAGTTAGGCAGCATCTCAAACCAGCGGCTGTCGATAGTCCTCAGCAGGTTGGAGTTGAGGTGTAGCCGCAGCAGGTTGCTGAGGCCTGCAAAGGCCCCGGGGGCGATGCGGCACAGCTGGTTGTGGTTCAGATACAGCTCCTGCAGGCCGGCCAGCCCAGCAAAGCTGTGGTCCTCCAGCCGGCTCAGCTGGTTCTCCTCCAGGTGCAGGCTCAGCAGCTGCGGCAGGGCTCGGAAGTCACAGTCTCGGGCGTCCGAGAAGCTGTTCTGGGACAGGTCCAGCTCCGTGAGGTTGGCTAGGTAGGCGAGCTCGGCGTGCTCCACCCGGACGATGCTGTTGCTCTGCAGCAGCAGGGTCTGAGTTCCCGCGGGGAGTCCTGAGGGCACCGCTGTCAGGAAAAGGTCGTTGCAGTCCACAGTGGTGGCTTCCCGGTAGGACGAGCGGGGAGTGTACCAGGGCCGGATTTGGCAGGCACACTGAGGAGGGCAGGGCACACGCCAGGGCACTACAGGCACCGCAGCAGTGGCACTAGCCACCCAAGCTAGCAAGAGGGGGACCAGGAGGAGCCTCATGACGGAGCTTCAGGGCAGGGGACCCTCCACGGGGAGAGTCCAGAGTCCTGCTCTTAATTTTGGCAGATCGAGGGTCAGCAGCCCTGCCAGGGCCTGGGGAACCACCTTCCCAGGGCAATCGTTCTACGGTGGTGGGTGGGCATCACTTGGTGCCCCCTGGGTGTGGCTTCTCATCCTCGTGGACCAGGCTGGGCCTGCTCACTCATCTCCACAGTGCATCTGGGCGGCCCTGGAAGGAAAGGACATAGTTAGGGAGGTAGTCGAAGACCAGACTCACCCCTCCTTGTAGACTTAAGCTGCAGGAGCAGCAGGGGTGCTGGCTGAAGCCAGAAGCAGGTCTCCTGGACTCTGTCCCGCAGTTCTTAAGGCTTCAGTGACCCTTCCTACCAAAGACTCTAAGTCCTTGGGGACGAATCGTGAAATAAGTCAGATTGTGTGTGTGTGTGTGTGTGCGCGCGTGTGTGTTGTGACATATATGTGGGAGTGTATTGTGTGTATATGTGGTATGGCGTGTGGTACGTGTGTTTGTTTTTTGGGGGGATTAGATGGGCTGAAATTGAAGCCCAGATAAATGTGGAACAGATCCTCTGACCTCCTTGCTGTTTTCTCTTTCCCTCTTTGGCTCAGTAGACAAGTGAGACAAATGATAGTTTCTAGATATTCCTTTAATGGTATAGGTGGGAAGGAGGCAGTAAAAACAAGCTCAGCTTCCAAAATATGAGATGGGCTTCCCAAATATTTTAGTTTCACGCTACTGCAACAAAATGCCTGATCCAAGCAATTTAGGGGTTTAATTCCAGCTCACAATTACAGGTTATGGTTCGTCATATCAGGGAAGTCACAGCAGCAGAAGGGGAAGGAATCACACCACCGCCAAGAGCATAAAAAAGTAAAGCACAGATGAAGGATGCATGATTGCTTGTCTGTTCAGCTAGTTCTTTCCATTTTATCCACTGCCTAAGCAGTAGCCCTGCTCATAACTGGAATGTCCCGGGTCAATTATGCAATCAAGAGCATCTCCTACAGGCAGCCCCAAAGGCCTGTCTTAATCTAAAGATTGCCTCTCAAATAGGCCTAGAGACCAAATTCTCAGGCTGTCAGGTTGACAATACTAATCATCTTGTCTCTTCCCTTGTCAACCTCATGCCAAAACACATCACCTTTTGGGCATAACTGTCTTTCCCCATTCCTCCTATTCATAAAATGCATTCAGTCCAACTTTAAAAGTCCTAATAGTTATCTATAGTTCTAACACCTTAAAAGTCTAAAGTCTCTTAACTGTGAGCTCCTTTCAGAAACAAATTATATACTTCCAACATATAATAGTACAGAACAAATATTCTTATTTCAGAATGGAAGAATGAAGACATGATAAGTAAGGAATAATCAGAATCAAAGGAAGATCACAACCCAGAGGGCAAACACTAAATCCCGTGGTTCCATATCTAGCATCTATTACTTGAAACATAATCAAGTGAGCTCCAGAAGGGCTGCATATCTTTGCCTCAGCTCTGCTGACTGTACACTTCACTCATGGATTCTCACTAGGGCCTGTTCCATTCCATATAAGAAGTTTTTCTTGATGCACAAACACGGTCCTAGCATCTCTAATGTCTGAAGGTCTCCACTGCAACTTCAGGCTCTGCCTTCCTTTCCAAAGACTCTCACTTGGTCATATGGTGCCAGACCTCAGTTGCTTTCTATGACCTCCTCAATCTTACGTGTCTGCAAAGCCAATACTACCTGAACAATTCTGTTGGAGCCTGGTCTATATGGACCACAGTTGTGTCAGCTTCTATGTCCTGCTTTTCTTCCTTTTAGTGAATCTGGATCTTCATAAATTGAGCCTCAAACAGGTGGGGTCTTGTAGACAGCACATGCGCGCAGTGCGCGCACATGCACGCGCGCGTACACACACACACACACACACACACACACACACACACACCTGACTTATTCCATGACACTGCAGCAGAGGAGATTGCTCTTTAGTAGTACTGATTTATTTAGCAGCTACAGCTGCTCTCTCAGCACAAGTCTGAACACTCTTCTGCCTTGAAATTGCTTCTGCCAAGGAAACTAGTTTATTATCTTCAGACTCAACTACCCTTAGGTTCTCAGGACGTTGGCAGAATGAAGCCAGGTCTTTGGCCAAAATAGCATATGAGGGCCTTTAGTAGTTCTCTATACTAAAACCTCAGGAGTTGGACTTCAACAGTTTGCATCTCTCTCAACATTAGTATCCTCCAAGCTCTCACCAGAATGGGCTTCCAGCACTCCATGCTTTTCTAGCTCAAAGTTCCAAGCTCTTCCACATTCTTCCCATAAAACAGTTCCAAAGGCTTAAAATTTTATCATACTAACAACCCCACTTTTGGTACTGTTTTAGTTTTATTTCATGTTGCAGCCACAAAATACCTGATCCAGGCAATTCAGGGAGAAAGGGTTTGATTTCAACTCACAATCACAGGTTATAGTTCATCATGTCAGGGAAGTCACAGCAGCGGGAGGGGAGGGAACTGAGGGAACTGGTCATATCATATCTACGGTCAATAGCAGAAAAGAACAGATGAAGACATGCATGGTTGCTTGCCATTCTATGCTCAGCTTGTTCTTTCCACCTCTATCCACCTGCCTAAGGAGTAACCCTGCTCATAATGAACTGGAAACTCTCAGGTCAATTATGCAATCAAGAGCATCTTCTATAGGCAGCCCAAAGGCCTGTCTTAGTCTAGAGATTCCCTCTCAGGTAGATCTGGAGACGTGCTTCCTAAGTGTCAGGTTGACAGTAACTACCAACTCCCATGCCATGATTCTGGAGTTGGCTAGGAGACCCTGACCCTACATTTACACTAGCTGGGGCAGTAGGATAGTCCTGCCTAAGATCCACCTAGGCCCTCATGGATGGAGGGACAGCTTTGGGTTTTGGCAACTTTGTGCCCTGGAGGCTTGGGCTTTTCTTTCCTAATGGCCTGCTAGAGCCACCTAGCAGGATAGGGGTGGGGATTTCAGGAACCTGGTCTAAGCTCTTCAGCATTGTAAGTGTAACCTTGTGTAAACTGGCCACTCTTGCACTATGAACAAAAAAGGGGGTGGAGTCATCTTGAATTCAGGCATCTACAGAAAACGTCTCCTGGGCTTTTCGGGGACAATGGACTCTTAGAAAACAGACATTAAGGACTGGAGAGAAGGACCTGAGTTCAGATCCTGGGTCCCACATAAAACTCCAGATAGAAATGGCAGTGCCCTGGTGGGCAGAGCTTGGGAATCCCAGAATGAAGCAAAAAAGAGGCAGAAGCAATCCAGGATGACTCCTGAAGTCATCCTTGATTCTCCACAGGGACACAGAGTGCATTCTGAGACACACACACACACACACACACAGACATTAGGGTTCTACAAGCTCCACCCTGTGGGCTAAGGGGCTGGCTTGCGCTGCTGCGCTGTCCTTGTCCCGGCACCAAGGAAGCATTCTTCATCGAGTTCTCTCATCACTGCACCTAAGCTAGTGCTGGATGTAGGAGTCCAGCTGTGTCACTGTCTTACCCCAGGAGTTTTCTCTCATCTGGAACCCAAGATTCTGTTGTTTCCTTCTTCCTGGGTATGGGTAACAAATCAATTTTCTCTCTCAGATCGCAGAGTATGTTTGTGCTGCCTGGAATCAAAGAGGGAAACAAAACCCGGTCAGATGCCAGGGCTCCCTTCTTGGGCCTGGTCTGATTCCTGGCAAGTTTTCAGCTGCAGGTGTCCAGGACACATTTAACCAAGAACCCATTACCAGCTAAGACTCTTCAAAGCTTATTCATGTAACTGTCCTAACAGGCCTATGAGAGAAGCAGTCACATCTCCAGTTTGTAGGTGAGGAAACAGGTCCAGAAGGAGTCAAGTCTCTAAGGCAGTAAGTAGCAGCCCCAGGCGGAAGGCTGTGCTGTTTCTTCCTTGCCGTGCTGCCATCGGCCTGGTGGGCTTAGCCCAGGGAGCTGTAGGTGCCATGCTTGTTCCCTGGGCAGGCATTCCTCGCCAGGGAGCTGGAGAGAGCTCAGAGCTGTGTCTGCCAGCTCCCAGCCAGGTGCCTCCAGCTGGCCACCTGGGGCTTTCTGCAGGGAGGGGAGCAGTAGGACAGGGCGTCCTTCGCTGAGCAGGAGAGCAGCATTCCCGTGTACATCTGATTCCATCCTACTTTCCTCGGCAGCTATTTCTGAAGGTGGGAAAGCAACTGTGACTTGAAAGGCACAGAGGTTTGCGTAGGGGTGTGTGTGCTGACACATAAAACTCAGGGTAAACAAACACACGTGCACACGTGCCTGCCTGCCTGCATATGTGTACAAAGGAAACCGTGGGAAACCTGCCGCCTCAGCCAGTAACTGGGGGCCAGTGAGGAGACTTTGTGGGTACAGAGGAAGTAGACACTCAACCGAGTCTCTGAGAAGTACCTATCATGCAATCAGAGCGAAGGCCAGCGGCCCTGCCACACTTCCATACCAAACCTGTGACTCTCCCCTGCAGCTGGCATCAGAGAGGCTCTAGGAGGCTGGGCACCAAAACCTGGCTCCACCACTACCTTAGGAAAAGGTACTTGGGGGCTGGAGAGATGGCTCAGGGGTTAAGACTCTGCCTCACAAGCAGGAGGTCCTGAGTTCAGATCCCAGGTCCCACACCAGGTGGAAATGGCAGTGGCTTGAACTTCTGGCCTGGTGGGTAGAGCCTGGGAAATTTCAGAGTGAAGTTTTTAAAAAGGAGAGAAGCAATCCAGGATGATTTCTGAAGTCAACTTTGGTCCTCCACAGAGATACACAGTATCTTCTCTCTCTCTCTCTCTCTCTCTCTCTCTCTCTCTCTCTCTCTCTCTCTCACACACACACACACAGACTGTAATCAGTAGGATACAAGAAAGCTTCCTGTGCATGAAGCTTGTCCAGTGCTGTCCAAGGTGGGGTGGACAGCTATGAACGGAGTGGTAATGTGATCACCCCTCAGTGTGCCAACTGGTGGAAAGGCAGGGTCCGAACGGTAAATAGACGAATCCTGAGCAGCTCTCAGCTGGAGAGGAGGGTGAGACCAGCGGATGGGGAGGAGGATGAGGCTGAGCAGGGGAGGAGGATGAGGTGAGCAAGAGGAGAGGGCTCTGCAGCGTCGCTCACCTTTACACCCAGTCTGAGCCAGGGACTTCCAACTCCCCCAACAATACCTTTGTTTTGAGTGCTAAGCCAACATTCATCAAGAAGTCATCCAAACCCCAAAAAGGTTCCACCGTATGCAGTTTCCCTCCTGGCCCGTGACTGGCTAGGCGTGTGTGTGCAGCAGCGCCTAGCTCAAGAGCAGGGATGGGCTTTAATATCCTCGTACGGGGCTCGAGGAGTACTAATTCCTTTAACCTGGCCGGTTAGCCCAGTTGGTTAGAGCATGGTGCTAATAATAACATGCAGCAGCTGGGGACTCGGGTTCCCATTGCATCGGGGACCCCAGGGCGTGGGAAGACCAGACAAGTCTCGAGGCTGAGTGCACAGCATCCTGAAACTCACAGCTGCCCACTCACCTGCCATCACCATTTAGAGCTGTCTTGCACGTGGCCCACTCACGCAGGCTGATTAGCAAGTCCTATAGGGAGCTGCAGAGAAAGGAAATGGTCTTTTACCTTCACTCTCCCGGTGATCAGGAATTCAGTCTAGAACATGTTCCTTTCTACCTTGGGACACAGGCTGACTTAGAGAGTACTACGAGGGACTAAAAATAGAACACGAAAACATCCCGTTGAGTCTGTGTAGGCGGTGAAGGGATTCTTTACTTTCATTTTATCAGGAAGGCAACTGAGGGTCGAAATAGTCATGTGACTCATCAGAGGTTGCACAGCTTCTATGAGGTAGGGTGGGACCTGGGGGCTTTTATTTCTTTCTTTTCTACTACAGTCTACCCCACCAATCCAGTCTACAAGGATCAATGCCTGCTAAAAGGGAGCAGAGTGTTGAGCTCACTTGAAATGCCTGCTTCAGTTGCAAATTCCTTCAGAGGCAGACCTGGCTCCTTAGCAAATCCATCCTGTCTCCTGCAGGGCCCAAAGAGATCCTTTCCCTTACTCTTGGCCAGACAGCCCCTCTTAGGGGACAGTGCAGGAAGAAGCCCTGTTCTGTGCGAATGTGGGTAGGCATGGAACCATGGGGTCAAAGAGAGTTACTCTGCTGATTATGCGTCAGGTGCTGGTCAGAGCCCGGGCCCCCCCCCCCGAATCATCCTCCAAGCCCACAGGGCTGGTTGCTCACCCCAAAGGCAAGTCATGTACTTGGAAGGGCTTCCTCTGCAAATCCATTTGGACTCACCTGCAACTGGATTCCCACCAGGAATCTTCTTTGGGCTTAGCAGAGGTTGTGGGACAGATTCCTCACTTACTCCCCCTGCTATATAATAGGACCCTGGCCAAATTCTAAGGGACAGAGTTTTGGGGACACTGTTGATCTTTTGCTCCTCCTCTGACCTTACCCCTGTGGCACTGCAATGGAATCAGCTGATGCATGCAGACTCCTTCCCTCAGGCCTTCCCTCGGTGCCCCCCCCTGCCAGGCCCCCAGGAGCAGAGGGTCCACAGACAGGCAGGCAGCGATCAATGGCCTGGCCTTGGCTGCTTTGGCACCAGGTCCCTCTGAGCTGCGGAGACAGATGGGCAGCATAATTGAGTGTAACGTTGATAAACTCCAGCCTTCTCAGCAGAAGATAAGCACTGGGTGGGAGCAGTGGAGGAGGAAGGCCGGCCTCAGTAAGTACATGTGGCCTCCGGCTCCCCTGGGAGGTGAGCGGCCCCTCATTCCCACCTGCTCATTTAATCACACACAAGCAGAGCCTCTGCACTGGAGCCTTCAGCGTTTATCTAGTCTCCCAGAGTCTGAATTCCATAAATAACTGACTTGAAGGAGGGCTGGTGGGGGGAAAGGACCTGGGCTTTGCCAACGGGGTTTGAGATTGGCTCTGCCGCGCCTCCTGTGAGCCTGAGCAAAACTCCCAACCTCCTGAGCCTTAAAAGCTGCATTTGGGAAAGGAGAGGGCTGGCTTGCTGTGGACACTGCAGGATGGAGGGCTGACTGACAGGGTCTGGTTATTCTTCCATTGCCGTGGCCTCTTTTTGGAATACCCCCCCCCACCCCGTTGAGGTTGAGATATTGTACAGGCACACACAGGGTGCTGACTCCAGACACCGTGAACATCTGTCTGCAAATACTAAGACAGTCATATCTGGCACCACAGAAATTTCCCTCATGGCCCTTACAGGTTAATATACAGCCCGCCCCATAGCCTCCCCCACTCCATCCTAACTTCCAGCCCCATGAGTCAGTCTCATCTTCAAATGTAGAATTCCCTCTTTTTTTTCCGACGCAAGTTGAGACCAGGGTATTTGGAATTGGGTGGCTCATAGAACTCTTTATTACTTCTAAGTGGGTCCTAGCTTCCCAGCCTCTCTCCTAGCTTTTTATCTGTACGGGAGGAGGTGGGACTTCTTTCTCGTTCTAGAGTTCTCACATCTAGAAAGAGCTCGACACCCTAGGGTTCTAGCTCTGGCTTCAATTCTCTTGGTCTTCCACGCATCTAGGTCTTCTCATCATAGTCTGAGGGTAGTAGACAAGAGTACCAAAGCTGACATCTCCTTCACCAAATCTACTCTTTTTGTTACCCTGTTAGTGCCACAGCCTGACAGTGTCTAAGACTGGAAATCACCATTCTGAACTGTTCTCCCCTCCCTGCAAAAGCTCCACCTCTCTTCTGTTCTCATGCGGTGGTCCCTGTGAGGCTCTCCTGTGCACTCCAGAGACACTTCACACTTCCAGATGTACCATCCTGATAGTCGGACCTGCCACATCCATACCGTGGCTTCTTGTTCTGCTGGAATGCCAGTTTCGATTTTCAGACTCCTCATGAGCCATGAAATACCCACCTCAAATACCTTCTCAACTGCAGCTGAACCCCTGGGACGATGACATAAAGCAAAGTCTTGGGGAGAAGATGTAACATTTCCCAGGGCTTCTGTGCACCTGATGTTCTATTTGCCAGCTGTTTTCCTAACAACCCCGTGAAGGAGGGGTTCTTCAGATGAAAGTGTCTAAGACTGGAAATCTTTAGCTCAGGGAAGCCAAAGGATCAGACGAGGCTCCAGCAGGTGCACTAGTGGAGGATAGGAGGGACCTGAGGGGCCTCATACGTGGCTCTAGCTATTTCTGGGTTCTGGTGCCAGAGCTCAGTTGCCTTGCAGGGTGGCACGGGGGTGTATGTGTGTGTGGGGTAACATTTCCTTTGTTCAGCCTTGCTCTTCTGCCTGAATGCCAGAGATCAAGGTGCCAGTAAAACTTACTGGGGGGGAGGGAAGGGCCTTATTGCCAGGCAGGGATGTGTACTGTCAGCTCTCCTGTAGTTCAGGCAGAGGGTGTGAGAGCATCATGCCTGAAGGCAGCTGGTCTCATTATTTCCTAATTAGAACGGAGGGCGCCAGTAGGTAGCGCACAGGGTCATGTCTGTCTATATTGAATCAAAACAGGCTGCAGGGGGCCAGCCGGGTGCCTGGGGAGCTGGTGGCTCAGGCTGAGCCCACCTCCTCCTCTTGCTCTCGGGGCTTCAGGTGACTCTTGGGGATGCCTCTTCTGACCATACCCCATCTCCTGAGCTTCTGTGGTGCCCAGCATTCCCCCATCAGAGTCTACCTGTTCTTCCAGAAAAGTGGGCACTCTGCAGGAGCGGAAGTCTTGATCAAAGTACCAGCTTTTCTAAGAGGCTGACACATAGTAGGAAGGCAGAAGATCTGGAGAAGAGCCAGGCAATGGATGGGCTGTGTCAGAGTCTGTCTTCCCTGTTTCCCCTTCTATGGTTTAGGCTTGCTACGGTTATTGGCCTCCCTGCTCATTGTTCCTGGGGGAAAAGGCACTTTACTCTCTCTCTAGTTTTGGTCTGACTTGACAGGGTCCTATACCTGCACCCTTTTAGAATTCTCTTAGGCTCACCCAGAAACCTCACGAACTCTGCTGGCCGCTGCGCTCTGATGCGAGGGTTAAAGTATGGGCTTTGAGGAGTCTTGGTACCCAAATCCTGTTCTCAACTGGCCACATGCTCGTGAACATCCTCCTCCCCTACGTCTCTTTGAGGGTTTAGAGAAGATGTCCCTGGGCGCAGGGAGAGTGCCTTTCCCTTTTTTATCTGCTTCATGTTTGGTGTCACATTTCCTTGGCTAGGCTGTACTTGACTTTTAGATCATCTCTGCTTCAATAGATCAGGGCCTTTCTACTACAGGCTGATACTCCTTCCCAAGAGAATCAACTCGATTTTCAGTCAGTAAATCGGCTCCCTGGGGCCTTGGAGGGGGTTCTCTAGCTCCATGCTGCCAACAGAGGGGAGATAGGGTGGCAGCCAGAGGAGATGGGGAGCAGGCCAGTTAAACAAGGAGAAAGGCTAAACTTCTATTGGAAAGGGAAAATGAAATCGGAATGGGAATTGATGAGGCGGGCAGGAAAGGAGACTGGTTTCATCAGTCTGTTTCTATCTACGTCTTAGGACAGCTCTAGGACTCAGTTTATTGGCAGATTATGAAAACCAGGCAAAACTCTTGCCTGATAAACAGGCAGGTCAGTAGCAGCTGCTCCTAGCCAGAGGGAACAATGACCCGAGTCAACCAGGGCAGCTTCGATGGCATCCCGTAGATGTCCTCTTGCCCTTGTCACAAGCCAGATGAGCACTCACATCTAGCTGCTAACTCTGAGCAGGGTCCCGGGACTGCGCTCAGCCAGAGTGGATCCATGGAAGCTAAGGAAAAACAGAAGGGGAAGAATGACATCAGGGAGACACAGCAAATACTGTGTCCTGCTCCCACGCTCTTGAACAAGTAGGTCCTTGCCTGGAAGTCCTATTTCTCACCATTCATCTGAGGAACTCTTTCCTGATGCCTCAGTCATGCTGCACCTTTGTGGAACACTCCCTGGCCAGTGCCCACTTGGCCCCTCCAACTTCTAAGAAGCCGTGACCTATAGTAGTACAAGTAAAACAGTGATTCTGGGGCCCCAGCCTTAAAAAGACAGGGAAGGTGGAAGGGAGACCCAGCAGAGGGAGGAGGGGGGAGGGTGACAGGCAGAGCAAATGGAGGGCAGGCCAGTTAAACAAGGAGAAAGGCTAAACTTCTAACGGAAAGGGAAAATGAAATCAGAATGAAAATTGATGAGGCGGGCAGGAAAGGAGACTGGTTTCATCAGCAGGTTTGCCAGATGAAGCTCAGAGATAAATCACAGGACGGAAGGAGGTCTGCGCTCGCAGGCACAAGCCTTCCCCTCTGTCAGCTGTGGCAAGTAAGCCTTGAGATAAATGGCTGCAGCTGAGGCCCGCAGTGGGTGTTTTTCTTCCTTCCCTTCCTCCTCACTGCTATGAGATGACCTGGGGCCTCCTTGATCTTCCAGGCTGCCCTGGCCATCCATTCGTCATGTTCTTTTCCTTTGATCCTTTGCACCTAGCACAACTTGTGATGCAGCTCATCCTGCTTGCCTCACCATTGCCTAGCTGCCCTGAAGCCACCGGGAGAGCAGAGGAGGGCAGGGCATGTGAATTGGTGGCGGATGGCACAGTCCAGGATAGGACTTTGAATAACAGCCTGATCGCCCTCCAGGCTTTGGGGTTCTGAACTGGTGATCCCTGGCCCAGCAGTCTCAGCAGCTCTGGGCAGCATACAGATTCTAGACCCTCTCAGTTCTTCAGAACCACAGACTGAAACTCGTGTTTGAATGCTACATAACCTCTGAAGTCCAACTCTATAAACAAGGAAAACCACCTTGAAATGTTCAACTAGAAAATATATAACCCTATTGAGACATCAGACAGGCAATGAGGGGGAGGCTCATGGTGGAGCATGAGCTGGTCACATGCGACCACTCTCCTGAGCGGACTGACTCCCCAGTTGGACTGAACAAGCATGCATACGGTATGTGGACTCGGTGGTTCAGTCCATCATGTGCTAAAATATGACTGATCCCAATAAAGATGGCCCAGTTTCCATTCAGTTCCCCAGAAGTCCCAGAAAAGCCTGCCAGGCAGAGCAGCACGTCATATTCCTCCTGGCCCCAGCTTTCCTTGAATCAATCTACATGCGCTCACTCGCTTCTTGTGAGACAAGACACTTGGAAGCCCTGGCTCGAAGTGGCTTGGTGACTGTGGATCTTCTGGAACCTTAGCTACCCAAGTGGAGATCGCCAAGAGCCTAGAAAAGCACACGTCACTAGTGAGGAGCTCGACAATGCTATCCTGATAGGTTAGAGCATTCCAGAGCTCCGTCAGCTCCTGTACTGGGCGCAAGGAAATGTCTATTAAGCATTAATAAAGACCTGATGGTACACTAGGCATTTAATGCATGTGAATGGCAAGGAACACAAATTACATGGAGGGCAGGGGGGGAATTCCTAGGTTAAGAACACAGCAGGGGAAAAACTATGGGGCGAAGGGTGCTTGAGTTAGCAACAGAACAGTATCCCTTCACATGTAGGAAGTTCGATAAATATGCAGAGGAAATTTGCTAAACATGAGCAAATCATACTTTGGTGAAATTGTCTGGCAAACCCCAGGGAGAGTGCTGCCTGGGCCAGCAGGTAGCTGACACACAGATGGTAGAAGACTTTCAAGCTTGTAGACAGCACCAGGAGAAAAATGTAGGAAGTGATTGTAAGGAGTGGTTCCCTATGGCCCGGGAGTGGGGTGGTAAAGAGATGGCTGCTACAGGCCAGCACCAGCATAGTCTGGATATAATCCTGCAGACTAGTTACAGAGGCTGTAAGAAGTAGTCACGACTCCAGCCATTCATTCTAATAAACCATTACACCAGATATACCTTGCAATTGAAATTCTTCTACCATCTCAAATGTATGTTTCAAATTCGTGTGTGTGTGTGTGTGTGTGTGTGTAATGGGGATAGGAATTAAGTAGAGAGAAAAAAGAAATGAAAAATAAAATAAAGTGAAATAAACTATTAATTCACCTGTAAAAAATTTCATGTATTGGAAACTTAATCCCCAATAGTATAGTGTAGGGAGATGGGCAGGGGTGTGTGGGGGAGGGTTTAGGTCACGAATGCTCTGCTTTTCTGAATGGACAAATGCTAATATGAAAGGATGTAGTGAAGGGAGTTTGTTATTTTCTGTCTGCTTGTGCTATGCGAGGATGCTGCATTCTTCCCTTCCTTTCCCCCCAGCATTCAAGGATCATCTTGGAAACTGGCAACAGACCTTGCCAGATATGGGCACCTTGATGTCAAACTTTCTGGTCCCCAGAACTATGAGAAAGAAATTTCTATTCTTTATAATGATCCAGCCTCTGATGTTCTCTTCAAGCAGCACAAGTAAGACACATTTGATTGTTATAGATGCCAATGCCCTATTATAATGGAAAGAGTGTTATGTGACTTGCTCAAGATCACACAGCAAACAAATCAGGCAATAGGAAGACATTGCTTGCTTCCAAGTGCGGTCCTGATTCTCCCTGTGGAAAGGCAGTAATAATGGTCACTGTGGATGGATCCTGATTGGGAGTCAGGCCTTGGACTAGGCACCTGCAGGAGAGGCTTCCTGTGGGCTCTTAGCATCTCTGTGATGAGTTTGTGTCAAGCCCCACTGCAAGATGGGAGAAGTTGGGCAACATCCCCAAGATTATTTAGCTGGTAAAGCCAGGTCTTCACTGGCTGGTGTCAAAGCCTGTGCTCTTGCCCCTGATTTTTCACATACTTCCAGCCCCACATCTCAACTCCTTCTCTTTCCTCAAGTCCAGAATGGAATCGCAGAGATTTACAATTGGTTTCTTCCTAATCAAACTCCCCAAAGTCTGGGCCAATTTAAGAATAGCAGCTGGCCCCAGGCCTGAGCTTACAGCGCTCCCTCAAGGGGAGACTACTCTGGCATGGCCTCGTTCCTCCATGCCCATCCAGCCTCCCAACGTATGTGTCCACGGAGGATCCACAAATCCCAAGCCGTGAGTCCAGTGGAGAGAAATGCTTCCATCTATGATCAATACCAGGCATAATTCAATGATGCAACAAGCACAAAGGAGTGTAGGTTAAATCAATATTTAGAAGCTTCAAAATCAAACTAATTAAGAGCAACTTTTAATGATTTTTTACTGTCTGGAAATAAAAAAGACAAAAAGCCCACCCATATTTCATGATTCCACTTCAAAAGCTTGAAATAATTTAGAAGAGCAGAAATGGACAGGGCTTGGGCAGCTCTGTGTGACACTGCAGGAGGACACCTTGTCTATGGAGATGGAGGACAGATGGGGGAGAGAAAGAGAAGGAGTGAGAGAGAGCGCACAGGGGCACTGAATGCAGAAAGTACAAGCACAAGGCCACTGACCTGGAGTCTGGGATGATCACTGGCTGAAGTCTGCCCTCCCCTCCCCCCATAAAGGTCTACTGAAGTCCTAACCCTGAGTACTTTTGAGAGTGACTTTATATGAAAATAGATCCTTTGAGACGGAGAGACGGCTCAGGGGTAAGACTCTGTCTCACAGGCAGAAGGTCCTGAGCTTGGATCCCAGGTCCCACATAAAAAAAAACCAGGCAGAAACAAAGGCAGCCTGCACTTCTGGCTCTGGTGGGTGGAGCCTGGGAAATCCCAGGACGAAGCAAGAAGGAGGTAAAAGCAATCCAGGATTGCTCCTCCTTGGTCCTCCACAGGGACATACAGTGCCCTCTGATACACCTCACACACACACACACACACACACACACACACACACACACACACACAAAGTAAATAAAATATTAAAAAAGAAAGATTCTTTTTTTTTTTTAATTTTTTATTATTATTATTATTTATTCAACTGTGTGCATATGCCTGTGTATGTGCGCGCGCGTCTGTGTGTGTGTGTAGAACCACGGACGAATTAGTGAACCACCATGGACGCCTCCACCTCCTTCTGCCCCGGGATTCACAGGCTCCACCCTACCAGGACCAGAAGCGCAGGCCGCCCCCGCTTCCGCCTGGCGTCTATACGTGGGATCTGGGATCCGAACTCAGGAGCTTCCGCCTGCAAGGCGGAGGCTCAACCCCTGAGCCACCTCTCCAGCCCCCAAGAAAGATTCTTTACAGATATAACCAAACAAAGCTGAGGCAGCTGGGGAACACCCTAGTCCTTTATGACTGGTGTTCCATAAGAGAAGGAAAATGCCACGTGCAGAGGACACACAGGGAGGGCAGGCTGCCATTGGGAGCCAAGGAGTCCACTGATGGTCGCCAACAGAAGCCACAGAGGCAAGGATGGCTCCCTATATCTTTTGGCGGCGTCTGGTCCTGCTGACAACCTGGCTTTGAACTTCTAGACTCCAGAACTGTGAAACAATGTCTGTATTGCTTTAAAACAACCAGTTGTATGCTGTGGTGTAACAGCCATCCGAAGCTATGGATTCTGGGTTATTCCAATTCTACCACTTGCTAAGTATAAACATCTGGGTAAGATGGTTAACTTCTATTCCCTTCCACTGTCTCCTCTAGAATAAAATGGCTAAGATTTTGATCTTTTTTAGAGGTAGAAAACTTGGTGACAGGTAAAAATAAAGAAAAAAAAAAAAAAGAAAGAAAACTTGTGAATGTGAAACCCACGATGTAAGCTGTGAGCACTAGCTATACAAACAATATCCTGGACTGATGTGCATATCTTTGGAAGAGACCCAGGAGCCAGATCTCAGATAAGCCTGCTCCCAGGCCCATTAAGAATCCAATCAGATCACAGGGATACGCTCACTTTATATCATTAGAGATGCTCTAGACAGAAAGGAGTTTCATTGTCATTTTCAGTGGAGGTTTTACCTGCTGTCCAGTTAACCCTAGTTTTCTCATCTGTACAATGGAAGGATTGGATGATATCATGTGAAAGGTATTTGCAGCAGGTTTCTGGAGATAATATATGTTAATAAGCCCCGGCAGGGCATAGTGGTTCTTCCTATAGTCTTAGCACCTAGGAGACCTCAGCAAGACAATTGCTGTGGATCTGAATTCAGTGCCAACCTGGGCTACTTATTATCAAGACCTTGTCTTTAAAAAACAAGCAGCGAATTTCCACACAGTTACAATCTGCACTTGGGAGGTGGAGGCAGGAGGATTAGTCCAATGCCAGCCTTCATTACTTAACTGAGTTTGAGTCTAGTCTGGACTATGTAAGAGTCTGTTTAAAAGGAAAAAAAGAAAAGCAATGTGTCTCTTCTGAGGGTACCAGCCAAGAGCTCAGGAGTATTGTGGGGCTTTGCCTTGCTTGCCCTGCTGGCTAGGTTAAGGAGAGTAGTTTTCTTTTTTTTTTTTATTAAAAATTTAATTATACATTTTAAAATTTTTTACCAGTTCCCTCCCTCCCCCCTCCTCCCCCTCCCCTTCCCCCAGTGCCTCCCCCCCAATTCCCAGAGAGTCCTTTATTGTGTACGCCTAACTCTCCACTGGGTCCTCCTAAGGAGAGTAGTTTTCTGTTACCCTTCTTGAACCATGCCAGGCATGAAAGGAACAGGAAACCACACAGGCAGCTAATAAAATCTCTATTGATCACAAGTCATGACAAACCCAGGTGCTCATCTTAAACAAATGTTTCCAATGATTCATGGCCCTTAACACTGGTGCCTGTCTCTGAGTGCAGTGTAATAGCTGGGTACCAACCTCTGCCATGCATGAGCCTCTTCAAGGGCTCTATGAGGAGATGGCTCTTAGAATTTTGGAAGGAGCTGCACCTTGCAACAATGGGGGGGTTTGCAAATGGAGACCAGAGATCCAGTCTCACTGCCATGTGACAACTAACATTATTCCGGATCAGTTGTCAGCGCAGGGAACGAGCATCTGTTGTGCAATACGTGATGCTCATAGGGATGGCGGCAGCAGCAGCAGCATTATGATAGACGCATCATCTCACCTCACTGCCTGCTGGTTCTGCAGTACTCCCAGCTTTGTCCCTGCCATGTGCCTCGTCCCAGCTGTGATTGACAACACCTCTGTTGCCATTAGCACCTCCTGAACGTCCTCCTTGGCCTCTTCATCTCTGCCCACTGCCGCCATGTTGGGTGTCACAGGAACCTTGATTATTGTAAGAATACTCCTGTGCCTCACTTCTGTGATGTGTATAGAATCCAGAACAGACACGAATTCTTCCACTGGTACGTGAGAACAAGTGGAGAAGTGCACACACAGGGAGAGGTGTGGACATGGGAGAAGTGCATGCTGGAGAAGCGTGCACACAGGGAGACGTGTGCACGAGGAGAAGGGTACACATGGCGGGAAGCATGGTAAGGAGA
Source organism: Typhlomys cinereus (assembly GCA_023101885.1). Taxonomy (NCBI): domain Eukaryota; kingdom Metazoa; phylum Chordata; class Mammalia; order Rodentia; family Platacanthomyidae; genus Typhlomys; species Typhlomys cinereus. Next base: position 252,430 of record JALPQD010000771.1, read on the forward strand.
AGCATGGGCACAGGGAGAAGCTTAGATAAAGGCACATAGGGAGAAGCGTGCACACGGAGAGAAGCGTGGGCATGGAGAGAAGCGTAGGCATGGGCAGAAGCGTGGACACAGGAAGAAGCGTGGGCATGGAGAGAAGTGTAGGCATGGGCAGAAGCGTGGACACAGGAAGAAGCGTGGGCATGGAGAAGCGTGGGCATGGAGAGAAGTGTAGGCATGGGCAGAAGCGTGGACACAGGCAGAAGCGTGGGCATGGAGAAGCGTGGGCATGGAGAAGCGTGGACACAGGAAGAAGCGTGGGCATGGAGAGAAGCGTGGGCATGGAGAAGCGTGGACACAGGAAGAAGCATGGGCATGGAGAGAAGTGTAGGCATGGGCAGAAGCGTGGACACAGGAAGAAGCGTGGGCATGGAGAGAAGCGTAGGCATGGGCAGAAGCGTGGACACAGGAAGAAGCGTGGGCATGGAGAAGCGTGCACACTGGCACATGATGCTCGCATGTGCGGTGTCAAAGGAATAGACTCGATGTAAGAGGGTGAGCAGGGTCAGGCCTAGATGTAGCCTGAAAGCTCTGTGATCTACCTGGGGGTCAGAAAATGCCAACCACAGGCCTCTGTGTGTTCCAGCTCTGGCTGCAGCACAGATCGCCAAGGGCTCCCAGCAGGATGTGGTGGTACACACCTGCAATCCCTACATCTGGGAGCTGAGGCAGGCCACGGGCTACAGAAATGAGACCCCGCTTCAAAAAAGGAATCTTTTTAAAAATTTTTTTTAATTTATTCAATTCTGTGTGTGTGTGTGTGTGTGTGTGTGTGTGCAGAACCACGGGCAAATTCAGGAACCACCATGGACCGCCTCCACCTCCTCCTTGTTTACTCTGCCCCGGGATTCACAGGCTCCGCCCTACCAGGACCGAAACGCAGGCCGCCCCCGCTTCCACCTGGCGTCTATACGTGGGATCTGGGATCCAAACTCAGGACCTTCCGCCTGCAAGGCAGAGGCTTAACCCCTGAGCCACCTCTCCAGCCCCCAAAAAAGGAATCTTGAGGAATCTTCTAAAATACGCTGCTGCCTACATTCCACTCTAGACCAGTTATAGCGCGCTGAGGGGGAGGATCAGGCACGGTACTGAAACAGAACGTTCAGGATTTCTTTGTATGTAAATTTTATAAGAGTACCCCGCAAACAGAACTTAAACTGCATAATTGTTGACTCTGAAGTATCTCGGGAGAAGTGTGCTGATGCTGAGAATTTACTCTGAAATGTACCAACAAGAAGATGGATGACGGGTGGCCAGAGGAATAGCGATGGAGAGAGGTGCGATAGGGCAAGGCAGAGGCTGGTGCAGAATCCAGGTGAGGGGTACGCGGGGCTCGCTAAAATTCTTTCAACCTTGCTGTCTATTCGGAAAGCTGTTCATAATAAAATATTGAGAATGGGGGACTACAAGCCAGTGATAGTTAGATACGGGTGTCAACTTGACAACTGAAGGCTCTGGGCACATCTGTAAAGAATTAGTTGAGTTGCTCCCTGAGCAAGCCTGCAGGAGATTATCCCACTATAAGGAAGGCCCAGCCCACGGCAGGCGGGACTTTTCCCTGGGCAGGTGGATGAGATAGCGGGGGCTGTTTTGGGCACTTGGCATTCTTTGGCCTTACTTGGGCAGACATGCTATCTGGCAAGCAAGGTTTGCCCCTCTCAGCTGTTCCGTGGATGTGATGTGGGCAGTTCCCTTTGCCCCTGGTGTTGGTATGAGCTTTCCTGACAAGCCAGACTGACGTAACTAACTGGTCATCATAAGCCAGAATAAAACCCCTTGTCTTAAGCCATCAATTGTGACTTTATCAGCAACATACAGGCACACTGCAATAGTTTAGAACCGCTATCTCTGAAGGAAATGCCACGAGTAGTGTCCCCCTCCCCAGTGAATGAAAGAGCAAGCCATGTTTCTTAGGAAACCAGGCTCTGGTCTGGGGGTGCCTGGTCCCGCCGAGAGAGGTGCACAGATGAGGCTGGGCACAGGGGCAGCAGGAGAAGGAAGCGCTGGTGCTGGGGCCGCTCCAAGGTCCTCCCGAGCCCACGAGCCTGGCTCGGCAGTCTTGGAGAAGGCTCAGTCCCTTTCTAGGAAACGCAGCCTCCTGGCTGACTGGCACAGTGTGTGGGCCTGGGGTGAGGCTGGTAAGGTGACACGGGCCACTGTGGCCCTGAGGCACTGCGGTGGTGGAAGGCTCTGCTCATTGGTATGCCCTTCCATTATCTGCCTGGCGCCTGCCCGGGCACGAGTGCCATGGCAACACCGTGCTCTTTAAACACGGGAGCTTGTGCTGCCATCTCAAAGCAGCATTAGGCAATTTAATTAAGGAGCTGGCAGCAGACAAACTTTGTGAGTTAAAAGCATTTTATTAAATCCCATTGTATTATGCTGCTCGGTTCCCTCAGGAGCTGTGGCATTGGGAGAAGACAGGAGGATTTTCTTTCCCTTTCTTGTTAGAGAGAGGGAGGGAGACTTCTGGTCTCCCACTAGTTTCGAGAAGGTGTGAGTGTAAGGAGACTCCCAAGTGTGACTGCCGGTCTGCAGCGTAGTCCACGGCAGCAGTGGGGACGATCTGAACCCTGCCATTCGGGCCGTGGGGAACGTTACATGGGGGCCCAGCTCCAAGCCCAGCTTCAGTGTCAGCAGCACAGCCTGGGGTCAGCCTGAGCTGAGGTGCCTTGGCATCACCCCATTGGGTCCTACATCTTTTCTAAAAATATTTACAGAGAGAGAGAGAGAGAGAGAGAGAGAGAGAGAGAGAGAGAGAGAGAGAGAGAGAGAGAGCAGCATGACTCACATGTGGAAATCAAAGGATGGCTGAGATGTCAGTTCTCTTGTTCCACCATGTGGGCATCCGGGGCTTGAACTCAGGTCTCCAGGTTTGCAAGTGTGCAAGCAGGCGCTTTAGCCACTGAACCATCTCTCCTGCCCAGGTCCTACTCTCTTAAAGCAGGAATTATCAATGCTCCTGTTTCATAGATGAGGAAACCAAGGCGTAGAAAGGGGAAGTATCTGGCTCAAAGTCTTGCCAGCTGCACGTCGCAGAGAAGGCAGCCCACAGTGCCCGGAGGCTTTATGGACACATGCGTCCCAATGCCATTGCCTGGCTACTGAGCAGAGCAGGGTTCTTTCCTGGGCAGCTTCACCTGGTGTCAGGGAGGCCTCAGTCCTGGCCAGCTATGGCCAAGTCACTGGCAGGCTCCATAAGGGTCTCCTCAGCTTCCACAGGTGGTCACTCTGGTCTAACCTTGGGGGGAGTCATAGCCTTGCATCTCTGCGTCAGGGTCTGGCTGAACAACTGGAAAGGATCACCTTCTACCCTTGATGTTTCTGAGTCCACCCTGGGTACTAACATGAAGCCGAGCTAGTCAGACACCTGTTCTCTACACCTGCACACAGGCCATCCTCCTGGTGGTGTCCTCGGTTCAATAGTACACTCCTCAGAATGGCTGAAATGGATACAACAAAATGAGCAATGCCCTATTAAAGCAAGGCTCCTGACCATCCTCATACATCCTCTTAACATTACTATCTCTCTACACATACAGATGAGAAAATGGGATAAAAGACAGCAAGCCTCTTCCCAAATCTACAGAATCATGCGGCTAGTAAGGGGCAGAAGACTTTTTTGATCATGTCATTTTATATAGACATTTATATACATATACACATACATGCACATACATATGCTTGCGACAGAAGTATATTAACTTTGTTTTGTATGGTATACGTGTATGTGTTCACATATATGTGTGTCCAAAGCTGATGTTGAATGTCTTCCTCAATTGTTTTCCATTTTATTTATTGAGGCAGGGGCTCTCAATCGAACCCAGAGCTCACTCATCAGTTAGATTAGCTAGCTAGCTTGCACTGGGGATCCCCTGCCTCTGCCTTCCAAGTGCTGGGATTATAAACAGCTGTAATGCCATCCAGACTTTTCTATGGGTTCCGAGGAGCTGAACTCCAGACCTTGTGCTTGTGCAGCAAGCACCCTGGCCATTGAACCTGCCCCAGCCCTGTGGATAACTTCTTTAGTTAGAATGCATACACTACTGAACTTTCCTGCTGTATTGGCTACTCTTCTATGTTGCTGTGAGACACCCTCAAATTCAAACAATTTAAGGAAGGAAAGGAAGATTTATTCAGCTTACAGTTCCAGAGAGGAGATACAGTCCACTATGGTAGAAAAGGCATGGCTGGCTGGCAGAAACTGAGGGTGGCCTAAGTCACACCTATCAAGGAGGATGCAAGCTGCAAAACTATCAACTGCAAGAGCAGATCTCCCCTGGGAGTAGGGCGGGGCTAATCAACTTCAAGGTCCACTCCCTGTGACTGCCTTTCTCCTGCAAGGCTCCACCTCTTAAAGGTGCCATGACCTTTCCAAACAACTAGAGATTCAAATGCGAGCCTGGGGCAGGGGGAGGGGAGATGGAAGGGGGAAAGAGGAAAACTTACATTTCAAACCATGACACATGTTTTATTTGATGATTACATTGGCCACTTTCTTACCTGTGGACGCTATCACAAGCTGGTAGTTTATAAATAACGTAAGTTATTTCTCATAGTTCTGGAGCTTGGAAGCTGAAGCTGAAGACATCTGCAGATCAGGTGTTTGGAAAGGGGAGCTGCTTCTGGTACACAGCTGGAGGCTGTCTTCTCCGCTCACTGCACCCTCACATGGAAGAGGTCGGGCAGTTCTGGACTTTTACAAGGGTATTCGTCTACCACCTGTGACGTCTCTGCTCAGAACTTAATCACCTCCTATACGCTGGTTTCTGTGTGAGCGAGGGCGCAGCTGTCCAGACTGTAGCCGTGCACTGAAGCCCTGGGGAGACATCTCAGGCCTCTAGGCACTGCGGACCCTCCCTGAGCGCCGGGAGGCCTGCATGTCTCCTCCTGCCTATTTCTGTCCCTGGCCCCCCTGACCCTGTTCCTTGTCCACTGCCATCTCCCACTGCTGGAAAGCGTGCTGGGACTTCTTCCTGGTCCTGGATCCTCTACTTATCCACACTCCATTGCGCCACAGTCTGGTCACCTAGTGATGGGGAGCAGACTCCAGCTGGGTAGACATGGGCGGGGGGGGGGGTAGGCCAGGGAGGACGGGCCTGCCCAGAGGCATTCCACAACACTATCCTAGGTCTCCCCAGAAAATAGCAACATGCGGCAGTAAGAAATCCAGAGTGTGGATAATCTTACCAACCCCCACTGTGGATAAGAATATCTGCCTTGAATTTTAATAGGTGCCATTTATTACTATGTGGTAGGCTGTTTATAAAGCTTTGAAAAGAAATTGGTCCTCACATAATCCTGGAGTGATAGTGTTACAGTCTCTCGAGGGAAATGGAGCTCAGAGAGGTTAAGAACTTACCCAAGGTCACAGCTCGCACAAGCATAATTCAAGTGCAGATCGCAATTTTCCCCACCCACTTTACAGCCCACAGAACAAGGTATGTGAAAATGTGTGAGCAGAAAGCTCCAGAACAACTAAAGCAGAGGGCTCCCTCCATCGGTTCACATGGCTTTACACCTAGCTGGGTTGTGTGCATGGGTGTGTGTGTATCTGTGCACATAGTAGGGTGGGTTCTGGAGGCCCAATTCACTGCCCGTTCTCCTGGGCAAGTTCTGATGGGTGCTGGCTCGTTTTCCTAGGGAATTAACAGGGCCAGCGTTCTCCCTGTAATGGTAAACATCCAATAATGAACTTGATTGTGACCTCAGCTTGTATTTCTCCAGCCTTCAAATCTCTGGACAAACAGTAAGTCAGCTGGTTTGGAAGGAAGATGTTCTCCAGCCAGCAGAGAGTGCCAGTGCTCAGGGACTGACCTCAGCAGTTGGCCTTGGGTGCCACAGGCGCTTGGGCGGCAGCTCTTCACTTCTACAGGTCTGAAGGGACCCGTGCCTGGAAGGAGCTGGCAAGCAAGGAAGGAGGACAGCGTTGGCCCTGCATCTAGCTTGGGTAATTCTGCCGGAGCCCCTGTGGCCAGTGGGAACCATGTCCTGCAGAGTCGGCCTGCAGGGGACAGTTGACGGCTTTCTCTGGTCCCAGCCAGGAGTCATTACACAGCAAATGCACGGTTTAAACAATTAGATACTCGTGCGCTTCCTGCCGAGGAGGGAAGGACAGCACCCTGCTGTCCTTCGAAGCCTCTTCTCAGAGCCCCGCATCCTTCCACTGAGCCAGCATCCCGAGGGGCTCGGGGCCTGGCAGGTATGCAGACATACACCTGTTCCGGAGTAGCCAGCCACTCACCACAGGAGGACAGACACAGAAGATCCCGAGCAAGTCGAGCACGCGGCCAGAGCACTCGGTGGGACGGTCCCAGCCCCACAGCAGCCCATGGGCTTGGGCCAGGGGCTGAGAGCAGAGGGCTTGGAGGGAGACAGGTGCAGCCTGTGGACCCCATACGTTTGCCAGAGGCTCCGAGAGTTTAGCTCTGGAGCCTCCAGAGTCCTGGTGGTCTTCCAGGCCCGACTCCAGAGTAGGCTGAGGTTGTAGACTTGTCTGTGCTGTTTTGTTCTCTCCAAATTTGTTCTCTCCAACCCGCTCTGCACCCTTAGTGTCACTCGTGTTTGTTCACTGGGCTGGGCTGCCCCTTGCTGTGAGAGGCCAACGGCCTGACTCCCTGCTGGAAGAAGGAGCAGAACACGTGGGCACAAGGTGCAGCTAGGCAGGACTCCGAGGAGGCTGCTGGCCGCTAGAGCCGAGAGCCTTCCTAGCTGCCTGCTTTTCCCCCACGGTGACAGCTGCTTATCAGCTGTTGCCTGTCATTGTGCTGACAGCCTGCTAACGATGAAAACAGCCTCCGTGTCACATAAATTCCCTCTGCACCTCAGGGGTTGGCGATCATGTTTAGGAAGCTGGGAACCAAATGCTTTGACCTGTATGATAGAGTTTGAAGAAAGCCTTCGTAGCATTGAAGATCCATGTTCAAATCCTGCCCTGGCTTCTTCCTAGCTGTGTGAACCCAAACAAATCACTTAACCTTTCTGAGTGTCAGTTTCTAGATCATAAAATGAGACCAGGACTTCATAAGATTGAGTATTAAATGTGATCATGGCAGAGACTCTAGCATGTAGCAGGTGTCCAAAAAAGGAGTTCCCTTTGGCAGTAGGCATGGGTGAGGACATGCAAACCTCTCAATGCAGCATGGGGGGAGAAGGGCTTGAGTGGAACGGCTGCATGGCCAGGTGGGCAGCGGTCACAACCACTTTCCCTGAGCTGCTGCTAGAGTCTGCAGTTCCTCGTGGCTTCTCCGTGAAGCTGCCCTTGGACCAAACCCCAGCACTCCTCTGCGGCCTCATGGGCTTTCCTTCTGTGTTTCTAGTCCCTTCCCTCAGTCAATCCTTAGTGTCAAGGGTAGACCCTTTTTCAGTCCTACCCATACCTCCTGCCCCTGGATGTAGCTCTAAGCTTTCGAATGCATGCTTTGGGCATGTCCTACCACTCTCTGCTCAGGGAACTCTTTTTTTTAAATTTTTTTTATTATTTATTCAATTGTGCATGTGTGCACGTGTGTGTGTGTGTGTGTGTGTGTGTGTGTGTGTGTGTGTGTGGTGTGTGTGTGTATGTATGTGTGTGTGTAGAATCACGGACGAATTCGGGAACCACCATGGACGCCTCCACCTCCTTCTGCCCCGGGATTCACAGGCTCTGCCCTACCAGGACCAGAAACGCAGGCCGCCCCCGCCTCCGCCCAGTCGTCTATACGTGGGGTCTAGGATCCGAACTCAGGACCGTCTGCGTGCAAGGCAGAGGCTTAACCCCTGAGCCACCTCTCCAGCCCCTCAGGGAACTCTTAATTACACAGGGCTCATCAGATCATCTGAGATAATTCCTGCTCCCACAGCACTGACCCTAGCTTAGCAGGAGTCTTGTGACCTCAGTCATCTCTCTCAGCTGGCTTCCCAGGGCAGGGACTGGGCCTCCTGGTCTCACTTTCTTTGCTGGGCACAGGGCCAGTGCTCATCAGTACGGATCAGGGTGGAACAGAGGACATGATCAGAACTGGCCATGTGTATAGACAAGCCTGGGGTGTCTTGATTCAAGGGCTGAGGTGACCACTCATCTGGACTCTATGTTCATCTCTTCCAAGTTGGGGCAGAGAGTGGCACCATCACAGGTTCCCCCACCCTTGCACCTGCACAGTGAGAGGGGAGAGATAGCCACAGAACAAGGAAGGAACCAGGAATATGAGAACAGACAGACATAGTTCTGCCTCTAAAAATTGACACCCTCCAATCCATATATAGGAGAAACTGATGCAACTTATTGGCCAAGAGTCATCTGAGATATTGAACACAGATAAATTGGAGACAGATATCTCTAGCCCTGAAGCAAAAGTTCTTTTCTTTATAAGATGCTGCCTTCTGCAGAAACTGACACACTGCCCCCAGAGGAGACAGGGAAACTGTACTTGTGTAGCTTGTGTGATATTTCTCCTTCATAGAGGACAGAGGAGAGATGTACGTATGTATGAGTAGGTAGGTGGGTGGATAGATGGATAGGTGGGTGGGTGAGGAGATGGATAGATAAATTAGTAGGTAGGTAGATAGATGGATAGATCGATAGATTGGTAGGTGGGTAGATGGGTGGATGGATGGATGGATAAATAAGTGGGTGTGATGGTTAATATTATTTGTCAGCTTGACGGGATCTAGAATCACTGAAGAGACAGTCTTGAAGCATGCCTACAAGGGATTATCTTGATTAAGTTAACTGAAGTTTACTCAACCTGAATATGTGCAACACCATTACATAGGCTGGGGCCCGGGTTGTATAGAAAGGGGAAGTTATTCCCCTCTCTACTTCTTAAGGATGCAATGTGACTAGTCTTCCGAAGCTCTTCTGCTGTGACCTCCCTCCTATGGTGGACAATACCTTTGAACTGCTGAGTCAAAAAACCCTCCTTTAAGTTACTTTTGTCAGGTGTTTTGTCCTAACAACAAGGAGTTAATATACACACGAGTGGATGGATAGATGGACAGAAAGATAGATGGGTGGGTGGGTAGCTGCATGGACAGATGGGTGGGTAGGTGGAGAATGTACTGATCTCATTTCAAAGGCACTGGGCAGAAGGGGTGCACGTGGGTCACAACATCAGGGGTAAATCCCCAAGGCATGGCAAGTGACATGCCGTGGTGGCAGCCATTAAGAACGGGGGGATTACCTCTCCACTTAGACATGAAGGTCCAGGATGGCTCCACAGCAGTGACTACGGGGATTCGGTGACATCCCTGACCAGCAGTGACTTGCCATCCCACCACATGTAGGTCATCATGATCTCTACCCCAAAGCCTAGAGAGGATGGTAGCTACAGTCTACCATTTTGAAAAGCCTCCTCTGTCCTAGTTGGAATGTGATAATTTCCTAAAAAGAGCACATTTCCTAAGTTCCTGATGTGTTTTCACTTCCAAAGTTCCTGATGTGTTTTCACTTCCTAAGTTCTTGATGTTTTTTCACTCCCCACCCCTACTTCCCTAGCAACTCCCTAGCAATGTCTGATGTCCATAAATGACAACAGCTCTGTTCAGAGGTTCTCTCTCTGGGACTTCCTCCTGAGAGCTGTCACTGGGGGCTCTCTGCTAATCTTCCCTCACCTTAAGTTCTCTCCTCTGTTCTAATGCTCTCTCGCTTTAAGGCTAAACTATGGTCCCCTTGGCCACTAGGGCCCTCCAGCAATAATAAAGTATTTCTTAGGTCTCTCCCTCGTGCTAGGTTCTCTTTATTAATGGGTCTCCATATTGCCCTTATACATGGTTGGAGTTGCTCTCCATTTCTTTCCCTGCTGACCTCACTAACAGGAAGGCTGGAGAGAGAGAAGCAGGAGGAGAATCTTCCACTCGAGAGAAGAGAACGGTTCAGGCGTGGAGTACAGGATGGAAGAGCTAGGGCTAAGCTGCTTGGAGCCAGCTTCCCGTCTCCTCGGGGCCTTGGTGCTTTTATTTGGATCAGAAGTAAGTGACCTGAGAAAACTTGGCATTTATGTCTAGGCTTTTTAACGCTTTCCCCCTCTTCTGTGTGTGTTCCTGTTTTTTCTTTTTTTCTTTCAGTTCTCAGTGACTGTGTCTTTCAAACAATCCTCTTATTTCAGCTGAAACTGAGGGGAAATAGGGTTAGGTTCGTACAGCCAGGCAGCTGGAGGGTCTGGGAGGATGAGGACAGGCAAAGCAAGGAACAGGGGTCGCCTGAGCTGAAGCAGGAACTCGGAGCTCCTCGGCCCAGCATCACTCCCGCAGCTCCCCTGTGGTGACAGAGCTTCCAGAAGCACCACTGACCTGCTGACCTCTGCAGAGGGAGCGGAGGTGCCCGCAGCCGGCCGCAGTAACTGGAGGATTAGGTAGGAAAGGAAGGAGGCAGGACTGACAGCTCAGAAGGAGCAGAGGCCTGGGAAGCGTGGCCTGGAGGTTAATCGTTTCTTTCCTTCAGAAGACTTCATGCCACATGAATAAGTAAATACTATGCGACTGCAAAAGAGACGCTCCCCAGTATATTAGATACACTACGCTGTCGCCATGTCTGTCAGCCACCATCAGAGTGACAGATGACATCAAAAGCCACTCTGACATTTCCAAATGCAATGATCTGATAGAGGTTCCATTCAACAGGACCAAACCCCAGGAAAAACCTGAATGCAAATGAGAAGCGTTTGTCATCTTTTTCTCACTCCCAGGTTTCTTGTCTGACAATAAGGCTTTCTAAGGACAGCTAAGGAGGGAGAGAGAGGGTGACCTGAGGGAGTAGAAGATGGGCAAAGGGAAATGTAGCACCAATTCCAAAAGAACCAAAAAATGCAGAGGCCAGAACAGTAAGAAATCCAAGGGAGGAGAAGCAGGTGAGGCAGCTTGGATTTTTATGCTGAGTCACCGATGACTCAGCAAAATAGAACAGCAGCAAGAGCAATGGCCTGATGTGCTATACAACTGCCTCCTATGTGGCCACCGAGCAGCTGGATCTGCGGTGAGTCCATGCTGTACATGCAAATTAAGTTTTGAAATTTTTAAAATGAAAAGAGAACGTGGCATAACTCATTAATAAGGTGATTACCTGTTGAAACCTTTTTATACGTGGTTTAATGGTATTAATTTCAGCTGTTTCTTTTACTTTTTTAATGTGTATAATTTAGATTCTACCATGATACTTGCATTTTTGCTGGCATAGACTATGCATTAGAGATTTGGATTCAAATCCCACCTTGGTCACTTATCAGCTGAAGCCAATCTGTCAGGAAGTGACACAGGGCTAGAATAGTTTCCATCAAGGGTTGGCAGTGGGAGGGTCCCGGGCAGGAAGGACACAGATGAAGGGGGGCTCCCATAGCCTTGCCATCCCAGAGTTCTCTGCAGACTCTTGGCATGACAGAATTAGAAACCTGAAAGATCCACTATCCCAGGGGCTCCAGTAAAGTCAGAAATCCCTTCCTCTCCCCATTTGCAGATCTATGATCTTTCCAGTCTCCCAGAACCTCCAGTTTGGGGGTGCATCCATCCCAAACCAATTTCAAGGCTCTCTCTTACCATGCTACAGTTCCATTACCATTCCAGGAGATCTTGGTCAGCATGGTCTTCTTACTATGTAGTCCTACTAGGGCCCATCTTCCCCCCTTATCAGATGAGGACTCCAATGGGACTCAAATGTTACCCCATGGTGGTGGCAGTTACCCTAGACTGCTCTGACTAGAATAGGCGGCTCTGCTGCCTTCACTAGCATGTGAGAAGCATCCAGGTAGGCTCAGTGTGTGTCTCTGCCTAAGTCATTCACAGCTAGGTGGAAGCACCAAAGCCAAGGCCCCAGCTTCAAGGTAGAGGAAACCAGAGGGAGGACTTCATAGAAAGCCACATAGCCCATCAATGTCAAAGCCGGGACCAGCACCCAGGATTTCAGTTTCAAACCTTCCTCAAGTCACAGTGACTGCAGGATTGGGTAAGTGCAGACTCTCTTCACAGCAAGGGTTTAAGCTGGAAGGACAGTCCCTTCCTTCCCCTGCTGCTGTTCAGGACTTAGGGGAGCTTTCACATGAGTGATTGTTAAGGTTTGGGGCTCAAGGATGAACAGCTCCACATCTAGAGAACTTCAGACCCAGAGGTGGGTCTGTCTTGTCTCTGCACGCAAAGCACCTGACACGGTCTTTAGCAACTGGCTACAATACAGAACGACTGCATAGGTGGATGAGTGGATAAACAAATTAGAAACTAGCCCAACTGGAAATTGCCCAACTGGATAGCAAGTGGGAGACAGTGTTAGAACACATAGACTTAGACCTGTTGGGATGATTCTTCCTCTTTCCTGCAGCCATGAATGTACATTGTGTGGATACAGGCCACAGGCAGGAGCTGAGAGATGTGCTCGGTGGAGAGGACAATGATACCGACACTGATAGATGGTAGCAGGAAGGGCTGGTGCCCTGTAGGGCCCTCCCTCACTTTAGCCAAGACCCTTCCTTTTCCAGGACTTAATTTGTTTAGCAGATGTTAAGTTTAGACTAACCAGGCCAAGGTCACACTGACCCCTAAGAGCTATGATATAAATGCTAGCCCCTCTTTTAGCTGTAGAGAGTCAAGGTTAGGGTGGGAGGAGAAAGTCCAAGTAGAGCTCCCTGACCAGAGGGAGGCAGACAGATGCTTCTAGAAGTACGTCTCTGGAGACTGTGCAACTAGAGGTAAGTGGCTGTGGCAAGGAGCAAGCCAGTAGTCAATTCTGTTCAATAAACTCTGATTGCCTATAAGCCTTTTAAAATGGCAGCTCCCCTGTGGGCCAGAGGCTCCCTGCCCTCTCCCTTCCTCCCGCGTCTGCCCCGGGCACCATGCCAGCCCTCAAAAGCCCCTCAGCCCCAGCTGTAGGACAGGCAGCTGAGGGTTAAGTGTCTGCTGGCAGGTGAGGGCCCAGGCCTGGGGGCAGAGAGACGGGAGGGAACTGGAATCACTTAGTCCTTATTAGTTCAAATTAAAATCAGGAGTGAGATGACAATTACAATTTGCAGTGGGCTAATTGTTTTTCCTCAGAAGCTGATCGTTTTGTAGATTGGGGAAATTAATTGTTTGAAGTCCCAGGTGGACTGGTTTTGAGCCCCTTGGAGGCAGGCAGGGCTTGTTTACGCCACTCCCCAGGGCAGTGGACGCCACTCCTTAAGGGCCCCCAGGCAGCGGCTTCTTCCCTTGCTGGTTTCATGCAGGGACAGACTGAGGGTATGGGGTCCTACTCATCTTCCTCTGCTTCAGGGAGGGGGAAGGAGAGTTTGCACCTGCTTGACCCCACCCGCCATCAGCCCAGATGGCAGCGGGCTCTGGGAAGCCTCAGTGGGTGGGTCCCCCTAGGGGGGAATGAAGAATCAACCGAGTGTTCACTTTCCAAGTCCAACAGCCTACTGTGTGTCAAGAATCGTCTAAGAACACTGTTGTGTACCCTACAGTCACTCATCTGGAGGTGACATGGGGTGAAGGGTGTGTAAGTGGACCACCACCAGAGTGACAGGGACTCTGAAGGCACTTTGGCAGGCAGAACAACTCTCCAAAGACCTCCACTCTGTCGCTGGGAACTGTCACTTTACACAGTAATATAGTAATATACTTTAAGGGCAGAGAGCACTAATTGGAGAAGTCCTTCAGAAAGAGGACCTTTCTCCAGCAGGAAGCGGAGAGGGACACCTGTCATGTAGGGATTTGATATCCTCTGGCCGGGGTACAGGCAACTGTGCACAGGGCAACAGAGAGGCCTCTGGGGACTGAGGGTGACCCTAGCCGACAACCAGCACAGAAACAAGGATGTCAGTCCTGGTGCTAGAAACACCCACAAGAGCTTAGAGGAGGAGTCCCTGTTGGCCTGCAGGGACAGCCTGTCCAGCACCTTCATTCAGACTTCAAAAGCTGGAGTGGAGAAGGTAGCTGGTCCATCCAGCTGGTCCTCTGAGGGGCAGAGTCACGAAACAACACACATGTGGCTCTGAGCCACTCTGGCTATGGTGACATGCCCTGGCGGCCATGGAAAACTGAGCTAGGAACTAAACATGGTCACGGGAGAGCGACGTGCTGCCCTTCTGCCCTGGTGGCCTCTTTGAGGAAGGGCCTGTGAACTGAGATAGGAAGAATGAGGAAGCAGAATGAGCAACCAATCAGTCTCCATTTTCCAGGCTTAGCACTGAACTCCTGCACCCCTCCCCTCCCTCAAACCTCTGGAAACCCATGGCTGGCAGAGGGAAGAGCAGGGCAAAGGCTCTGAGACAGGAGCACCCAAGAAGGCTTCTGGTAGATAGAGGTGCAGGGGACGGGAGCTGCTGGGGACTCCTAGGAAATCTCTGCATCCCCAGCTCCCTCCTCCCGGCAGTGTGGCTGGAGAGATGCCACACGCCCCACCCTGTCCAACACTCTCCCTTCTGCCTCCTTTCCCAGTGGGCTGCCATCAGTGCCCAGGTGTTTCCATGCACCGGGGCACCAGGTGTCTGCTGCTGCCTTCCCCAGCGGGGTGCTGGTGTGCTGCCAAGCAGCACACAGCAGGGGGAATTTTTCAAGACTTCTCTAATTAGGGAGACAATTGGGAGGCTGGGAAGAAGGCAAGGCAAAGGTTGTGGACAGCTTCATGCCCTGTCAAAACAGTGGCTGTGCACCTGAAGAATTTCTGAGGTGAGGAGAGAGAGGGAGGGAAAGGCAGGAGGGCAGAGGGACTTGCCATGACTTCGGCCTGGCTTTTAAAGTGCCCACTTCCTCTTATCATCTGCGTGGAGTGGGCACGGTACAGCTGCTTAGGCCTTGGGCCAGCAGACGGAGTGGCTCGTGGGAGAGAAAAGTAGGGCCTAGGTGAAATTTTGACTTTGTCCTCTTCTGTACAATTAGAGTGATAATACCTACATTGTCGGGTGGCTGTAAAGATAGGAATTGTCAGGGCTGGAGATATGGCTCAGGGGTTAAGACTCTTCCTCACAAGCAGAAGGTCCTGAATTGCAATCCCAAGTCCCATGTAAAAATGCCAGGTGGAAATGGTGGTGGCCTGCACTTCTGGGCCTGGTGGGCCGAGCCTGGGAAATTCCAGAGCGAAGCAAGAAGGGGGTAGAAGCAATCCAGGATGAATCTCAAAGTCAACCTTGGCCCGCCACAAGGATATACAGTGCCCTCTGGTACACACACACACACACACACACACCAAATAAAATACTGAAAAAAGATTAAAATGTTCAAAGAATGTTTCAGATAAACTAGAGACTGGCTAGATGGTGGCTGTTTCTAGTAGGAGAGCCACGCTGTTACGCTACATGGCAGTCCCTTAGCACAAACCTGCAATCCCAGCACCCTGGCCTCCCACCAGAAGGACAGTAGAAGTATAGTAGCTCAAGGACATAGGCCATCCTTGGCTACAGAACAAGCGTAGCCTGGGCCATGTGACACCCTGTCTCAAAACACAAACAACAGCAAAAATCAAAGGCAGAGTGTGTCCAACAAGCATGGTGCTCCTTCACCCTACCCTGCCTCCGAGGGTTGGTCCAGAGGCTATGGATGGAGCTGGTTCCCAAGCAGGTGACTCTGGTGTATAGCTGGATCTGCCACTGCTGTTCCAAATCAATGTTTGCCTGCTGGATGGTCCCATGCCGACATGGTTCTGGACCACAGAATCAGATGGGAAGAGCTGGCTGACGGGAGGCGTCTTCTGTCTTCCGCCCTCACCCCAGGGCCTATTCTTGGGCGCCTTCCACTCCTAAACTAGGAAAGCTGGACCTCAGCATCCGCAGCATTTTGCAGCAGCCGGTGCAGAAGCACATGCAAAAACCAAGCTGCTGTGTCACGTGGGCAGGATAAGGCACCATGTTCCACCATGGCTAGCCCTTCTCAAATGCAAAGTTTGAAATATCAGAAACTCTCATGCTTCTCTGATTTCTGTCTCTCCGTTGTAAAATAACAAGAGGCCGGTCTTCACCAAACACCTAGCATGGGCTAAGCGGTGTTCTAAATACGCTGCATGGATCAGTGGGTTGGGGTTGTCCAGTCCTGCGATACTTTTACCCTCATTTGAAAGAAAATGTAAGACCCAGAGTTAAATGGCTAAAGCTGGGATTTGAACGTTTGCAATCTGGTTTCAAAGCATGCCTACTTAATCCGCTAGTACAAAGGGTTTCTCCTCATTGTCACTTTTTTTTCTTCCATCTTCCTTTCTCCTCCTCACAGTACTTCACTTGTGTTGATTCTATGCCTGCTACCTGCCAAGCACAGGGAACTGCAGCCGTGCAAGATAAACAGTGTCTGTCCTAAGAAAGTCCTCCCTCCACCCAGGGGGCACCCAGCAGATGTGGTTGTGGACCCGGCAGGTATGAGATGTCACACAGGTGCAGCCCCCCAGGATGATGGCTTTGGGGAGCATGGTGGCCTCAGAGTCCCACCTCGTCCTCCAGCCTCTATTCTTTGTTTCCTCAGCATCCATCTCCGGCTGCAGGCTCTTGATCTCTGCATGTGACAAATAGGCAGTATGGGTAGGTAGATAGAACATTATTACTGCAAAATGGGAAAACACAAAAGAAATGTATGGAGAAAATTTAAACCTGTCCCTTTCTAGCTCCCAGTGGCAACCACTGTCGCATCTGACACAGATCTTTTCTGCTTTTTTTCTCTATGGTGGGAAACATTCTATTGTCATTTGTTTTCTGCTTTGTTTTGATATAATGCATCTTTGAATTACTTTTGAAAAAAGTAAATTTCTTTGAAAATATGCACGATTGAAAGTATCATTACTTAATCTGCATGGTTAATTAACAGCTTGACTGTGTGGCTGTACATTGAGAGCAACCTATCCTGGCATTCTGAAGGCCTGTTCAATTATCCACATGTTTCCACAGTTACTGCTGGGAAATCAGCGGTATCCTGACACCTGTCTGTCTTTCTGGATACGGGTGGCATCTTTACCTCTGCTACTGTGACACTACACGATGTTGTATATTTGAGGAAGCAAGGTCTTTTGTTTGTTTTGAAGCAAGGTGTTGATGTTCCCCAGGCTGGTCTCAAGCTATTAGATTCAAATAATCCTTCTAGCTCAGTTTTCCAAGTGCTGGGACTTGAATGCCATTGTACTTTGGTGGGATTTTTTTTCTTTCTAATTGGGTTGGATACCTAGTGGACCCTTGTAATTTAAAAGAATAAACATCATTCAAGGAAACAGAACACACACACACACACAGACACACACACACACAGACACACACACACACACACACACACACACACACACACACACACACACACAGATCAGACCCAGGGAAGGGAAAGTGGCTCAAGCTGGTCTTTTGACCCATCCGTCTTTGCCCTCTGAGTCCCTGGGTTACAAGCATGAGTCACCATGCCCAGACAAAACATGTTTTAAATTTCTTAGAGCTTATTCTTCCTTTCTGCAACTGCTTTAAAAAAAAACCCAAATTATCTAAATGCCCACAAGCTGATAAATGGATTAAAAATAGATGATCAATAAGTACAAAAATTATTATCTAACCATAAATAAGAGATGAGATAATGACACATACCCCAATACGGATGATCCTTGAAAGCATGCTCAGAGTAAGAAGCCTTATATGAAAATCTACATAGTACATGATTCCACTTATATGAAATGTAAGAATAGGCAAATGAATAGAGATGGAGAGATTTAGTGGTTGCTGGAACATGAGACACGGAGGATGACACTTGTAAGTAATTGGGTTTCTTTTGGGGATAATGAAAATATTCTAGAGTTAGTATGATGGTTTTCTTGTGAATATGTAAAACCCACCAAATTGTGCTTTAACAGGGTGAATTTTAAAATATGTCAGCTATCGCTTAACTTTTAGAAAGCATCTCCCATTCTTATTTTATGGACCTAGCACCCTCTCATCCCCTAAGGATAGCACTTACAGTGGTGTGGCGTCTCTGTTGATGCCCCAAGTCACTTCACAGTATTTGCTTTTGTCACATTGTTTTCTGTTCACTTTGGTTTATGTTTTTTATATTAGATACTTTCCTTTAAAATCTAGTAGTTGTTGGCTAGTGGTTCATATTTGAGTGAGACACTGAAAAGTTGGTCAAAAGTTTAGGGGTAGGCGAGATGGCTCAGTCAGTTAAAGATCTTAACCATACAAGTTTAATCCCTAGAATACATGTGAAGGTGGAAGGAGAGAATCAACTCCACAAAATTGTCTTGTGATCTCCAATCATACTCCACGGCACATATGTACCTACACACATGCACGCACGCGTGCACACACACACACACACACACACACCCCATACCACCACCGACAATAACTCTCAAGTCCCTGGGCATGGCTTGTGACCTGGTGTGGGTTTCCATGGAAGGCTAAGAGTGCTCGCAGGGTCACCCTGTGACCTGCTACCAGCATTCCTAGTACCAGCTGGAGGAAAGCGACGATTGGCACCCTCATTCTGCCTGCAAACTTCCAGCAAGTTTCTCCTTTTCAACGTATTTCCCCATCTCTGCCTATGTGTATATTTATGTTCCCACATCATTGCTTCTTGCAGTCAGCCTCTTTGGAAGCAATGCTCTGTCCAGGATGCCTTGGGGTTAACATAGGGACAGTCATGGGATAAGGCTGATTAGGAGGTGACTGTACCTCGCCATCACACACCAAGAAGTTCTGAGCCTTTCCGTGGCCACAGGACTTCGCTGTTCCTCATGTGCTGCCCTCTTGCAGCCTCCAAGAAAGATTTTTGTTTCTTGCCAAGCCAGTTAGCGTTCCAGTTTCCCAAACTGGATGGATGTTGCTTATTGACTTTGGTTCTCTTCTTCCTGGCCCTATGGACTGGCATATTTTTTTACTCCTTTACTCGTATTTTAGTGTGACTTTAGAGATAGCAGGGAGATGTTTCATCCATTGTGCTTAACCAAAATGCCCCCTAGCTCCTGCAGCTTGAAAGAGGCAGCAGATGCGGACACTTTGAGGTTTATCATAAATGGTGGTTTCTGCATCCTGATATGATTGGATACAGTCCACACTGTTGGTCTACTAGGGCTGAGACTGGCACCAGCTGGACAGCTGGGAGTGAAGTGAATGTGTCCTTGCTAGTCACCTTCGCTACATTTCTCAGTCGTACTTTACTGCATTTTATGGGGGGGATTATGTGGTCTCTAATCCAGAGATTCCTGAGGGACTTGAGGTATCCCTTGAGAATGTCAAGGGTCTATTATACCTCCGTCGCTATGGAAACTAGCTCTCTGGTGGCAATCAGGCTAAGCAATATCCACAGTGATGCACATGGATTCTAGCAGAGCAGTCCCTGGAGAGAAGGCCAACCTCCCCCTAGACTGCAGCCACATCCTTCATGGGGTCCCAGTGTCTCTTCTTCACCTGAGCACTTTGCCTGGGGCCTGGCTTGGAGCACTGCAGCTCAGAAGAGAAAGATGAGCCTTTCTGACCTGCTGAGATCTGGAATCATTCAAGAGCACCTGGAACTGCTTCCAAACCCACTTCCTAGGACTTCTGCCTCACGGTCATTGGAAGGGAGGGCATTGGTGCAGAATCTTAGAGTGAGTGGTCAACAGCTCACAATCAACTCTCAGGAGTGCATGCATGTGTGCGTGTGCGAGTGCGTGTGTGTATGTGCGTGTGTGTATGTGTGTGTGTGCATGTGTGTGTGTGCATGTGTGTGTGTGTGTGTGTGTGTGACAGTTCAAAAGTCATGTGTGCTTGGTTTTGAAATGCAGCACAGGGTTTTTCCCCCCCCAGCACACTTACTATGCAAATGAGTTGATATGTGTGAAGTGCTTAGAACAGTAGCTCATGGTAAGTGCTTTATAAGTGTTTGCTATTATTATTATTACTAAAATTGTATTTAGTTGGGGTCCACAGGACAACAAATTTGCATTCCCTTCCTCTGTGCAAATCTCTTAACAAAGAAATGACTGCCATACAGATCCTGAGGCTGAGAAATTCCAGGTCTTGGTCTCTTTGAAATAAGGATAAGGCATCAACGAAATGATTGCTTTGGTTCCCTTTGGTTCCCTTTCTTTACTGGACTGACACTTTGCAAGAACCATTGTTGGTACCTACAAAAGCATTGTAGCCTCTTTCCATGGCATCCTCCTGGCTACATTCACTGGGCCAGAGCAGATGGGAGCCCCAATTACTTCTTGCCTGCTTCTGAGTATTGCTTCAGTATGCAAAGGCCTTGGCTTGCCCACAAGATCTCTCCTGTCCCCTTGAAGCTCCGTCCAGCTGCCCTTTCTTCCATCTACAGATGTGTTCCCACCTCTCCTTGTCCTCTCTATCACTGCTACCATCATCTCTCTTTCTTTACCTCCTTTGGGCTGAGAACTCTTATGGGCAGGTCCTGCTTGTCTTTATAGAAAGAACACTCAGCATGAACCTGGCATATAGTAGACATTTGAATTATTTTTCTTGGGAAATGACAGAACTGTCTGTCTTGATACCTTTTTTCCTTACACGCTGCACCTCCTCTCATAGTCCCACCCTCTCTAGCTTCCCCTGGAGCCTCTTGGGCTGTTCCTCTCCTGGCTGGAGGAGGGGGTGGAAGAAGATGGTGTTTTCTATTTTCAGGAAAGCCCTTCCGCCCCCAGCTGCAGTGAGCAGTTGAAATGGTTCTGCAACTCGGTATGTCAGCGTGGATACCTGCGGACGAAGAGGCTTGTTCTGGGCAATTTCCATCTCATTTGTCTCTTCATTTGTAGCTGAAATTGGTCAATTTCACCCGGAGTGTGCCTGGACTCTCTAGCAATCCACACCCAAGAGCCCGCAGGCTTAGTCATTGTCTAGAGAGGGACTGGTGCGGAACTGGCTCAGAGTCCCCAGTCACTGAGCTGCTCTGTGCGCTAAGGCTTGAAGGACGACACCCCCAGATGTCTCCAAGCCAAAGTTGCAGGGCGGACCAGGAACCTACCATGGCAGGGTTTAGGGTTAGTTCCAGAGAAACCTGCTATCTCTGTGTGTCTTGGAACAGGCCCAAGGCACTTGGGATAGGAGAGAGATTGTCATGGACTGTATGGGCGCCAGGTTGTACACTCTATATCTTGGCTTGGGAGTGTAACATGGGACACTCGACACCCCATGTACAAGCTCATCCAGTTGTGCTCTGAGGATCTGTTTGCTTCACTGGGTTCTAACCCAATGAAAGCAGGGGAATTATATCAGTATCTTTCAAACTCTACCACGCATAGCAACTTCCCATGTGCTTATTTAGAATGCATATTTCTACCCTTTCCACAATCTCAAGTTCTTCTAATCAGCTTAATCTGGTTTTTTTTTTTTAAATTTCTATGGTATATGCTCATTGTACATGGAACCTGAATTTTTAATGTGCCTCTATCCCTATGGAATATTTTGAGTCAGGTGGCCCCCAGACCAGAGAAGATCTTGAGGAGCTACTTGGACAAAAGTCTCAATGTCAACAGATGTCCTGAACAGGGAGCAGCAGAGGTTTGCCAGACTGTGGCACAGAGGAAGAACTATTGGAATTGCAGGCCGGAGTTGGAAATGAGGAGCCACTTTATGGCCAAGAAGGATCAGGGCAGGGAATGAGGACAGCTCAGAGGTACAGTGCTAGAGAAGCTGGTCCCCAGTAGAGGGATTGTCCTAGCACGGTCTAAGACTGTGGGGTCCAAGAATGGATTTGATTGCTTGGGATACTCCTCAACAAGTGCCTGCTATTTGACAGGACAAAAACCAATGTGAGGGATGGTTGAAGGGGAGACCTGGCAGACAATGTGGCACTTCCATACTGGGTACAATTTCCTTCTCATTTGTCTCTTCATTTGCAGCTGAGATTGGTCTGTTTCACCCAGAGTGACAGGCTGAGACAGGCCAGGTGCCTGAGAGCATGTGAGAACGATGTGTTCTTGGCTTCCCCGGGCCTGATGACCTCAGCAGAGTAAGACAAAGAAAGGTGAGCCCCACATACGTGCACGGGAAAAGTGAAGACAGCAATATCCCCATGCCAGGCCCTTTGTGAGTGACTTTTTCTAGCATAGTTACAGACAATGAGACCAAGGCAAGGAGACGTTCTCCAGCTTGTCCAAGGCCACAGGCTCTCAAGTAGCGGGAACTGGACTCAGGTCCTTATGGCTCTGGCCCAGGTTCTAGTCATTATCCTCACAGTCCCTCTCACCAGTGAGGGGACATTTCAGAATGTATAAAACGCTCTCACGTCTTACCTTACTGGATTTTTATAAGAACCATGTGTGGGGCAGGTGCCGAGTTCTATTCTATGGAGGAAAATTGATATACAGTTAAAGAATAACCAGTTCAAGTCAATATGCGGGGCGTGGGGCTCAATACAAGTCAGATGTTCGTGAATTTGCCACGATCTTTTACCTGGGAACTAGAAATCATCCCCAGACCTGACGTTAGCTGAACAGCACTGTGGCTGTCCTTTCTGAGGATGTAGTGGTTTGGAGATGGCTGGCTTTCCTGGGCCCCTTTCTGATCTTAGAGTGACTCAGGGGCTGGATTCAAGACATGGCCGCGAGAGCTCACAGTTACACGAGACGCTGAGCTGAGACCCAAACCCACAGTTCTCACTGCTTCACTTCCAGAGCCTTTGAGAGGGTTCCTCCGACCTCATCTTTGCTGCCTCATGTCCTTCGTTTGCACTGTGAACTCGCCCATGCCAAGAGTGCAAAGAGACCTCAGCCAGCACTGGGGGGGGGGGGACAGGGCAGCAGTCCACAGACATCAGTTCATGGGGAGGGGGAATCATGTTAGGAAGGATAGAGAAGAAGGAGGGCGTGTCATACAGACCACTGCCTTGGCACACTCCTAAGAACGTTCTCGGTATTCTCCCTGCTTAACCTGGCCAATAGGGAGCCAGTGCCCAGCACGTGAGGCACATTAAGAAGCTGTGTTCCAGGAATCCTGTCGTATCTGGGTTTCTTCAAACAGTCGCAGCCAGCGCCGACCCTGCAGGCTGCCTGGATGCACACCTGGGATTATTCACTTGCTGCTTTCAGCCCGTTCTGATTTCTCTTGGCTGCCAACTGCACTCTGGTAAATATGCACCCTGCTTCCTCCAACTCAGTCCTAATTAGATCAGCAAGGGGGGCTCTCGAGTCAACAGGGCACTCCAGCGAAGGTAGAGATTCCACTCACATTATCCTACAAGCCGTTTGTTGTGTCCCTCTGGGCTATCTATTCTCTGAGCCTGTCTTCCATCACTTCCCTAATGGAGAGGCAGGACACAGCCCCCCTCTGGGAGGCTATTAAACTGCTGCTACCAGATCTAGGAAAGGGGTAAGGAATAATGAAACAGTGCCCAAAGAGTGGTAGAGGACAGAGGAGCCAAGGAGAAAGGATGTAAGCTTTCAAAGTAGGGAGTCCCCCAGATTGCAATGTCGAGTGCAATACGAAGAGGCTGGGCTCTACAGCAGACTAAGGTGACTACTGCCCCATCTCACTTAGTTTCCTCCCAAAGCTTTGTGAAGAAAATACAGACCTGGCAGACAGCCCTGTTTCAGGCATGTGAATCCAGCTCACCCAGCACTCTGCCTAATTTCTTCATTCCTCTGCATGCCACTCTCGCACTCTGCACAGCTTTTTTGAGATAAGCTTTTGAGGTGTGCCACCCGCAATGGCCTCTGGCAGATCACCCTGCCTGACCTCATGACCCTGGAATTGGCCAGGTTTGGTCCTTCTTTGCACCTCCCATACCTCTGTCAGTTTGCCCACACCACCTACCTTCTCTCTGGCCTATAGTGAGATACTTTGTCATCTTAAAACCTGTCTCCTCCCATCACTTCATGAACTCGGTCACTTACTTTCCTTACTCTACCATAAGTAATGGCAAAATGTCCCCTTGGTTTGCCACTGTTCTGTGCACTGAGTCTTTGTTCAGGTCCCATGAGTCGATCTCACTGTTCTACTGGTTATTGCATCTCCCTAGCCTTTGCTCTTGCGGTCAGTCTCCTGGCTAAGAACCCCTGCGTCTTGATTCCTAGCTACAACCCCTGTTTCTTGACCCCTAGCTCCATGTCTTCCTTGGGCTCTGCTCCTTCTAGGCCCACTCTCTGCCCTCCTGGAGGCTCATCCTTGCTACCGCCATGTGGCCTCTTGTAATGTCCACATTGATCCAGTGACCATGTCTCACCCTTATTTCTTCCTCCCCATTCAGTTCCCTCAAGCACCAAACTTTTATATGTGTCTTTAGAACTGATCCTAAGTCAGATACATCATCCTTCTACTTTGGTAGTGGTCACACTTCTTATCAGTCCATTCTAATCCCCAATCACCATTCCATCTGTTGTGGTGAACTTTTCATTACTACAATAAAATATCTGGGATACTCAACTCATAAAGAATAAAGGTTTTTTGAGACCACAGTCTTGGAGGTGTCCATCCCTGCCTGATCGGGCCTGCTGCTTTGGGACTGTAGCCAGGAAGCATATCATGGGGGGGGGGAGCAAGAGATGGAGCAAACTGCTCACCTCACGGCAGGAATGGGAAAAGAGGAAGAAAACATGATTTCACAATCTCGTTGAGTCTGTGTTCCTGTGATGTAAAACTTTTTATTATGCCCCCAGCTCTTGAAAGGTTTCACAGCATGAACAAAACCACAGCACCATCGCTTTGGGCAGATAATTCTTCAAGGCGTCCCGATAGAAGAGTGCTCATGTGCTCAGGGGCCAAGGACACAGCCCCAGTGGCTGTGAAGTTGCATTTTAAACCATTTGTAAGCACCACGCTGGACCTGTGCTGGAACTCTGTCTCCTACAGCTGGCTGGGAAGTGTTTCTGGGCCTGCCTTTCAGCACCCAATACAGGCAGAGCGCTTCTCCAGGCTGCTGGTCAAGATAGTGTCTTCTTTCCATGCGCTACTACTAGTGTTGGGATCTGTGTGGTGAGCTTGATTATTCTGACTTGCTGGCGGGGGTGGGGGGAACCAAGGGTGATTTTGGGAATTATCCTGGATTGCTTCTACCTCCTTCTTACTTTGCTTTGGGATTCCCAGGCTCCGCCTACCAGGGTCGGACGTGCAGGCACTGCTGTTTCTGCCTGTTATTTTTGCAAGGGACCTGAAATCCGAACTCAGGACCTTCTGCTTGTGAGACAGTCTTACCCCTGAGCCATCTCTCCAGCCCTCTCATTGAGGCACAGCCCAATCTTACTCTCCTGACCTGTCCCTCCCATCTGTGACCCATGGTAAGGCCTTGATTGGTCAGGACCAAAGGTCCCTTCAAGGTCATGGGACATATTAACAGGTACCCTCTGTCCCACCTTAAGTATCTCAATCATCCTCAGTGTGTCCCTATCAGCAGAGGTTGGCTTTCTTGTTACCTCATCTCTCCAAAGACAGAGGTAGAAGGAGATGCCCAGCAAGCCCATCTCCTGGGCACTGTGCCCAGGATGAGACTGGCCCAACTTGTGGTTCCTTTCCAGTCACTTAATCACATTTGGCTCTTCCCACCTCTGGTTGAGGACTTCCAACATCTTCACAAATCCTCCTTAATTAAACCTCCCAGGACCCCTGCCGAGTGGCAATAACTTGTCACCTCTTCCAGGGGCAAAAGATGCCTGGGCAACTTTGCAGCATAGGGTGGGCACTTTCAGGGCCCAACTGATCCTTTCTGTGGATTTCCCCTGGACTGTCTACCCGGGGCTGCACGCAAGACCCAGGAGCGGCACAGCCTGGTCTGGGGGGGCACAGCTTGACTTGGGACCTCCCAGCCTGACCTGGGAGCAGCATAGCCTGATCTGGCACTGCCAGGAGGGCAGTGGCAGCAAGAAATGGGGGCAGGAAAGGTTACACTGAATTTTGATTAAATGAGCAACCTGCAAATTAGATGCAAAATACCATGTAATAGCATTTTATCATGAAGCCAATAACTTTGGGCATTTTAGGGAAATAACGACCAGACCTGTCTGTGATCAATATTTACTGCCCCAGTTGTTTCAGGAAAACCGAAAGTGCTGTTATCATGTGAGGTACTGAGGGGAGCACAGTCTTTGCCTGAAGATATCTAGTACAGGGTAAGCTTGCAAACACAGATGCTATCCTCACTGGCAGGTACACCTAGTACCCATGAGGTGCTAAAGCAACTGGCTGGGTGCTAAGAAAGAACAGAGCGCAGTTGCGCTCAGCACAGTAAACATCTATTAGCTTCCAATCATTCAACATTTATTAAATGCCACTTACACATACACTACACTTACAGGCAGTATGTGACGCTGTGAGTAAGACAATGTGCCGAATGCTTAAACAAACTACACAACTTCCTCATCTTGGGATACTATGCAGCAACAAAGAGGAACAAATTATTGATACAGGCAGCAATTTGATGAACCTGAAGGAAATTAGGTTTGGTGCAATAAAGTTAACGGCAAGAATCTAACCTGTATGATTTCAGTTATATCACATCTGGAAATCACATAATTCTAGAGATCTTGACAAACTGGCAGGAGGCAGGTACTAGGAGTGGGAGTGTAAAGCTGTAAAGGGAAAGCAGAACAGAACCTTGTGATGCTACAGTTAAGTGTTCCATTTATTTACTTCTTGAGATAGTATCTCACTATGTAGTCCAAGATAGCTGGGGACTCTCATGTAGTTCAGGCTGACCTTGAGGCCATAGTCTTCCTGCCTTAACTTCTTCACTGTGAAATGACAGGCTTGGGTATCATGCCTGGGTTTAGCTCAGTATTTTGATTGTAGTCAGAGTTACGCAAAGCCACACACACAGCTACACGAAATGTAGATAAGCTCTGTGGGCTACACCATGTCAGTTTCCTGGTTTTCGTATTTGCAGGGTAAGTTAGGAAAGACATTAACATTAGGAGAGGCTGGATGAAGGGTTGGGACTTTTCTGTACATTTCTTTGAACTTCCAGGGAATTTGTACTTAGTTTAAAATAAAAAGTTGCTTTGAAATTCAGTGTAGCATCTAGTACAGAGCAAGTCTTCAACATGTATTATTTTATCACTATGGCAGCACGCCAGCCCCCGGGAGTACCCATGGGAGGAACTCAGGCTCTGAAGAGCTTCCAATCCAGCAGAAGAGAAAGACCCAGCAAAGAGGGACATTAATAGAGTGTGCAGAGTGTGCTCAGTGTGTGGAAGGAGTCTCCTGGAGATGTCGTTAGATGTGGGTGTACATATGTGGTAAGAGGGGTGAAGCAGTATGGGGATAACTGGAGAGCCAGAGCGGTGGACTTTATTTGGGCCTTTACCTGGGAGGCAGTGAAGGTCATGAGAGGCTGGCAGAAACCCAGGGAAGACGTGTATCTCTCTAGAGAACATACCTTGTCCCTTAGGAGATGGGGTGAGGTACCACTGATCTCCATTAGGATCCAGGGCACTCTGATCTCAACACCAATGAAGAACTACAGGGGTCTGTGGGAAAGTGAGAGGCCCAGCCGGCTCCACAGAGCCAACTCGACTATGGCCATTCCATCACATCCAAACTGTAAGTTACACCCGAGGCCCCTCCTTCCACCCATGAGGGTTTGTTTTGGTATGACTCTTCCATCATTCTGTGGATCATCTTGGATGTGCACAAGCACGGATGTGCAGCACTAAGTGCAGCACTGGAGCGGGGCCTCAAGCATCAGGTCCAAGTGTAACGCTGGCTGATCTGCACGTGACTATAGAGGAGTCACCAAGTCCCTTTGAACTGCGGCTTCCCCTATGGCAGCAGGTGACCACAACACACATTCCAGCTTCCTCTTCGGTGTAGTGCAAAGGACAAATATACACGAACACCATAACGTATGAGAGCTCTGCGAGCTGCAAAGAACCACTCACATGACCAATGAAAGATAATCAGTACTGTTCCTGAGAGAACTATTGGTGTGGAGGAGGCTGAACTTGAAATTACGTGACTCTCCTTTGAATCTGAGCTGGGCCTATGAATGAGGGAGGGAAGGGAGGGGAAGGGAAGGGAAGGGGAAAAAAAGAAAACAGAAAGGAAAAAAGGGAAACCTAACTTCTTCACACAGCAGACCACTGATGAGTGTGGCCACCTGGTCTATCAATGCTACATTCAGAGATGGCCTTTTTGTCATGAGATTCCTTTTGTGTTTAAAGACCTTTCATTAATCAATCCACTTCTGAATATTTGTGTGCATGTACTTCTATGTGTTTGAGTGTGTGTGTGTGTGTGTGTGAGAGAGAGGGGGGGGAGAGCGAGAGAGAGAGAGAGCACTGTGTTTGCTTGTGGAGGAACAAAGGCAATTATTTCTGAATTGCTCTGCCTCCTTTTTGCTTTGCTCTGGGGTTTCACATTCTCCACGTTCCAGGGTGGGAAGTACAGGTGCCACCATTTTTGTCTGCTTTTTTTTTTGTTTTGTTTTTAAACAGAGGATCTGGAATCTGAACTCAGTTGCTTCTGCTTGTGAGGCAGAGGTTTAACCCCTGAGCCATCTCTCCAGTCCCTGAATATTTTTATTATTGATGTCAGACAGGAGGATAACAAATTCAAGCCCAACCAACATAGTGAGACCCTGTCTTAAACAAATATGAAAGAAAAACCACACAAGACATCAATAATAAAACCCTCCACTCCCAAGTGCTATCATACCCTTTTACTTAATTTTTTGAAACTGGGTCTCCCTGTGTAGCCCAAGTCAGCCATGGACTTGGGCTCTTCCTGCTGCTGCCTCCCAAGTGCTGGGATTACAGTACATGTGTGACACCATGCCTGGCCTGAATATCTATGAGTATGGAATCTGTGTCAGGTAGTAGTGATTCAAGGAGACTAAACAGTGAGTACCCTCACAAGGTCACAGTCCAGTGACAGACAGACATTTATCTGCAAAACTCTCTCTTACACTGTTAACTATCAAGATGCACGTCGAAAAGGAAGCACACGGAACACTATGGGAGTATTGGGAGTCTGGAGAAATCCTGCACTACAGGAGGATGATTTTAAAGTAAGGGTGATTTACTTTTTGTGAATTTTGGGAGAAGTTTGGGACCAGAAGAGTAACAAAGGGCCAGGGGACAGCATACACGAAGGTCATAGAACAAGTGCTTGCTTGGGTTCCTTGCAAGTATGAGGACTTAGTTCAGTCCCCAGAGGTCAGATTTAAAATGTCAGAGGTGGTGGATGTGTTTGCAATCAGAGCGCTAGGGAGACAGAGACAGGAAAATCCCTGGGGGTTGCTAGCCAGCCAGCCTAGACTACTTGGTAAATTACACACCAGTGAAAGACCCACAATGGTATTTTAAAAAAATGGCATCTGAGGAACGACACCCGAGGCTGTTCTCTAGTTTCCTGCACAAGCTCAGACTATACAGGGTGCTGCAAGGCAGGTCTGAGCCAGATACTACACAGAGCTATTCCATGCTCATCCCAAAGAGCAGCAGAGTCCTTGAAGAGGTACTCAGGTGTTGTATAATGTCCTTCAAACAGTAAGTCTGAGCCCAGAGGTACATGACACGGATGAAGGTGATTTCTGTGGGTGAGGCCAGAGACAAGGCAACCTGCACTGGAACGTATCTGCAACTGGGTTTCAGAGGCAGACAAGACCGGGGGAGAGACTGAACTTCACTCTGCTCAGGAAGAATGACCAATAGCTCCCAGTCTGGCTTGCAGAACTGGTAAGTTGGCGCCATTCACAAAATCAGGCCATACTGCAGAAGTATGGGACAGGGGTAAGAAGGCTGCAGAGATTCAGAAGCAGCACTCTGGCTCTAAATATGCCAAATCTGAATCTGGGCATAGCCATTTTAGCCACCTGGGTAGCAGGAGGGAAATAAAGAGATGGAGGCTAGAGGCTCGAATGTCATATGCATGTGGATGATCACAGAGCCATTTGGGTGGGGGTGATGGCCCAGAGACAGCATTCTCAGTGAGACTACTGCCCTTCTAACAGCCAGGCTACACAGAATGTTAACATTTACAGATGGAGATGGGATGAGTGAGTCAGCAAAAATGACTCTGGAGTAACCAGAGAAGCCAGGATTACGGAGTCAGAGAAACCCAGGGAAAGAAAGTGAGAAAAGCGAGGGGGGGAAATGCCTCTGCAAATCTCAGCACATTCCTGGCTTGAGCCCCATGGAGAGCTGCTTCCAGCATTGGGGGAGGAAGCCAGACCAAAGTGGGGCTGAGGAAGGTATGGGTGGTGAAAAGTGGGGTGCACCAGTAGGTAAAGCCAAGTCTCTCAAGACACTTGGCTTAGAGGATGGAGACGGGGTGGACCACAGAGTGGGTCTGAGGAAGGATTTTGTTATTTGTTTTCTGAAGCCAGGAAGAGGTTGGGCTCTGGAGCCAATGAGAAGCACTAACCTGTGGCAGAATCTCCTTGTCTTGTCTGACACAGAGGAAGGAGCAGGGGGCAGATGTAGAAGTAGCTATGCCTGAGGGTTTGGTGAGGACAAGCTGGGGAGTTCTGCGTAAAGACTACTATTTCTTTGTGAAGTGGGAGGTGAGGTCCTCAGCTGAGATCACGTGCAGAAGTAGAGGTTTGGGGAGGAAGGTGTGAAATAGTCATCAGAGAGTCAGGAGGGAGAGCCAGGGAATGTGATAGGAACATCAGGCATGTTTGAAGAACAAGATGGATTAATAATGGCAAGTTTGCAGATGTTCCCATCTCCCTCACGTGTGTGTGTGTGTGTGTGTGTGTGTGTGTGTGTGTGTGTGTTGTTTTGTGAAAGCAAAAGAAATATGTAGAACAATTGATCCAGAACTGAGACTTTGTGGAAAGACAGAAGGTCAAGAGCACTTAGGATATTGGCAGGATCCTTAACATGATGGGCAAGGAGTCTGGAATTAGAGAAAAGAAGGAAGGGCCCAAGGATCAAAAGTTTAAGAATGGTGATGTGGGGTCTTTGGCCAGAAGGTGGTGACTAAAAAGGAGAATGCTCTACTAGATGCATCTACTGTTGAAGATGACAAGATTTAGGCGGTAGTGGGCTGGAGAGATGGCTCAGGGGTTAAAAAGGCTCTGCCTCACAAACAGAATGACCTGAGTTCAGATCCCAGATCCCACATAAAAACTCCAGATGGCCTGTACTTCCGGTCCTGGAAGGTAGAGTCTGGGAAATCCCAGAGCAAAGGCAAAAAGAGATAGAGCAATTCAGAATGATTCCTAAAGTCATCCCTGGGCCTACACACACACACACACACACACACACACACACACACACACACACACACACACACACACACACACACACACACACACACAAAGATTTAGACAACCTTTGGAGTGAGTTTCTGGGGTAGAGAAGCCAAAGAAGGGAATGATGGGCCTGGGCATCTTGTCTGTGGAGTCAGCAATCTGTCAGGATGACAGATGGACTTGGAAAGGGGAAGGTGAATATGGGAAAATTCCCAAAGCCTTTCTGAATGAGAAGAGTGGCTGGTGAGGAAAAGGAGATTTGGAGAAATGGCCTTGCCTTGGACCTACAGTGCACAACCTTCAGGTAAACAATCAGGAAGAGCGGAAGCAGACCAGTGAAGAGGTGACCAGTGTTGTACAGCGCCAGGAATTAACCCTTTCTGTTTAGCTCCCACAGCAGTTAGCATACAATGTGAAGGCAAATCATTTACCTTCCCTGAAGCTTAGCTTTTTTGCTAATAAAAATAAGTTTGAGGGACTGGGGAGATGACTCAGAGACTAAAACCTTTGCTTCACAAGCAAAAGGCCTGAGTTTGGATCTCCAGATTCCACGTAAAAACACTAGTGGCCTGTATTTCTGGCTCTGGAAGACAGAACTTGGGAAACCCCCCAGAGCAAAACAATAACGAGGTAGAACAATTCAAAATGATTCCCGAAGTCATCCTTGGGTTTATACACTTAAGTGCCCACTTCTACACACACACACAGACACACACACACTAAAAGAAAGAGAAAAAGAAGTTTGGGGAATTGGTTGAAGTGTGGAAATGTGGCTTCCAGCCTAGGCTTGGAGTGATAAATAGAGTGTATTGAAGTAGTAATCCCATAATTCTTGGGTCCACAGGAGCCTCTGAGGCATTGTTACTGTGTACATGAGCTACAGTGTGAACCAGAGTGGTAGGAGCTCAGTGGGCCGACCATCTCGGGGGTGCCAGCCCTCAGTGCAGTGCTGTTAGCATGGCTCTAGTGAGCCTTCTCAGAAGAGGCTGCAAGCAGAAGTCTGTCTGCTGACAGAGAAGGCTCCCCACCCTCTGGCTCTCCACCTCTCTCTCCCTTCTCCAGTTGAGGCAGCTGTAATGTGCTCAGGTGCCCATAGAATAGCAGATGTATCTAGCTGGTGTTGGTCTGCCCTGATCCCTTCAAACTCCAGCAGCAGCTTTTGAAGATGAAAGGGCAACCATCCACCAGCTCCTTCATTCACCCACCCAGTTCTGAAAACACACACCCTTTCTGAGGAGTTGGGCAATGTATCTCCTTACACAACTGTCATAGTTAGATACTGGTATCAATTTGACAGCTAATGGTTTCAGCTATGGGCACATTTGTAGAGAATTAGTAGTTGAGTTAAGCCCAGAGCAATCCTGCAGGAGATTGTTTAGTTGATGGAGAGGCCCAGCCCATGATGGGTGGGGCTAGGTCCTGAGCAGATGGTAAGACAGAGGAAACTGGTTCAGGAAGTTGACATTCTTTGGTATAGTTGACCAGACGTGCTAGTCTGGAAAATATGGACTCTCTTAGCAGTTCTCTGGACGTATGGATATGGTATGACCAGTTCTTTTGGCTCTTAGTGTTGGTGTGGACTCCCCTGAGAAGCTGGACAAGGAACTGTAACCAGACTATCCTAAGCCAAAATTAAAACCCCTTGTTTTCTTAGAAGTGGTTTGGTCGTGAATTAAATGGCAATATACTGAGTAACTGTAACAACGTACGCAAGAGTCTTCACAAGGTAGATCTTTCCCTGGAGGCCACCCAGTTTCAGAAAACCTCATAAGACCCACTTACATGGTACCAGCCCCTTCGAGGTGCCGTGTGCTCAGAGCCTGCACCAGCAAGCCAAAGCCACCCGAATCATGACATGCCACATAAAAACCTATACTTGACAGAAGCTCAATAAATATTTACTAACCAAATGAAGATGCTTTTCAAATATTTAAAAAAGGAAACCTCTTCAAGTCCACTAGAATTCCCAAAGTTATCAATTACATTGCTCTTATTTATTTGGGTAGAAAATTAAAGGTCTACTTTAGAAATCCTCTAGTATTTATTGGGTTGACTGTGTAGGTGCCAATCATTTTACAAGTGTGAGATGATTTCACTTTCATGACCCTGGAAACTGAGTGTGTGAATCCCATTTTAGGCTCACAGAGAGGTTAAGAGACATGTCCAAGGTCATAGGGCTGGTAAGCAGAGGCTGCAGGCTTCTAACTTGGATGGATCCAGTTTCAAAGGTACATCTGCACACCAGCTGCCTCCCACCAAGAATGACAGGAAGAGGGAGGGAGGAGGCAAGAGACGCATGCACGAAGACTGCAGCAATAGTCTTGGCTCCCCATGGCCTTCCTGGGGTGCGTGAATGGAGAGCGGAGGGAACCACCTGAGGCTGGGTAAGCTTTGTCAGCGTGGAGTGGGGGAGGGTCAGGTCCCCACTCCCAAGGCCTAGAAATCACAAGGATGCTGTGAACACACTATCCTCAACTCTCTCCCCATGAGACCGACAGGCCCTTGGACCCAGAAGGGATCTTTGTTTCAGAGCTCAGGAAGGGGCAGGGGAGTGACAGAAGACGTCAGTGGTCTGACCTGCCATGGTTGAACACGGTTGTAAACAATCCCATACTTGCCCAGACCTGCCTGGCAAGTGAGCAGCTGTGCTCCACATCTGTCTGTCCATCTGTCTCACTCTGAGGGGTCTAGAGAGATCAGATGCTCCTCAGAAGAGAGGCCTGGACCTTATTTAGGCGTATTAATCAGCCTAAGGGTGGGGCAAAAAGTACGTTCCTGTCCTGCCCAGCATCCCAACAGCTAGTCCCCCTCCTTGTCTCCAGGCCCTGCTCCTAGCTCCCCAAACTGTGCCTGCCAAGTTCTGCAAATTACCACACATGCCAATAAGTCATTAGAAACCAGAACAGCAAATGTGGGGTTGCCATGGAGACGGACACCAGGAGCTGGCAGTCTTGGGGGTTGGCAGGTGGCTCAGGTGAAACGTGCTGGGGAGAAGGTGGAAAGGCTGAAACTTCTGGCAGACGTGAGATCTGGTGCTAGAAAGAGGCTGCTTTCAGGTGGGGCTCCAGCTTGCTGCCAGCCATCCCCTCCCTCCTGCCAAGACCGTTATGTGCTGCCCACCTGCAGATTGTTAGGGTGATGACCGCTGCACAGGCTGCGGGAGGGCAGGTGCAGAGGGGGCGACTGATAAAACCCAGCTGCAACCAGCTCTAGGGTGAGGAAGCGTGCAGCTCTGGCCTACGTTTGGGGAAAACGCAGGGCCCAGTGAGGAGCTGAGGGCAGAACAGGACTCAAGTATAGTGCCCTTCTGGGACTCACTCTGCCTCTGTCCAGTGCGTAGCACAACACTCTGACCTGTGGCGGTAAGTATAAACAATATTTGCTGCACATATGAGTGGAAGAATTCGTGGAAGCACCCAGGATTTCTAACATAGAAGCAAGCCCTGGATGGCCGCCCAGCTTGTCTACTAATTCAGTGTGACCTCCAACCAAGTCCCTTCTCTCTGGGCTTCAGTTCCACTGTCTGGAAACCTGAAGGTGGTACTTCCAACTCGTCTGTGTGGGATGAGGTTCCTTTGGCAGACCTGGTCGAATGCAAATCCTCCAGGATCACTGGGAGGTCAGATACATGGGGGTTCTGGTCTGCCTGCTCTGAGTTACTTCCTGAGACCACTGCGACAAATCACCATAGATTTAGTGTTTTAGAACAATGCGAATTTATTATAGGTATAAAGGTCAGACTACACTGGACTTCACTCTCACGACAGTGTCTGCAGGCTCACTTCTTTCTGTAGGTTCCAGGGGAGACTGTCCCCAGCTTCTGAGGGCTGCCTGCATCCCTTGCCCCACGGCCCCTTCCTTCCTCAGAGCTAACAATGGCTGGTCAAGTCTTTCTCGCTGTCAACACTCCAACACTGACCTTTGCTCTTCTTATAGGACTCTTGGGGTGACACTGAGACCACCTGAATAATCCAGGACCACCGCTTAGCTTGAAGGCCGCACAATCAGCACCCTCATTCTATCTATAACTCAAATTCCTCCTTGACACCTAACATAAAACATGTCCACAGATTCTAGAGCTAGTAAAATATGAAAGGGCCACAATTCTGCCTAGTGTCAACTTCTGAAAGACACGTTTTGGGTGTGGGGCTGGGAAGAACACAAATGTAAGACTCAACCTCTGCTGGTAGGGAGATGCACAGATGAGTCCGGGAGGCAGAACTCTGAAATGATGAAGGAATATCATCAGATGGTATTTAAAACCAAGCGCTAAACTTCATGATTTTGACTGTGTGGTCACTGGAAAGTCCACGATCGGGCAACTTTCAGTTCTCGAGTGATATGGTTCCTTTGCTCCTTTTCTCTTGGGAGAGCTTTATGGGGAACTCAGTCTGCATATGAAGCATGATGTTGGCAGGCTGCTCTGGGAGGTGCATAGAGACTGGATTACCAGAGAAGGACTTTCCAGGGAGAAAGAAGCAGAACTTCTTCCCTAATAACCCACCATAAAGGCAAAACTAGGAATTGAATCTCTTTGTTTTTTGCATTTGTGTGCGTGCAAGAGGGTACTTGAGTGTGTGTGCCTGTGAAGGTCCAAGGATGACATGAGGTCATCCACCTTACTGCTTTGCTCTGGGTTTCCCAGGCTCTACCTTGCAGAGCTAGAACTGCAGGTTACCTACCACCCTTTCTGCCTGCCATTTTCATGTGGTTTCTGGGGATCTGAACTCAGGTTCTTTTGCTTGTAAAGCAAAGGCTTTAACACCTGAGCCATCTCCCCAGCCCAGGAACTGAATCTTTAAGCTGTGTTGTATTCAGAGAGTTAGCAATCTGGGAAGACAATGGATTAACATCCTAAAGATCTTTTTTCTCTCTCAGAAGCTTCTAGGGAGGGGAAACAAAGGCAGTCAAAATTTAGGATTCCAAAGCTTGGCCCTCTGTCAGGAGGTCAGCCTTGTCTCTGAGATATATGGTGTGCTTTTCTCCTGATGCCTCCTTTTTGTAGAGGGGAGGGTTCCATGCTGAATCTTGGATTCCTCCTGAACAGGTCATTTGGATGACATCTAGATTAAAGCTCAGAGAAACAAACCATGTAAGGTGTGTGTGTGTGTGTGTGTGTGTAGTTCTTGAAAGCGAAGTACAAATGTGCTTTTATGATACAGAATATGCAATGCCCTATTATTGTGTCCCTATTGGACTGTGTATGAGTTACCCTTTTCTCTTCTGTTGCTATGAAGCAACACCTGAAGTCAAGCAACTTAACAGGAGAAAGGGAGATTTATTCAGCTTAAGGTTCTAGAGGGGAGATACAGTCTATTATGAAAGAAAAGGTATGGCAGATGGAAAAAGTTGGAGGTAGTCTAAGTCCCTGCAGACATCATGGAGGCCAAGAGCTACTAGGAGCTCAAGAGCAGACCAACTAACTCAAGCAGAGTGGGACTAGCCATCCTCAACCATCAGTCACCCTAGGACTGCCTTCCTCCAGCAAAGACCTACTTCCTAAAGCTACCATGACCTTCCTTCTTTCTGCTGTTCCTCTTTCTGCTGCTGTGAGACAACACTCAAACACAACTGAGGGGGAGAAAGAGGAAATTAGTTTATATTTCCAGAGGGAAGATGTAGTCCATTAAGGTGTGAATCCCATGGCAGAAGGCATGATGGGTGGCAGAAGCTGGAGATGGTTCAAGTCATATTAATCTTCACGGAGGCAGAAAGAGCAAGTGGCAAACTGTAAGCCTCAACTACTAGTTGGAAGCAGGCGAGACTATCGAACCTCAAAGCCTGTGACACTGCCTTCCTCCAGCAAGGCTCCACTTCCTAAAAGTGCCCTGACCTTCCTAAACATTAACAGCCAAGAATGCAAGCATATGAGCCTGTGGGACAGCTCATATTCAAACCATGAAAACCAGCACCTCATTATTCGGATTACCCTGCAATCTTTGTTCTTGTTTTTATTTCCAGGTGAGGTCAGATGGAGCTCAGTGTGTGGCCCAGAGGCACACTGATGGAGCAGTCATGAAGTGGAGGTATCATTTCTCACATCTTAACCTTCAATTCTACCGTCTTCTAATCCAGTAAAGTCCCTAGGTTGTTTTTGACACAACCCTAAATCTCACCCAACTCAGAAAGCTCTCTCTTCCTTTTCAAACCTTCCTGTGAATATTTTGTCAGCCTCAGTGATCAGTCAGGTGGAGCAGCATCCTTCTGGGCCTGGGGGGTACGAATGGCAGTTCACCCCCTCCAACTTCCACCTTATATGACCTTGTTCTCACCTCGGCAGATATCCTCTGCCAAGGGCCTTGGACCCAGTGGGGCTGAGTAACAGCACTCTTCAAAGAAAGGTGTTCTGGGAATTAATTGTGGCTCTGGTATCTCACGACCTTATGCAAATGGCTTGCCCTTTTCCTGTCCTGTTTTCCACTCAGTATAAACCAGCAGCTCGTTCTGATTCCTACTGCTCAAGTCCAGGGGGACCCTGAAAAGAAATATGTTGCAGAAGGGGGAAGCTGTTCACGGAAGAAGTAGCCCTGGGGAACGGGAAGGTGGAAGGAAGTAACATTTATTGAGCTCTGACTCAGTAGCAGGCACTTTACATAGATACTATAGCTTTACATGGAGTCACAGTGACGTGGGGCTAACTCTGGCTGTGTCACTTGCTGACCATGTGTGGCCTCCAGCGAGTGACTTAATGCTTTTCAGCTTTGGGTTCCTCCACTGCAAAACGGGGCGGGAGTGGATAATGCTTCCCAGCATTCTGTGGATTAAATGAGATAAGTACAGTAAAGCCTTCGGCACTTCGGAAGTGTTCACAGACATTGGTTATTATTATTAACAACCCCAGGAAGTGGTGCTATTAACCCGGGCTTCCACATGTGTAAGCAGAGGTGCAGAGAGGTGAAGCTAAAATGTACAAAGACCAATACTGAGACAATATAAGCTCTAGCCCAGCTCAAACAACTCCACTCGTTCTGGATTGTGAACCACAGGGACAGCAGCTGGACGTGCAGCTTTGAGGAACACGGCCTAGGTACGGTGTGAGTCCTCCTCTTTCAGCTTCTGAGAGCCCAGAGCAGGAGAGAGGCCGGTGAGCGAGCGGCGGCAGTTTTACTCTTGTGATTCTTGGCTCTTTGGCTGAGAGGGATGCATCTCCACCTATGTCTTGTATCCCAAAGATCCTTTTACTCCCATGACATTCTTTTACCCTGCCACAGAGGTGAGCCACTTTCCCCTCCAGCCAGGACCCTCAACCCTAAATAAGCTAGCTTCCTCTGGGAGGGTCTTACCTGTACTACGCTACTAGGAATATTATGCAGAAACCTGCCAGACAGGAGTCCAGGAGTACCCCCAGAAGAACAGCCCCAGACAGCAGGAGGGCCAGGGGCACTGGTGGAAGGCTCAGCAATGAGAAAGCTGATGTAAGCAAAGGATCAAGAAAATGGGTTCTGGGAAGGAGAGTGTCAAAACCCTGGAGATTGGACTCCACTTCCAAAGGGCTGCTTTCCTCTTCCCTGAGGGATTAAAAAGGACATGAGAAACCCAGGCTGTGTGGAAAGGCAGAAAGGATAGTCATAGGGACAAAAGGACTCCTTAACACACACACGCGCACACACACGCGCGCACACACACATCCTGCCAAGTCAGGCGCTTGAATGCGTGTGACTTCCTCCCATACTGTGTGACCCACAACCTTTCCTTCCTGCTTGGCCACCCTTCCCACCCCTGCAGCACAGGTGCGTCTTGCTTGGGCCTCTCCTCTGCAGAGTAGAGCCCCCATCTGTTCTCCAAGTCTGAATCTGCCGCACCTCCTGAGGAAGCGTTCCCTATATACGCCCACGCAGAGCTCACAGTTCTGATAACATTTATAGTCTAAATCACACAGTTTAGCACTTGGTTTTAAATACTGTCTGGTATTATTCCCTCATTATTTCGGAGTACAAATTCTGCCTCCCAGACTCATCTATGCACCTCCCAACCCACAGCCGGGGTCTTTCACTTATGTTCTCTCCAGCCCCACATCAACAGCCCTGGCCCAAGCTCCACAAACACATGGCACATACCAGTTAATCAAAATAGCTTGGCGAGAAAATGCTAGAACAGAGGGGCCCAAGTCCCAGGGTTTCAAAATTTCAAATCCTGAGAAGCCAAAGTCCTTGACCAGTCCCACAGCTCCATCCTGATCTCCTGATATTTCCCAGCTTCTCTCTTTCTTCTTTGCACAGCCCTCCCACCAGCCCAGCTCTCCTCAACACCCCAGGCTCCGTCCTGCCTCCAGCCTGCTGTTTCCTCTGCCTGGTTCTCATCTTGTCACCTCCCTTCTCTGCTATACTCGGCAGCCTCCAGGAACACCCTCAAAGCCCAGTTCTCCCAGAGCATATCTTCTCTCTTCCTTCTTTGCTGTATTTTTTGTTTTAAATCTGGAGCACTTAACCCTCTTATATGCCATTTTCTTTCCAAGTTTACTTTGCTGTATCCCCAGATGATACAGTAGGATCTCCTCAAGAGTTCTCCGGTGGTTCCCCCTGCTGACTATAACCCCTGGGTCAGGTACAGAGGCTTAATAAATACTGGTTAATGGACGTCCCACCCAGTTTGTGATCTCAGAGGCATGGCTGTGCATCAAGATGGACACTGGGCGGAGCAATCTGCAGGGTTCCATGCGGTTCCCTCTGCCTCCGGGGCATGCTAGGGGAAGACCTTCTGATGCTGGGCTAAGATCACCCTCTCTCCTCCTCTTTCTCTTGCAACAGCCTTTACATCCATGGTGGCTCCATGGCAGCTGTCACTCCACCTTCGGGACATCACCACCTCTGCCCTCCCAGATACCTTTGCCCCTAACTGCAGCACTTACATAGGTGTGCGACCTTCCCCACCCTCTGCCTTATTCTTCCTCCTTGGAAGGGTCAGATAAGGCAGACCCACCTCTCCCTGGGGGGTGAGGGTACAGTGGGGAGACCCAAGTTGGCCGCTTCATGACCACCGGCTCCTTCTCTGTGCTTTCTCCCAAGGAGCTGCCTGGGGAAATGTTTATGAACAGGACAGACTACACTTGCTCTTCCCAGGACACAGGAGTCTACTGGCAGTGGTCCCTTTCCATCTTAGCTGGCTGTGTCCTGTGTTTCGTTGCATTCAGCCAGTCACACTCCCATTGGATCCTCCTATGTCCTTGGGTAATTGACCCCAGCTTTTGGAGGCTCTGGCTGAGACAGAAGGAAACAGTTTTGGAGCTTAAATATCAGGTCCTGGGGGTGGGGGTTGCAATGGACTGGAGGAATGTTCGCCTACCATTCCAAAGATCTAGGCGTGATCCCCAGCACTGCCACAGACCCAATAAAACTCACTTGCATGAAACAGCATGTCCTTTGGGACAGGAGGAAGAAGGGTTTTGGAGAGACCCTCTCTGAAGAGCTGCAAAGGGAAAAGTGGCCCCTGGCTTGGATACAGCAGGCACGGGGGACTTCTTCCTGTATATAGGAAGCTAGCCAGGACATGGGCTGTGAAGTACCTCTAGGCCCAAGGAAGTTGGATTCTCAGGGAGGTGAAGGGACCAGAGCCCTGGAGTCACAGGAAAGGGTTAAGCCCTTTCGTCTTTTTTTCACATGTCCATGAATATATCTAAGCCTCATTTTTCTTTGTGTTTAAATTAAGGACCAGAGTGGTTTCCTAACTAACAGGATTCTGGGGGGGGGGTCAGGTAATGTGGGTAAAGCACTTGGCTTAATGCCTGACACACATAAGTGCGCAGTAAGTGCTAGGTGCTATAATGTGTGTCATTACAAGTTGAGAGGTGGAAGCTGAGAAACTGTTTTTGCCCCAGGAATCCTCTGCCTGCTCTTCATGTTGGAATTCACTTCAAGTCCATCAAACACAAACAGCAGGGAAGAGTGGGTGGAAGAAACACACAGAGACAAACTGAATTCTAAAGCAGACCTGCTTAAACGCACCTCCCACAAAGCACCTCTCCCAAGCCAAAGTGTCTCTGGAGTCCGCCAGAAGTGCCTGAAGCCAGAGCGCAAGGCTGTGGCAACTGAGGGTTCAGTATGTGCAGGAGGCAAAGGTTATGCAACCAAACCCAACAAGGCTGCGCTAGGCCTCCTATCCAGAGGTTCCCCTTTTGGACCAAAGAGTGGGGTGCTATTCTGGGCAGTCGGGTTGCCCCATGGAAGCTCAGCTTCTAGCCTCAGGGGCAAAGAGGCTGAAGAGGTCTACTCAGTGGTATTAGTGTATGACCAAGACATATACACCGCGGCAACTTTTCATACACGATTCCTTGTGGCCCAGACACCCTTGACACCAGCATCCTGAGGCCTGCTACCTCTGCTGGCTGTGCTCAAGCCTTTTCTAGTATGCAGATGCGCTGTCTCTGCACATCTCCGAATGATAGCCCCGACTCCCTTCTAATAACAACGGGATGGCACACATCGCTCTTTCTGTATGCCAGAAGCTATCATGGGCTCCTCGCAAGTGTTACATTGAATCCTCGTCACAACTCTACAAAACAGGCACTGTTACTACCTCAGTTACAGATGAGGACACTGCGGCACCAAGGGTACATGGCTTTCCCCGTGTCTCCTAACGACAAGGGGTCATACGCCCTTTTGAGCTTCCTGAGGGTAGATGGAACAGCTGGTTTCTCACTGTACACGCCCAGGAAAGATAAGCTCACTGAACAGGCGACACCCTGAACTCACAATTTCAACTTGTGCACTGCAGACCAGAAACACCCAGAAAGTCTAAGATCAAGACATCCTGATCCGGCCTCACGGAGTGACCAGAACATACCGTGCTGCAGTGGGCTCGCCATGTCGGCTGCTCAGCTCTGGTTTGCATCTCTCTCGTCTTCTGTGTTTTGATTCTCAGTTACCTTCTGCCTCTACCTTCCTCTCTTCTGTGCTTCGGTCACACTGCCCATCCCCTGCCTCAACCATTGAATGTGTCCTTGCCTGCATCCTTGCAGACTTCCAAGTTCCTGCCCCATCCTTCCCAGCTTACATGAGGAGTGCAGTCTACCCATGGAGGCCGAGAGCAGGATCGGCACTGACTGGTTGGGCTGGCCGTTAATGGAGCTCCTACACTCTGACCCCGAATGAAAACTATAAGCTGCAGTTTACAGAAGGGCCAAGGTGGAGGCAGAGACCTGGAAGGAAGGGAGGGGCCCACTTCTAGCTTGTCACTCTTAGGGAAGGCCGGAAAGATCTCTGCCCTCCCCATGTCTTCTGCAAGGCCCCGACTCTTTTGGGAAGCCTTTCTGGATCATGTGAGAAGGCTTATTCATACAACCATCCAGTAAAGATATTCTAGTATTCTACGTGGAGGGATGGCATACATTCCTGAAAAGCTAAGGTAAAGTGTGAGTTTCATTGTCATTATAGAATTTAGTAGCTGTCAGTAGAATTAATCAGTGATTTTATACAGACTCCTATGGCAAGGGGTCCTCTTTCTTTCTGGACCTGTCTCCTTAACTAGAAAATGGAGTGTTATGCAACCTTTAAGAAGCAGGCAAGAGGACCGAACTCAGTGTTTTTTGTATTGAGCAGAGTAGTTATTTGATAAGCCGTAATCACTGCTTGCCTTCATGTAGGAAGCACTGCCCGCTACTCAGCCCCGGCCTCTCAGATGAGATGTGAACTGCTCTACCCTTTCAGGTCAGAAATGTTGACTTAAATGATACTTGGCATATGGTAAGGGATATATCTGGTATATTAAGGGTCATTCTGTAATGACATTGACAATTTGTTAGGATTAGGGCTATTTCCCCCTCTTCCTCAACAGATGTTTGAAAGAAACTGATAAGCATGAAATAAATCAATTGTTCACTTCAGTCCTGCCTGAGACAGAGGTTTGCCTATTGCTATACCTAACCGTACCTGTTAAAATATTGCTGGGCATGTAGAGGTGCTCAATAAAAGTAACGGAATTTCTCTGCCCCTT
Source organism: Typhlomys cinereus (assembly GCA_023101885.1). Lineage (NCBI taxonomy): Eukaryota > Metazoa > Chordata > Mammalia > Rodentia > Platacanthomyidae > Typhlomys > Typhlomys cinereus. The sequence continues at coordinate 295,408 of JALPQD010000771.1, forward strand.
CAAATAAAAGAATTAATGGGGTGGGGACTAAGAGAGTGAGTGAATGGTGGGGTTCAGGGGACACTGGGGGTAGAAAAATGCAGGTGCCACTCAGCTGGCTACCCTTGCAAAGGGGATGCAGCAGAGGCAATAGGGCATGTGCCCCCACTGTCGAAATGTGAGGGAGCCACTGCATACCTGGCTGGTGATTTAAGCTGCAGTTTACAGAAGGGCCAAGGTGGAGGCAGAGACCTGGAAGGAAGGGAGGGAGACACCTGGGGGAGGAGGAAGAGGATGAGAGCTGCGCATAATAGCCTGAGTGCAAATGAAGATGGAGAGAAGGAGAGAGAAGAGTAAAGGAGGGGGAGGAGGGAGAGAAGGGATGGACAGGGAACCGCTGTCCTAGCCTGGTTGGAATGTTTCCCTCAACGTGGGCTCTGTCAGAAGACACAGATGCTCTTAGGTACCAGACTTGAGAAGTTCCGGCCCTGAAGCTCCAGTGTTTTCCTTCCATCCTTTAAGGTCTTGGGCACTCCCAGACAAGAAGGAGTCTTAGGAGACAGTACAGGGAAAGGAGGAGAGATGCGGGGTGCGGACCCCTGCCTGTGCTCTTCTCTCTCCATTTCCCCACATCTCCTGGCCAGAAAAGTGGGTCAAGCCACCCACATGTGATTTTTTTTTTCTGGTAGCAAGAGGAGAAGGGGTCTTACACACAGATTTGCCCACTTTATGCTCTAATGGAGGGGTGTTCAAAGAGCAGTGAGTCATTGATGGAGGAGATGCTGACCTCCTTCTGGGAGGAAACACCAGCCAGAGTGATGGACCGGTGGGGCAAGAGGTACGACGCCTGCAATGATCTTGGACAAATGAAGACACGATCTTCCTTCCCCGTTGCCTCAGTGATGGTGGTCAAGCTGGCAGGAAGCCAAGTCTACCATCCTGACCCGAGAAGGCGGTTCTCTCCACTGCCCCCCTCCTGGGGTCTGCAAGCAGAGGGCCTGCCAGTCCATCTCTGGCAACCAGCGCTATGCCCGGCCCACCCCCTCCAGTCCTGCCAGTCGCCCAATTAGAAGCTGCGTTGGCTTCAACAGATGGGAGCTGCGGCAGCCTGAAGAACAGAGCACAAAGCCCAGCTGACATTTTCCTTCCTGCTCGTTCGGTGGGGGAGGAAGAGCAGGGATGGCATGGAGAACTGCGACACCCCTAGCACCCGCCCCCAGGGTCCAACTCTCCCCTCTTGCCCGAGTATCAGCTCAGGCCCCTCACCAAGACACTCTCAGACCTTTTGACTGTCTGGGTAGCTGGTGCCCGCACAGCCCTGTCATGCCAGACAGACGGCCCACCTGTGGCTGGCTAGGCCAGTCTGTCTCCGAGTGCTGCGGTGGGCTCGGAGCCACCCTTCTCTTTCTTTAGCTTTTCGACCCACAGGGGCCCTGGTAGAGCCCGGTAGTCCCCTCCCCTCCCCAATGTCCCATCCTAGGCTACAGTCAGATCCCAGCCAGCCTCCAGGAAAGAGCCTGGCCCCGGGTTCCAGATACTTCAGACAGACCAAGGCCACCTTGTCTCGCCAGCACAGACACGCGAGTTCCGAGGAGGGGAAAGTCCCCGAGGCTCTGGAGCACTTCCATCCCGCTTCCATCACGCCCTAACTCCAGCGTCACCTCTCCGGCTCCTCCACATCTCCAGGGCTCTGCTCTACCTAGCAACAGTTTGAGGGGAGGGACGGTAGACCAAGGTCCCGACTCCCCTCCCCGCTGCTCGGGTCCAGCCGCTGCAGCAGGCCACCTCCTTTGCATTCTCCAGCTTTCCTTCGCTCGTCCTCTCGGCGGCCTTTCCCAAGACCCCAGTTCCCCCTGCAGGCTTCCCGGCGACGGCGCCCCTCCCCCGCGCCAATCGGGTCAGCCGCGCTGCGGGCCGCGGGGAGGGAGCCCGGCACCCCAGGCGACTGCTCCATCAGGTCCCCCTCAGCCACGCCAGCGGCCTCGGCGTCGCGGCCACCGGGCCGCGGCAGCCCCGCAGCCGCACACTCACCGTGGGGTCGCCGTCCGTTGCCGGGGCCGCCGCGCCGCGCTCGCCGCGGGGCTGGGGGCGCCGCTCCGCGCCCTCTCGCTGCCCGCACGGGCCCGGGAGACTGGCAGGGCGCCCTCCCCAACCTGCACTTTTCCTGGGAGTGGTCGCGGGCCCGAGGCGGCGAGAATGACGGCAGGATCGCGATCCGTCCCCTGTCGCCGCCGCGCGAACTGTGGCCCGAGGCTGGCGGCCAGGACCGGGCGCTCCCGAGCCCCGCGCGCCCGCCGGTGCACCGAGCAGGCCCTGCGCCCGCCCCGCGCGCCCTCCTCCCTCCCCGCGGCTCGCTCGCCCTCCTCGCTCGCTGCTCCGCCGCTCTCCCAACCTCCCCTGCCCACTCCGGTCGCCTCCTCCCAGTCTGTACGCCACGCCAACCCACTCCAGTCCCGCCGCCATTTAACTCCTGAGTGGCCAGAGGCCCCCTCTGCTTAGTAGGCGCGCATCCCCGAGGAAGGAATTGGGTGCGGCCTGATGCTGTCGCTTAAGCTCCTCTCCCGCAGGGAGACACAAGGTTTGAGTGGGAAAGTGAACAAGGACATTGATCACAGGTCTGAGGACAGGTGGGTGGCTTTAATGATGACCCTTTTGCAAAGGCCAGGAGGACAGATGGGAAATTCAGCTTGGAGAACAGGTGCAGTCCATGGGCACAGCATGCACCTGTGGTCACATTTTTGTCTTAAGTGGTGCTATTCCCCCCAAGTTAACAGTGGGCTAAAGAGAGAAGAGGTGGGTTAGCATTTGTCTAAGGCATGGGCACTTCTCATGCCAAAGAGAGGCGTGGACATAGCCCTGAGTTCTCAATGCCTCCAGAGCAGACGGCTCCTCTAAGCCTTCAGATGCTTAAAATAAAGGCGGTTAGTCTTGGTGACCAGACTAAAGTCCCTCCTGAGAGCTTGGCCATAGGGTTCTCCACCCTGTGGGCTGGCCACCACCAAGCCATGAAACTGGGAGTGGAGTGGGAACCCATCTATGCAGAAAATGAGTGGCTGCTGCCTAGTGGCTTAGAAAATTTGGGTCAGTGCCACAAATTAAGAGGTGTATAGGAGTCGGTCTCCTGATGCAGCAAAGGGGTCCAGGCCTTCAGCCTGGACTACTCAGAATGGACACCTGAAAAATCAACAATGAGGGAGGTTAAAACTTACTGTGGGGACTCCTGCAAGACAGGGCCTCTTTAGGCTTATCTTTTATGCAGGGATGGAGTTCAGTGCTCCTGGCCAGACACAGATGGAGCTTCTGGGTCCTGTCTTTTCTAAGGGCAGAACCAGCAGCCACAGTCCTGCCCAGGGGCTTTATAAAGGGGGCTCTGAAGGTCTGTGTTTCCTAGCACCTTCATCCATCCACTAAGCACATGCAATTTCCCAGGCCCCCACCTTCCACCCCTGCTGTGGAGTATAACGGCTTTGAGGAGCTGAGAGGGATAAGTTGGAGGTACATGAAATAAATTTTAACATTTCAAGGCAATGGAAAGTGCCATAGAAATACAGAAAGGAAATGCCATTATGGGTCTGGGTTATTCATGAAAGGTTTTACAGAAGCGCCGAGCTTCCAGCTGAGCCCGGCTGGAGGGATAGGATTTAAACGGGCAAATGAAACGGGGACCAGCAAGGCCAGAAAGTGGAGGCAATTGGGTTGGAATGAACTGTCTGGAAGGTAAGGGGCAGACAGGGAAGAGAAGAATGGAGGAAATTCAAGAGGAACTGTAGAAGTTCTCTCTTGTTTTGTCGTGAGTCGTCTTATATCCCCATTAAACAAACCACAGAAGGGAGGCAGAATTTGAGCCTTTAGCCTGGCAGTACTCTTGATCTGTTGCTATGCAGAGTGAGAGTTGCTGATAAAGGGTCTGAAATGTTGGCCTTTCAACCACAGCCTAGTTCATGGTGATTTGGAATTGAAGAGGCTGGGGAGGTGAGCACAGCAGAGACACAGTAGGAGGGAGCAGGAAGAATGAACAAATAGTCTTTGGAGGGAGACTAGACAGAACCTAAGTGAAGGAAAGGATCCTAAACTTAACTGAAAGCTTTGGAGTCTGAGCATTTGGGCCCCTTGTCAGTGGAGCTGTTTAGTCTGAAGGCCACCATCAATGTATGGACATCAGTGCAAAGGAGGGGATTTGCCAATTCTTGCCAGTTCAAGGGATGAGCTAGTACTCACCATGCCCTGCTTCCTGGTGCCCATATTGCTGAGTGCATGTTACCCCAACCAGGGGGTCGCGCCTATCCTATGAAGCAATGTCAAATGACAGTAGGACCATTCAAGGGATGCTCAAAAACTGGTTACCACTATCATGCTTTTTGAAACAGGGTCTCTCTATGTAAACCAGTGTAGCTTCTGCCTTCTGAGTGCTGGGATCACAGGTATGTACACCCAACAATAACTGATTGCAGAACAAACACATAGAGCACTACTGGCTGCACATAGAGTGGAGCCCAAGGGCGACTTCAGGGATCATCTTGGATTGCTCTGTCTCCTTATTGCCTTGTTTTGGGTTTACTCAGATTCTGTCCTTCATGGCCGGCAGGTCACCGCCATTTCTGCCTGGCATTTTTAAGTGGAATCTGGAAGCCAAAGTCAGGTTCTTCTTTTGAGGCAGGGGCTTAACCCCTGAGTCATCTCTCCAGCCCAATTCCAAGCTGCTTATAACCAAATTGAAATGGTTTTAGAGTCAGAGAGATCTAAGTTCAAACTTCTCTGAATTTTCTTTCCTCTGTAAGTTTTTTTTTGTAAATTAAGTTATAGAAACTAATTTACTAATCAAGTGATGGCAATGAATATTTATCATATGTAAGTGTAGTGATCACATTTATGAATTATCTACTTGAAACATCCAAACAGACATGGTGGTACATGCTTGTTATCCCAACTGTTTGGGAGGCTGAGACAGGAGGATCATAAGCTGAAAGCCAGTCTGGGCAACTTCTCAAGACATTGTCTCAAAAAATAATTAAAATAAAAAATAAAGGATTAGCTTTGTAATCGAGAACTTGCCTAGCATGCATAAGGCTCAGGTTCAATCGCCAATATTGCAAAAGGAAAAATAAGGATGAGTAATAAGGGAAAATAAGGAAAAAAGAAAAATAAGGGGAGGAGTAAAATGGGAAGGAAAATTCCATGAAACTTAGGACTCTGGAAATGGAACAGCAAAGTCAAGACTGGCATAGTCGATCCATAATCAAGCTGAGATTGAAGCTCAAGGCCATTGTATTCAGAGTTCACATATGGAGTCCATTCCCTGTTGTGCTTCATAGAGATGGGTGTCGATAACAGCACTATGTGCACTCAGGGCTGACGTGAGCTCCAACAGGGGCTATGCATGTGGTGTCTGGCACTCAAGCATCTCTCATCTCCTATGCCATTCTAAGCTGGATGCTTCACTGGAAAAGCAAGGAACTCAATTCACAGTCCTTAAGAAGCTCATTGGTAATTACTCCGAGGATTTAATGGCCCTGTTTTGACCTTTTGCCCTCCAAGTTTAATCTCTGGGTTTAGCCAAGCACAATGTCCTCCCAGGAAGCCTGAGCCTCTAGAACATCAGAGTGTCTCGAGAGATGGATGCTGTGATTACACACTCTGCAATCAATGCTTGGCTGAACCTCACTTGGCTCCTTAGTGGATGGATCAGGACCTTGAATGGGTGAGTGTGCAGTTCGTGTACATGGAGGTCTCTCCCGGAACCTGGCAGATGAACCAGGACAGGAAGGGGAGGGGGGCAGGAATGCAGTGAGACCGTGCCCCTTGGAGGACCCACTACTGCTGCGTGCCCTCCAGGGTAGAATCTTGGGGGTCATCGAGGTCTTTTGTTCCTACTTTTTTTCACCCAATTACAGAGAGTATGACCGTAGTGCAGAGAGCCTCAGAAGTGGAGTTACCCAGAGAGTTACAGATGTACTCACTGGGCCTGTGCCCAGTGGCTTTGTAGGTCTTTGTGGCCTGCAGTTCTGGAAAACTCTTCAGAGGATTATGAAGCAGACAACTGGATGGTCCTTGTTTTGGAATGTGCTACCTACATGTGACCACTGCTGTCTGACTTCTCAGTTTCAGAGTATTGTTCCTGTAATGAATATATAACCCAAACAATGTAGGGGAACAAGAGGTTTATTATTCATGCTCACAATTTTTAGGTTATAGGTCACTGTCATGGCAGGAGAGTCACCAGCAGGGGCTGAGACTGTCTTTCTAGCATACTTTCTAGCTTGCCAGGCTGCTGAAACCAACTAGTTCTCTGTCTTATCTACCTGTTCAGGAGATGGTTCCACCCATTGTCATCTGGGTTTTCTCACATCAGTTAGAAAACCTCCCACAGATTTGCTCAGATTTGCCTTCACTAAATAGTTCTTTATAGGTGTGTCTGAAAACCCAGTTCCCCAGTTGTCATGTAACTGCCACACCTTGCCTGCCTGGGCTCCTCAACGTAGGACCTTGTCCCCGGGGCTACGAGTGACAGGTAAGCAGAGCCACTTTGAGGTGGATGTACGGTGAGGCTAATGAAACCTGGGGTACTGAGAGAGGGTCATACATGAAAGCTGCATGTGGTAGCATCTTTGGTGGGGAGGAAAGCCAGCTTGCACACAGGAAGGAGTTTTTATGTAAGCATTTCTGATCAAACAGCATCAAGAGATGTTAAGAGAAAGGGACTTGGATTTTCAAGGTTCTTATAAATTGTGATTTTTTTCTTTCTAGTTTTAAGCAAATGCTACCATTGGAAATATTTCTTAGATCCCCCCCCCATTTTTGTATATTTGTTTGAGGTACTAGGGATCAAACCTAGGGTCTGGTGCATCTTAAACAAGCATTCTATCAACCAAGTTTCATCTCCAGCCTTAGAACCAAGTTTGTGTTTGCAAATTTGTGTTCTTTTTCCTAAGAGGGTCCTACATGGTCAGGTCCTTCACTGACTCCTGCTCCCAAAAGGCTACCCAGATCCACAGTTACCCCAGTCATACAGGGAGCCAGAAAGGCAGGTGGCCATGCAATGTAGACCACAAAGCTACTAAAACCACAGAGAAATCCTTGAGTTCATCTTGTGGTATATTCCTGGAAGAGGCACTGCAGGTAAAACTGGTGTGGGATGAATCTGTTTTTATACAGACACAAAGGGATAATGGAAATTACATTCCTTACCAAGGTTCTGGTGCCCAGCTCTTTAGAGACACGAGTATAAACACTGTAAACACCATGTTTAATCAACTATAAGTGGCACACCTGTGCTTTGTATTTCCGAAGCTGAATCTGAGTGCCTAAAATAGTTAAACTGGCAACATGGTAGCCCAAACCCATTCTGTTTCTCTTAATGCATTCAAAAAATTTCTGGGGGAATGCTATTTTGGGGCGAGGGAACATGGAACAGACTAGAGCATTCCCTTTTCCTACACAGACCTCCGTAAGCAAAAGGGTAACTCTCAGAATTCTGAAGGTGGGGGCAGGATTTTACTTCCCATGGCACATCTAAAAGCAGACTGACCAGGTTGATTTATTAGTGGTATAGCTGGTACATGCCAGTATGTGTGTCTCTTAAATCAAGGGCAACAAATGTATAAGCCAGGAATAGAGAACATCTGAGGGGGTGTGAGATGCCTGAATGGGAGCATCCATTGTCTCTAGAGTACAGAAAGGCTCGCTGGAGGAGGCCATGGTCAGGCTTCTGGAGATGTCGGTCCTAGGGGTCTTGTATTTGACATCTGGCCCATCTCACTGTAACTTACAGGTGTCAGAAAGACCATCCCCACAAGCTCATTACCCACTTCACTACTACTTGGTGGTCTTTAAACTGCAGGTGGGGCTTCATGCTGGTTGCTGCATTTTTTAAATGATGAAATAAATAGGACATATTTCAGTAGCACCTTTGCTCTAGTTTCACATAAACATTTGTGGGTACTGAGTCATGATGCTCCTTGCTTTCTAGGAGCCACTTCAAACCTCAGTTATTTATTGCCAAAGCCGGAGAACAAGTTATACACAGGGTATTCCCCTTGCTAGGAGTAAGATACTCCATCCTGCCTTTATGCGGCATCTACTTCTGGAGAATGTCTTCTCCGTTCAGTCTGTTCATCTCTGATCATGTCATTTCAGTAGTGGCTCGCCCTGGAAAAGCACTGGGACGCCCTGGAAAGGCACTGGGACTTCCTGTCTCCTAATCCTGTTCTTTTATCTTTGCATTGTCTCTGCCCCTATATCTCCTTTTATATTTTCTCTCTGGGAGAGAAGGCTTCAGTGGCCTTACTTAAAATACTTGAATTAATTACAATATCCAGCTTAAGATTGTCCAAAGATTCCTACTGTCTGTCCCTCCATCTATTTTTATTATTTTAATCTAGAGTTTTTAAAAAATATTTGCTCAGGGTGGAGAGATGGCTCAAGGGTTAAGACTCTGCCTCAAAAGTAGAGGGTGCTGAGTTCGGATCCCAGGTCCCATGTAAAAACTCCAGGCAGAAATAGCTTCACCCTGCACATCCCACCCCGGTTAGTAGAGCCTGAGAAATCCCAGAATGAAGCAAAAAGGAGGTAGAAGTAATCCAGGATGATTCCTGAAGTCACCTCCATAGGGACACATAATCCACTCTAACACACACACACACACACACACACACGCATGCTAAATAATAATTTTTTAAAAAATTTAAATTAAAAAAGTTATTTTTTTATTATGTGTCCTCCACAGGGATACGTAGTGTCCTCTGATATGCACACACACACACACACACACACACACACACACACATGCGCACTAAATTTTTTTATTATAAAAATATATACTTTTTATTTTTATTTATCCCAGAGTTATAACATTACACATGCTATTTTGTGTCGTGTTTTTCCATGGATAAATGATATAGGAGAAAGAAAATGGGCCTTAATTCTCTTTGTAGGGTTGAGGATTAAAACCAGGGCCTCCCACATGCGACAGATCTAAATTCCCAGCCCACTAAACTAAACTTTCTGAAACGGCGTGCTCCTTCCAGGGCAGTTGAATAAGATTTCTGAGTCCCACCTAGTGCGCTCACAAGCTCTCTCTCCCTGTTGAATGATAAACTCTCTAAGAACTGTGTCATTCATTGCTATAGCTCCAGGATACTAGTGAAGGGCCTGACTCCACGTAGACTCCTCATAATTCTCCCTGTGTGCGATCTAATCCTCCCTTGAATTCCCTTCTAGCCCTTAGCCCCAAGGCTGGGGGACCACCCAGGAGCGTGCAGAGTAAGGGGTAAAGGTTGGAGTTAGAACAGTGCTGTTAACTGGGTGACTTGATCCTGTCTGATTTTGTCCCTGGTCTCTCCCAAAGGCTTAAGGAAAAGTGAGCAGGTAAAATATGGTTCAGTCCAGTGGCCCCTGGGAGGTAGCTTCATCCAGGGCTGTCACACTCTTCCTGTTGGAGGGTTGAGTGAGCTGGCCCCAGACGCTGGCCTGATCTTACCCCAGCCCCAGCCGTGCCTGAGTGGGGCAGCTGGGACTTCGATCCTGACATATGGACCTAAATGGGGCAACATCCGGGAGGAGAAGACCCAGCACATCTCATTCCTAGATGAGATGGCTCTTTAGACAGACGTCAACTGGTGCCACCCTCCTGACCCCGGGAGAAGGTCTGCTTGGTAATTACGTTGTGTACACTTAACCTTGAGCCCCTGATTCTGGGTGCCATGTGTGGTGGTTTTGACTGGACCAGTCTTGGTCCCCAGCTGAGAAGAAGTGGGCTCAGCCAAGATCACGGGCTTGGAGTCGATTTGTCTTGTGTTCTTCCAGGAGAAATCCCACAATCCCCAGATCTGCCCGTCAAAGGGATTAAAGTGGCAACTCAGAGATCTCAGATCTTAACATTCTATTTGCTCCTTCTGTCTCCTCCCACTGAGTCACACTGCTTCCTAACCGGGGGATGGGGTCAACTCGCCCCTGGTCACTGTCCCTTATCTGTGTGTCTGGGAACCTTTACCTCCAGAAGTTGCGTCTGCTTCTTCTCTTCAGGACATTAACCTTTCTTCTTTGCTAGAGGTCCGTCCATCCCTCCTCCCCCCGAAGAAAAATTGGAACAAGAAAAGCAGGAGAAAGAAGAGGACAAACTCCTCCCGAGAAAGCAAGACTGACAGCCCGAGGGCAGGTTTTTCTTTCTTTATTCATTATTGTGTGTGTGTCAGAGGGCACATGTGTCCCTGTGGAAGACCAAAGGTGACTTCAGGAATCATCCTGGATTGTTTTTACCTCCTTGCTTTGCTCTGGGATTTTCCCAAGCTCCACCTGCCAGGCCTTTCTGCCTGGAGTTTTTACATGGGATTTGGAATCCAAACTCAGGACCTTCTGCTTCTGAGGCAGAGCTTTAACCTCTGAGCCATCCCTTGTTTTTGTTTAGAAGCTATCAGAAGCACCTGTTGTCCATGGGCTCCTTCAGAGATGGGGGTGGAGAGAGTTATTGGGGCTCTCAGCTGGGTACCCGTTAATTCTGCTCTAATTGCACATGCTCACCTAGGTGCCTGTTCACCCGGGCTGAGAAGGGCTGGAATACACGTGCTCATGCAGCCTGTGCTTGTGCCACCCACACGCCTCACAGGTGAGGACGGGAGGAGCCTAGAGTATATAATCTGAGGTGGAGTTGTTTCCAGCGGTCCATCGAGGCAGCAAGGAGGAAGCTGTGAGCCATGGTAACCCTCACCCCTGCTCCCGTAGTAACCCTCACCCCTGCTCCCATAGTAACCCTCACCGCGCTCCTGTAGTAACCCTCACCCTGGCTCCTATCAGCAAGCCCAATAAAATGGTGTCATGAAAGTCCTATTTGGAGTATGAAGACAGTTGTATGTAGCGTTTCCCCAGGAAAAGTAATTCATACATGGTAAATGCCTGGTGGTCTCCTTCAGAGACCCCTGGGCAGGTCCCATCCCAAAGTGAAGATGATTGTTCCGCTAGACTGGGCTGGACACCTCAATCACAGAGCGATGGGGTTTCAGAAGGCAGGGGCCAGCAGCCCAGACCTCCCCCTTCCTGTCTCCACAGTGTCAGGTGCTGGAGTGACTAACGCTGCCATTTCCAGGCGGCTCTCTGTGCCTGCTGCACATCCAGATCCAGGTTCTAATTGTGTGTGATTTTAACTGAGATGATAGCGTTAATTTATTTCCTTTGCTACTTCAGCGCTTCCTCCTCTTCCATCACGGTGAAATTATCATGCTGAATGTTTCTTTTTTCTTCAGGACAAAGAGAAGACGCTGATCCAGCTCCTTTTTCCCTGATTGAGGCTCCGGATGCCTTAGGGACTGCCAGATGGCTATGAGCAGGCTGCGTCCCTTCATGTGCCCTCTGCTTCCTTCTGCCACATGGGCCGGGCTAGACTGCCCAGATGAACCCCAGGATGTTTTCCAATGGAGGGACGTTCATCCAGGGCCTCCAACTTCGCTCAGCCTTCAGAGAAAAAGGAGCAGCTTGATCTCCCCAGGACTTCCCGCAGGAAGGGAACAATGTTGCTCACAGAGGGAAGGACAGAAAGGCAGCAAAAGTCTTGGAGGGGTGCCTGGAGAGTGGTGCCTTCTGATTGGCTGGGAAAGGTCGGGTGCCTATGAGCAGCTTATTATGTTCTTTTCATTATTTTTCTTTTTATTCAAATTCTCTTTGGGATAAACAGAAAAAATATTCCACCTGTAGCAGAGATTCTGCCATACTTGTTTCAGACTTAGCCCTCAGTTGAGAGTACTGCTTATCTGTGTCTTGACCAGCAAAGGACATTGTGGTAATCCTGACTTACTCTAGTTTTAGTTAAATACAAATTTAACTAAGTTAAATACAAATAAGTTAAATGAGTTAATACATGAGTTAAATACAAATAAGATAAATTTGATTTTCCAAATATAGAAGTGTAGTAAGTAGCATTTTGAATATGCTTTCTCTAAATCTCAAACTGGAGTTCAAGCTTCTATCCTTTCATCCTTTTCTAATGGTAAGTTGTTGATCGTTAGCCTGGGAGATCAGCATGGGCAGGTACCATTCAAGGGTCCTTTGGTCTCTTGTCCAAGTCTCTTCCTCATCCTGTGAAATTGGTGCCTTCTTCGGTCATGCCATATATGGAAGGCAATTCGGTAATGCATGTTGCACAAACTTTACAGAATTCGAAGATGATAGCATGCCTGGCATCTGGCCAGGTGTGCACTGTTTGCCTTTGCTCCCGAGGCTCCTGACATCCTGCCTCTTCCATATGCCTCCTGTCTGCCCTCTGTTAAGAAGCTCCAGCTGATGAGATGCTAATTCTCTTAAGGTATCCGAGGACCTGGCAAGATCTCAGCTCTCAGATACACGTCTCACCTCCATTCATGGACTGGTTTCTTTTGCTCTGACCTGAAGTCTAGTACCAGTAGTGCTTCACCGAACATTTACCGAGAAAGTGAAAGTGAATAGAAAATGCTCTGTGTGGCACTCCCTCCCATCAGGTGAGGCTGAGCCTGGGGAAGCTGGGAGTGGACCATAAAACTCGTCAGTGAACAATTAGGCCTGCATTTTATGCACAGGCTTCTGATTTACCAATGTATTATGGCTTGAAAATCATCCTGGGCACCCCATCTTTCTAGTATGGTTAGAGTTTTATTGGAAGCCAGCATCATCCTGCTGATTAAAATTTGCTCCTGAGTTCCCCCGAGGTTGTTCTGAACAGTTCTGGAGGTCAGATAGTTCTTCTCTGCAATTGCCTTGATCATTTCCCTGCAGTAAGTGCAATGTCTCAACTTCTGAAAGGCGGGAAGCATCTATTCCTTTCCCAGTGGGGTCTGCCTTGAACTCCATAGTCACCTCTGAATGTGCAGTGAAGACTCTTGTGTTCCCCAGATGTGAACCTCTGCTCATTCGCCCTTAACTACATATACTTGTAAGGAAACATACACTGCCGCTAATGGTTAATCAGGACAATTGGATGAGATTTAGAAGCACCCTGGAAGTAAATCTCTGAGAATGCCTGTGACAGATTATCTAGATTAGGTTAATTGAGGTGGGAAGACCTCAGTGTTGGAGGTGACAGTTCATTGGCTGGGATCTCAGACTGAATACAATGGAGAAAGCAAAGTAAACACAATCTTTCATCGCTCTCTGCTTCCTGACTGTGAATGCAATGTGATCACCTGCCTTACAATCCTCCCACCTACCTTCACACTCATGATGGACTGTACTGGAAATTCAATCCTTCCTTTCCTTCCTTTCCTTTCTTTCCTTCCTTCCTTCCTTCCTTAAATTGCTTTTGTCATGTATTTTGTTACAGCAATAAGAAAAGTGAGTCATCCCACAGTCACAAAAAATTGTGAAAGGTTTGTTTATAGCAGTTTTGTTTGTAATTGTCCCAAACTGGAAACAACCCAAATAACATTTAGTAGGTTAATGATTAGACAAAGTGTGGCACATCTGTGTCACCAAACACTTCTCAAAGGTATATGCTGTTGCTATGTGTGACAGATGAGATAGATGTCACACATACACTCACAAGCATAGGTACACATATTCACAAATATATGCACTTACATGCATGTGACTCACACATATACACAAACATACACACATGAGCTCACATAAAGCCAGTGAGATCTGAAAAGATTGTGTAGGTTGTGTTTTAATGATTATGGTCCTGTAGTCATATAATGAGATTTAAAATTGGGGAAAATAGGGAAAGAGACTATAGGCTATTTCTCTACTATTTTCACTTAAACCTATAATCACTTAAAAATACAATGTTTTATTTCTTTTTTAGAATGCCTTCCTCCTGGGCTGGGAGAGATGACTCAGGGGTTAAGACTTGGGTGTCTCATAAGCAGAAGTTCAGATCCTGAGTTAGGATCTCTGGTTCCGTGTAAAAACACTAGGTGGAAACGGCGGCAGCCTGAACTTCTGGCCCCAGTGGACAGAGCCTGGGAAATCCCGGAGAGAAGCAAAAAGGAGGAATAAGTAATCCAGGATGATTCCTGAAGTCACCCTTGCCTGTCTCTGAGGACACACAGTGTCCTCTGATACACACATATATGCAAAATAAAGTTTTTTTTTTTTAAGCCTTCTCTTGTGAAAGTTACCCTGTCTGTGAGCTCTGGGCCTGCAATAGTGTTGGAATGATTTTGGAAGGGCAGAGTCTCCTGGCAGTTGCAAATATTAGAAATAGAACTAAACATTTTAGTTCTTCTAACTGCAATGAATCCATTTTTCCAGACTCATCATAATCTACTTTGGGAGTTTATGCACCTCCAGCCTCTGCCTGCTCTCAGAGCATTGAATTTTAAATGAATTACCTATCCTGTCAAGTAGGACGATAAACTAGTTTTGTTTTTTGTTTGTCCTAAGCCTGATAAGCTTCACCTTCGAGTTGGAGGAAGACCCCGAATTCAATTATGGTAAGGACAGAATTCAGCAGCTACTTGTTCTGGAGAGTGGGCTGCACTCTGAGCTCCAGTTAGCAGTCTTCCTGCTGATCCAAGACTTGCCCCTGTCCTGAGCACGGACGCATGATGCTCCGCTCAGATGGGGCAAAGGAGAACCCTGAAAGAGTTTTCCAAGAATTAATTTAACAGCCCTTCATTCCTCAGGAGCCCAGCTCTCTCTGTTCTGCACAGCTCTCTAGAAGAGAAAGAAATGACCTCTTCCCGCCTTGCTACCACTGAATGGACTGCTGACCGAGGCCCACCCCTATCTTTTGCACCCTGATCTTTGGGGTTCCCAGAGATAGACAATCAGACCAAATGTGTCTGCCTTGCCTTCCTGTCGTCTTTTATATAGGTGAAGCTTGTCTGGACCCTAAATGTTGTTAGCAAGACTCTTGATCCCTGAAATGGATAAAGGCAGTGTTGTCTATTGGCTGTGGGAAAATGACTTTTTTCTCTGGTCCACAGTTTTGATCTGTCCACTGGGGAAGCTTGGAAACGATGAGTCATGGGACACCCACCATCTGAATCACCCTGGTGGAAACTTGAGCGAGTGCTCATTCCTCTCTTCCCTTGACGCTGTTCTTTTAGAACTGTATGGGGGGGTGATGAGTACATGATACTCCAGGAGACAGAGAGAGAGAGAGAGAGGCCTTTGGCATTGCCTTTCAACGTGCTGGCATTGAAGTTCCAAGTTCACACTTTGAAGCATCAAGATTATAACTGTTAAACACTATAAATGCTATGCAAACAACTATCCTCTTGTATTCACTTATGTATTCACTGTAGGCATAAAATACGGATGTAAAACTGACAGATCTGGACGGTCGGCTGGCTGTCCTTGCCCACCTTAATGCTTTGCCCCCGTGCTGTGATCTGACTAGCCGACTGAACTGGGCATCACCTTGTTCATCTTGGTATTACTAAGACTCAGCACAATGTCTGACAACCAACAGAAGCTCCAGAAATATTTATCGAATAGGAGAATGAGTAAAGAGATGAATGAATGAATGAATGGATGGATGAAAAGATGACTTATAAGTGTGGGAGTTAACAGTTCCTCCTCACAGCGACTCTCATCCTGCCCCTGGTCCCTTGCATGACTTCTTTCCCTGTGTATATCTGTTTTGTGTTATGAGACAATGTCTCATGTAGCTCAGGCCAACTTTGAGCAGAGTTTGGAGGCTGAGGTTGCTGGCCTTGGATTCCTGTTTTCCTGACTCTACCTCTCCATCTCCCTGGTTGTTGGGATTACAGGGGTCACCACCACACTTGGTTTATCTCAATTTCCACATCATTTCATCGTTCAAGACCTTTCAGGAGTTCCTGCCTCCTCTGTGAAGCCTTCTCTATTGCTTCACCCTGAGATCCTCTTGGGTTGGCACTTGCAAGGGACTTATTTCGTATTGTCCTGAACTACCAGTTTGTTGTGTATATTAGTGCACTTGCTCCCCAGCTATTAAAAGTTCCTAGTTCTCTATTCTTCCTCGATTCACAGTTGAATAAGAGAGCATGGCCTGAAAGGAGTGATGAGGAAGACCATTTATCGGATGACCTCGCTACAAGGACACTGGAAGGGGTTAAGTGAATGACAATCATTCTCCACTCCTCATTTATGGAAGATGTTCATGTGACACATTTGAAAGCCTCCAAAATTTCTCTCTAGATCCAGTGTCAAGGCAGGGCTTCTCGTCATTCCTGCAGAGTGATTGTCAGTCACGGCAATGTCTCTGAGGGTGTCAGTGGAAGTATGGGAGGAGGGAATCCCAGGTCTCCTTGGCTAATTTATCCTGTACTCAGCAATCTGCACCCTTATGCCTGCCCGTCACCTCTTCCATGTCCTTTTGATCTCTTTCCTCCACTCAGTTCAACCTCTCATGTATATGTCGGACAGCTGAACCAAAAGTCGAAGAGGAAATGGAAGTGGTGTGGGGCACATGCTGTGAAAGTCAGGACTCATACAGCACCCCCACTATGCTAAGAACACAGTGTGGAGCATGAAGACTGTTTGTGGGCATAGCAGTAACTGGACTGTCCCCTCAGCAGGATGGAGCACCATGAGGTAGGCATTACCAGTCTTCCTTCATGCAGACATGCTCTTGACCCTCCCTTGGCACCAGAGAAGAGCTGGTTAGGCAGCTGCTATGTAAAGAGTCTAGGACCGTGGTCCAGGGAACAGCGAGGTCTGCGTATGTCCCGTTTCTCTGGCAGAGGTCTGGAAGTGTTTCCTTGAGGTGTACCATGCAGCCAGTAGCTCTTGTTCTCTTGGGCCCGCTTGGACATGTCTTGTCTTCCTGGTGCCTTGAGGAAATTACTCTGAAGAATCTGCTTTCCAGACCTTCGCTCTGCAGCCCTCTCTCCTCACGCGCCCCCTCTCACCCCCCCACCTCCCCACCCACACCCCCCCCATCCTGATGCAGCAGACAGGATGGGAGGGCAGAGTAGAGGAGACATTGCTCTCTGGCTACTTTATTTCTTTGGTTTGTGGCTGTTTGACAGCAGCAGTAAAAACAGCTTATAAATTAGGTATCTGCTGTAAACTGCAGGAACACAGTCTGCAGGGAGCGGAGGGCCCTCCGGGATGTCAGTGTCCCTCTCCAGCAGCTCAGGCCCGGCGCACAGACACACCCAGAGCTGGACGCCAAGGGTGGCTCCGGGGCAGGAGGGCCAGTGTTTGCACCTCCTGCCGTCTCCATCACAAGAAAGTCACAGCCCGAGTGGCTCCTCTGAGACTCTTCAAACACAGAGATGTTTATGTCTTTTCAGGGTGGTTCGGATTACAAGCAGGGAACTGGAGCCCAGGGAAAATAAAGCTGGGATACAACGTGGGAATTTTTTTTTAAGGCTTGATTTAAATCAACCTCCCAAGAACTCAAATGAGGCCAATGGGGAGGAAGTTTTGTAAGAAATGAAGCAGGTCTGGCTTGGGAACTCACCGTGACCCCATGTACAGCACTCCATTCTGGAAGCCCATTCATCTAATGGAGAACTGGTCCCACGGGGTGGACAGCAGAGTCGTGGCCCAGCTCTGAGGCACTGCCAGGGCAAGCCTACTCTTCTGAAGCCAGGGACTATATCTTGGGCCACAGGGGGTGGCTGCTGTAAGACCTATATGGAAGCGTCTTGGCTTCCCTTGGCCAGGACACTGTGGTCTCCTGCCCCTACTCCTGTGGGAGCCTCAGACTCTGGGTCAGAGTCCCTGGGGCCCAGGGCATCCGCTCAATCATGCTGGCTGCCAGCTGGATGCTGAGGGCACAGGCTTAAGGTCTCAAGGACAAAATTTAGAGTTTGGATCCTGGGCACAGAACCCAGCTGCTTTGACTCAGCACCCCCATTTCTGTTTCCTGGCTCATAACATCCGCCCCCTGGCTTGCTGCGCAATGCTCTCACAGCTGGGTTGTTACTCCGTACTTGTTTATGTGTTTTCTTTCACTATGTTAAGTCATTGTGTGTGTGTGTGTGTATCCTGCCCACACACAAAGAGTTTGAGAGCAGGGACAGAGGCTGCTCCCTCAGCTAGATCTGCAAACTGCTCTGGAAGCTGTCCTTGTTATGAGGCTGCGCGAAGGGCCCCCAGGAGTCCACAAAGAGGACACACCATGCGCATGTGCGCACATTGGTGCGTGTGCATACGCGCGCATCCAGGATATTGACTGAGGTTTGTGACAGAGCAGGACATAAGCCTAGAAGGGGCTGTTTTAACCAAGCATTTTAGCCTTTTATTTGTTCCTCTGTCCTTGCAGGGTAGCTGCTCACATATCACACCCAGAAATCTAAGAGGAGCACCTTCTGGGGCACATTTAGGCCAGTATCAGATTCTTGCATGTAAGCCCAGCAAACTGCAAAGCAACATGCCATCTTCTTGCTAATAACATTTCTAACCTACTGGCATCAGCTAAGAAGTTCTGAACCCTTCCAAAGATACCAGCCCATGGATATTTCAGTGCTTTATGTAAATGGCCTAGTATTTGCATGGAACTTAATGTACACGCTTCCTCCTGTGTGCTTTCGATCACCCTGGATTGCTTACAGTGCCAAACACAAATGCTCTATACTGTGCTATTAAGGGAGTAATGTCAAGGAGAAAGTTCACTATAAACTATTCTTTTTCTTAAATACTCTTTAACCTGTGGTTAGTTGAGTTCACAGTTGTGGAACCTACAAATAAGGCAGACCACTCTGCTTTGTTAAATCTAACCATCTGTGTGACTTGAGATAGGCCATGTAACATCTCTGAGTTCAGTTTTTAACTTGGGAGCCAGGAATCATTACAGCCAATTATTATAAAGATCCATGAGATAATAGAGGACAACAGGTTTTGAAAAGTCAGGGGGCTCTAGAATGTCTAGGATTTTATGACAACCATGGCAACCTTTCTGATGAGCAAGGACAGAGCACCATAAACGCCAGAAGGAAGCACAGTAGGCATGCGTGACACTAGCATTTGGCTAGTGAGGTCAGTGTAGCTGCCTGCCCCAGCATGGACGCTTCTGGGTGCAAAGAGCTTCCAGAAGGATGCTCCAAGCTACTAGGAAAGGCCACTGGGAAGCTTTACGAGGTGGGTCATCTTCCAGCATGACAGCTTAGCAGGCAAGGCACCTGCTCGCAAACCTGACCACCTGAGTTTAATCCCCAGAAACTCAGACTACTGACTACTAAAAGTTGTCTTCTGGCCTTTACTCGTGCATCATGGCATGGATGTGTGTGTGTGTGTGTGTGTGTGTGTGTGTGTGTGTGTGTGTGTGTGTGTGTTCTCTCTTTCTCTCTTCCCCTCGCCTTTTGCAATAATCTAAAAATCTTCCTGGCTAGTATCAGACCTTTTGACTGTCCCCAACATGAGCCATACGGCCCATGGGCCCAGTAGGTATTGCAGCAGCTGTGGGAGAATTTGTCCCACCCACATACCAGGAGAGTTGGTGAGGGGCAATTGTATTTGGACTTTGGCAACACTGTGAAATGGCAGAATAGCGAGGGGCTCTGTGAGGCTTGACTCAAGATGATTTCGTAGAAGATGACTTCATAGACAGTCCCGATTCCCTCGGAACCCTGGAAGCCTAGCAGGAATACAATAGTTCTGGGAGTGTTCCCTCTCCTTCATTGGCCTTCCGCCCCCACTGTGGGGCGGGGTGGGGTGGTGGGAGATGGGGGTGACCTGAAACCTCAGCTACTCTCAGGCCCTCACTGTGGTTCTACCATGGCAAGGACAGAAAAAGACCCAGTGCCAAGTGCCCCTCCATGCCGTGTCTCAGGCAGGATTTTCCCACCTTCTCCTCGGGTTTTGATACAGATTTCAATAGAGACAAGGCAGGTGAGGGGAGAAGAAAGTCAGCAAGGAAAAAGAGATGGAGAAGTGGACAGAGAGGGGGACAGGAACAGAGAGAGGCGAGAGGAAAAGAAACAAGATCAGAGGATGTGGGATCAGGACTATGGCAGGGAGGAGATGAGGGTGGGTGAGGGGGTACTCGGCTTTTCTGGTGCTTGGCAGCCAACGAAGGTTCTAATGTCCTGGGATCCATCTAGAGCCCAGTGCACTCAGCCCAGGGAGGGCAGAGCAGAGCTGTGCCCATCATCAGAAGGGTAAGACCCTGGGGCTTACGAAGTATGTGTTTAGCAGGGTGGTGCCACTTTCCATGCCTACCGGTGCTTGCCCTTGGGACTCGGTGACCCAGCCCCTCCTAGCGCACAAGGCACGGGCACACGGCACACGCCTTCTGCAGAGGATGCCATTGAGCATAGGGTTCCAAAGCAGAGGTGGTAAGAAGCCCTCCGATTCCTGTTCCTGGGAGGTGGTCCCAGACCCTAGTGCTGAGTCCAGCACAGCAGGTGCAGACTCCTTGGGGGGATCCCCACATCCTGAGCACTGCTGTCCCCATTTCTTTCTGTCCTGGGGTTCCAGCTTAGAAAAAGACTCACATGCAGCAGAGTTGGATTTGTCTGTGTTGCCATGACAATAGTAAGGGCTGCCCAGGTTTCTCTCTCCCACCCCACCCTCCGCTCCTTTCACTGGCTACGGATTTCTCTCTCTATCTCTTTCTCTCTCTCTCTCTCATTCCCCCTTGTTTCTAATTTCCATGGGATTTGAGCTATTTTCCCTTCGCGCATGTTTCTCTTTGAAGACTATTGTAAAAGGTCCCATAGCAGGGTTGGGGGAGTGTCTGACTGTACTCTGGTGCTGCGGGGCCAGGGGCCTCATGGGGTTTGTGGGAGCTGGAGGGCCTCAGACCCCCAGCATGATTGGGGACCTCCCTTTCCTTCTTAGCTCTTTCCCTAGCTCATCCCATCCTTGACTATCCATCTGAAAGGACCCCTCAGCCTCCTCTTTCCTAAAGACCTGGTGTGCTCTTGCTTGCTTCCAATTCCTGGTCAAGATTTATCTCCTCCTAATGCCTTCCACATTTAACTCACCCGACCTCAAACAACAAGATCCTTCTCTGCATTTAAGTGCCCCCCCCCGGAGTTTTGATATGTCCTCCCCTCTTGTGTGCATGTCCAGGGTCTGCATCCTGAGGTGGGTTCATTGTCTACCACCTCAGCAGCCTGGCAGTATTTTTGTGTCTAGTACAGTTTGCTGTCCCCCCACCCATATCAAACTCTGTCCATGATCACTCCATTGTGTGTGGACCACAGAGCTGATTCCCGTCTATTCCCCATCGAACTCCACGTGCCCACTATGGTGGGCACCTGGTCAGGCAGAGCTTGTTAGTGTGTGGGCCTCTTCTGCATTGAGGACTGTAGGACCGCAGCATTAAACCATGGCTGTCAGGGACAACATTTCTCATCACATGAAAAGAGACTGATAAATGACAGGAAAGTGCCACAATCACTGTATTTGCTCATCATTCTGGGAACTCCTTGGGAGCAAGAGATGTGTCACTTCTGTCACACTGGAGCTCCCCCCAAAAGGAGCTGGATTTTCCCCCTCAGCTTGGGAGCTGCTCTGGGGCAGGAGCGTCTAGAGGGCAGAGTGGGTGTTAAAGTTCCAGGGGCACCACTGGTAAAAACACCAGAGTAAACGAGGACCTTATTTGAATCTCTTTATGTTGCCACCTGATTCTCCGCCCCACATGAGCTATTTTGCCCACTACACAGGGTGTAGAAAAAGAAAACACAAAGCAAGGAGTTTGGGCCCACAGCAAAAATCTCCGTGCTCTGTGGGAAGGAAGAGCATACGGGAACACTGACGAAATGGCAAGGTTGTGTAAGCACAGGTCTGGCAAATCTTCAGAGAATAGACTCAAGCCAAGACTTAAATAAGCAGAGGGGTTGCCGTTGTGCAGGGGCAGGGCAACGAATGCTAGGGTGACTCTGTGCATGACCATGGTGGTCATCCAGGGGTCCCGCCCTCCAGTTACCATCAGTCTACATTCTACACTGCAAGTACAGTCATCCTTCTAGAGCCGTGGGGGACAGGTTCAAAGATCCTAGCTTATACCAAATTTGGAGAATGTTGAGCTCCTTACAAGGTAGCAATTTGTGTTTTTGTGTATAAATTGTACTCATTGTTCCAAACACTTCAAATCACCTCTAGATTATGTGTAATACCTAGTGCAGCATAGCTGCAGTACAAACAGCTGCTACACTGCCGTTTTCAGGATAATAACAATGTAAACCCCACTACATCTTTATTACAGGGGCAGTTTTTTCCCTAACATTTTTAATAAGTGTATAAGTGTGTATGGGGGTAGGTGTGGGTGTGTACCACAGTATACATGTGGAGATCAATGGACAACTTTGTAGATTTGGTTCTGTCTTTTCATGGATTCCGGGAATCAAACTCAGCTTGCCAGACATGCACAGCAAGTGCCTTTACCCATTGAACCATCTCACAGGACCCTCCCTGATTTTTTTTTTAAAAATCTCTTTGGTTGAATCCTTGGATGTAGAACCTGTGGATGTGGTGGGCCAGCTTGACCGGCCAATTTTTTTTCTTTCTATCAGAAGCAAAGTGAAATATGGAATTCGGTGAAAGATAGCCAGCATGACATGGTTCATGGATCTTTTAAAAAATATTTTACTTGGGGCTGGAGAGGTGGCTCAGGGGTTAAGCCTCCACCTTGCAGGCTGATGGTCCTGAGTTCGGATCCCAGATCCCACGTATAGACGCCAGGTGGAAGCGGGGGCGGCCTGCGCTTCTGGTCCTGGTAGGGAGGAGCCTGTGAATCCCGGGGCACAAGGAGGTGGAGGTGGCCATGGTGGTTCGCGAATTCATCCGTGGTTCTACACATACACGGACACACACACGTGCGTGCGCATACACACGCACATGCGCACAGTTGAATAAATAAAAAAAATTAAAAAAAATATTTTACTTGAAAGAGAAAGACAGAGGCAGAGAACATGTATGCTCTAGTGTCCAGGTAAAGGCCAGAGACAGCTTTCAGAAGTTAGTTTTTTCCTCCTACCACGTGGGCTCCTGGGGATTGAACTCAGGGCCCTAAGTTTATGAACAGGCTCCTTACCTGCTGAGCTACCTCATTAGTGCCATAGATCTTTTTAATACTTAAAATTAACCCTCTAAATAACCGTCCACCCAACTGAGTTGGAAATTTAGCACCCACCTTGATGTCTTCTCCTACTTCCCACAGGACAGTGAGAAAAGCAGGAAGGCTTGTGTTGATTGGAGGACGGGCGAGCAGATCTCTGGAGTTCCTGACCAGCCCGAGCCTGCCTCCCTGCCTCCAGCAACGGTTCCCATGGGCTTTCACAGCAATGGGGCTGTTCCAAGGCTGTCCTTGCTGACCAAAGCATAGACAAGCTTAGACTCACAAGTTCTGCTACTGTTCCCACACCTATCAGCAAAGTGGCCAAGACTAGGACGATTTCTAGTCAGTCTCAGGGTCACTGAATCCCAGTAAACAAGAGATTGGCATCTTTTCCATTGTAGCCCTTCCTCAGCCCCATGAAAAGTTTTCTGCTCCCTCCTCTCCAGCTTCCTCTTAGCACGGCAAACCATTTAGGTTAGTTTGGGTATGTCAACAGGCTCTAAACTGGCAGGTCCCTCATTGCCTGGATCCTAAACATGGGGCAATGAGTCAGAAGGGTAAAGGCCTGGTAGGGCAGGACGCTCTCTTAACCCTTGGCTTACCCTAAGATTCTGCACAAAATTACAGGGGCCATGGAGGGGCCCCCTCACTTTAATCAGATGTTTTAACATCAGAGCATCTTTTATATTTAAAATATAAACAATACACTGGGGTTCAACTCTCTTTTTTAACAGCCTTGCAAGTGATCCCTATACACATGAAAATGCGAGAATATTACCCCACTTGGAACTAGCTGCCTGAAGGGTGGTCTTGTAAGCTATAAAAACGATGGCTGTTAAATCTTGTGTGGGGGACAGCCCCTTCACTTGACCTAAGCAAGAGGGACATTCACGTGACTTTCTTAAGTAACTTGCTGTAACCATCATCCCTGGCCTGAGAGGAGGAAAATAGGGATGCAGTGGCTACCAGGACACTGCCATTGTTAGCCAGCCCTGCCACTGCCCAGCCACGTCTGGAGAGAGCACTGATTTCTTCTTTCCCAGCAGGAGGTGGAGACCTGCCTGCTGATCTCCCCAGTTTCTTCCAGCTTCGCCTTTTCTCATTTCTGTCACTCCAAGGTCCTTATCGGCAGCCCAGGGCTTGTGTGAGGAATTGAGGTGGTGTGTGTGTATGTGTGTGTGTGAGTGCCCAACATTGGGCAGAGGCTTGATAAATGCAGGTTGAATTTTAAATTGTTCTTTGTCCTTCCATTCCTGCACGATGTGACCTCTATTTTTCCTTTCTGCCCCTGCTCTGAGCTTGCTTCAGGCCGGGGACCTCTCCTCTCCACTGACCATTCTCTCCTTTAGCATGAGTATGCATCCCTGAGCCCACAGATCCTGAGGAGAGAGGAGGCTCTCAAATTATTCCTCCAGAAACCAAGGGTGGAGGGCAGGGTCGGAGTGGTGGCAAGTCAGGACGCAATGCCAGAGGGTGACTCTGGGCTCTCCCTCCCGTCAATCCCAAATTCTCTTTCCCCTTCCAGGCTCCTGCTAGCTCTCCTGGGGAGCTGCTTGGAATATCCAAGACCTGTGGAGGACCCGTGTGTTTCTTCATTGCCTGTCGCTGCCCGACTCTGCCCCCCACACCCCAGGGCATCTCTGCCAACGGCTGGTTATTTATATCCCCAGCAGCTGCTGACAGACAGCTGCGAGCTGGGAGGCGTCTGACGGGAGGGAGTGAGGCAGAGATGACAGGGCGGTGGGCGGTGCTGTCACTCTCAGTAGGTCTACTGGGCCAAGCTCTTCTCCTTCCCAGGGGAAGGCGAGACTGACAGGGCCCCTGCAGGAGAAGGGAGCAAAGGCTTGAACACATCTGGGTCTTGTAGTCAAACTTTGCTCTGGTTCCCCTACCCCAGAAGGGACGGGGTGGGGGGCTTATCTGGGTCCTTGCCCATGGCACCTGCTCATGAGCTGTATGACCTTGGACAAGTCACAGACTGTGAGCCTGAGTCAAGTGAGACGCTGGACGACGTTCTGTAAGCTCTCTTCTGGACGCACGAGTGGGGACGTCGTGGACACAAATTCTCCCACTTGCTTGCTTCGTGACCTTGGGCAACTTACCTAACTTCTCTGTGTTTTCAAATGGATCTCCACAGAGTGGTGGTTCTATTTATTTATTTTCCCCTTTGTGTGTGTGTGTGTGTGTGTGTTTTGTATGTATAGATGCACATCACGTGTATGTGCTGATTCACATGTATGTGTGTGTGTGTGCACGGAAGCCCAAGATTGGTACCAGGAATCATCTTGGATAGCTCTTCCACTTTATTCTATTGAGACTGGGTCTCTAAACCCAGAACTTATCTATTAGGTAAAAAAGTAGTTGCTCTTTCCTCACTCTGCCTTTGTTCTTCCCCTATCCTAGCTATCTTTGCTCTTGCCTTCCTTTTACCTCATGCTGTTCTTTTGTCTTAAAACTAACTCCCAGTCCTAGAGAACCTGGAATCAAGCACATAACTAAGTCCCTGGTGAAGGTGAGCCCTCAGCAGCAAGGAGCTGCCAGGGAAGGATGGGGCCGAACAGGATTCTGGGAGGGTGGCACTCTTGGAGCAGGGAGTGGGTGGTGCACCAGCACTGTGCCCACCATAGACAGATACCCTGGCTTTACAGCTGCCTCTCAGCGATAGTGTCAGCAGCAGCTGCCTCTCAGCGATAGTGTCAGCAGCAGCTGAAGCTGGTGTAGATGAAAGTCTCTCTCTCTGACAAACTTGGTCCTGCTGTTTCAGGGCAGAGAGAGAGAGAGAGAGAGAGAGAGGAGAGAGAGAGAGAGAGAGAGAGAGAGAGAGAGAGAGAGAGGAGAGAGAGAGCGAGAAATGTGTTACCATGGAACCAGTTGAACACAAACTCTTAGCTTCAGCTAATCCTTGACAGGCAGGGATGCTTCTATAACTACAACTTCAGTGAACAAACACATCACACACACAGACACATACACAACCCCCCCCCCACCCTTTACAAGAAGAACAGTGTTGCCTCGTTCTTTCCTAATCGCATCAGTTAGGGTCTAATGCTGGGTCCAGATGAGGAGGAGCTGGATTTGTGCTCTTTGAAGGATGCTCTTGCAATCCTTACTTTCTGAAAATCCGGGACATTGGTTCCAGAATCCAGAATTGCCTTCAGACTCGCTGAGTCATGAAGCCATGGCTGAGATGAAAATGCCTGCTTTGCCACCATCTAGTGCCACCTAACAACCCCGGTAGCATCTAGTGCCAGGAACTCAAAATCCTAAAGTATCTAGTCTTGTCATCAAAGAACACACAGCCCGAGCAGTGGGAAGCATGGTGCAAGCCATCCACTGCTTACAAAGAGGTCTGTGCTTCAGATGGTGGCACAGACATTGCCCTTGCAGAGACCCCGTGATGCCACGCCTCCTGTAGGGGAGGTGGTGAGACTCAGAAAAGGAACTGATCTAAACCATGCTTCTAATGCTCCTCAGCCTCCATTGGTAGTCATGTGCCCCAGTCACTGTCTGCTGACCCCTTTCTCTCTCAGGCTTAGCAGAGGGGCTGTGGAGGGGTCACACCGTGCTGTCGGCTAGACTGGAAGCTACACAGGGATTGCAGTACTGACATGAGAAGGGATTTAAGAAGGTGTCTAGAAGTTAAGCATCCTGCCTGGGTTTAACTCCCGCATGTTCTTCCTGTGTCTCAGCCACTGAGCTGTGCTGCTATGGTTTGCCTGTGACTGAGACTTCATGTCCTCAGACCCTAGTATGGTGATGCTGAGAGACAATGAGATCTTTAAGAGGAGGTACCTTCTGCGGGGTCTTAGGCCATTCAGGCCTGGGAGGGGATTAAAACAGCTCTCATGAGACACCAAAATTCTTACCAAAACAAACTTTTCTTATTAATTTTCATTTTTTAATCTATTTTTAATCTATTTGACCCTTTCCACTTCTTTTTTCCCCTTTTGAGACAGAATCTCATCATGGAGCCCAGGCTGGCTTCAAACTAAACAATCCTCTGATTACAAAGTTAACCCACCTCGGGTATTTTGTTATAGTGATGAAAACCAGATTATATATCTTTCTCAACCTTCTTTAACAGGTAAGTTCCTAGGCCTTACACAGCCAAACCGCAGCAGGACGGCTTGATGATTAAATGAGATATCTAGGAAGAGCACACACAGCTTAAACCCAGCAAGATGCCCAGCCGGAGGATACCTGGTAACTTCTTTCCCAGTGTGGGTCCCATAATCTTGACGTTGTAGCTTCCCATGATATCACACAGCCGTTTTGGAGAGGAGTGTGGACTTGCCCAGGCACTTTTCCCACTGGGTCCGGACAGGCAGGATGTGGACAATCTTAGCTGGCCAGGCAGGGCCGACCTGAGCACCGAGTCTGGGAATCCTGTCTGCTTCCACCAAAGCGATCTGTACATTCTTTTTCCCCTTCAAGCTTGGATTTCAGCTCCCCTCCCGCACTTGGAAAGTGTCCTAATCACCTGAGAATCTAATTACCACTCCTCTAAGCTGCGCTCCTCTCTGCTATGCAAATGTGGCCCCTAATTTTGTCAGGCAGGCTTTGTTGCCATTCATCTTTGTTCTTCGTATCCCCTCTTCTTTCACGCTGGAGTTGCCGGTCCCCCCTTCTCATTGCAAAGACTCCTGAGATCCCCAGCCATAAAATCTTCTTGATTACCCACTGTGGATCCCGGAAGCCACAATAGACCTGCCTCGGGGCAAACAGAAGAAGAAAATAAACAGTGTTTAGTGAAATTTATTTTATTTCTTGGAGATGCAAATCAGAAGGTTCAAGGGCTGCGTGGGATGCTGGCTCCCAGAACGGAAGCAATGTCTACTGGGAAAGCAAGCGCCTCTGTGGCCTTCAGGGCTCCCT
This sequence comes from Typhlomys cinereus, assembly GCA_023101885.1. Taxonomy (NCBI): domain Eukaryota; kingdom Metazoa; phylum Chordata; class Mammalia; order Rodentia; family Platacanthomyidae; genus Typhlomys; species Typhlomys cinereus. The sequence goes on from JALPQD010000771.1 coordinate 323,165, forward strand.
TGATCTCTAGGGAAGTAGCGGAAGAGACAGGGGCAAGTCTCAAGCCATCACCAGCTATTTTGTATTGCTAAAAGCTCCTAGGCCTCTCTGAATTGAGGCAGTTTAGTTGGTCTGTCTGTTCCATCCAATAGCCTTACAGGCAGTGTATGCTCCTAGAGTCCCTAAGTGGGGGGCCCTCCTTTTCTAGGGACAATTCAGGAATGGCTTCCTTACCTGCCATGTCTTTGTGAAAACAAGAATGCAGGTGGTAGGGAGATTGAGGCTTAAAACACAAATCCATCTCTTCATTCATTCATTCATTCATTCATTCATTCATTCACTCACTAACTCATTCAGTCATTCAGTCATTTATCCATTCAAAAAACTGCCACCTGGTGTTCCTAAAGCTTAGGAGGAAGGAGGATCAGGAATTCAAGGTCATTCTCAACTACATAATGTTTGAGGCTAGACTGTGTTACTTGAGACCCTGTCTCCAAAAAAAGTCTTAATTTAAAAAGTGCTTATTAGGCCCGGGAATATGTTGGTAATCAAAGCAGACATGAGCTTCCAATCTGGAGAAGAAGACATTCACAAACGAATGTGTTGTAGCAGATGACAATGAATGTTAAGTAAAAAGCCCAGAATGAAGAGACTAGAGAGTGCTGGGAGAGGTGCAGCTAGGAAAGGTGACTCATTTAGGAGGCACCCTGATTGACAGTAGAACATTGTGCTGTGAAAACTCAGGCTAGAGGACTAGGCCCGACTTCATATGAGAAGCCAAGTATTTCCATCTTGGAAAACTTTCAAACTTCTCTTGCTTGTCCTGGACCCAAGGCAGAGTGCTGATAAGCCCCAGACTTGATCTCTGGGGAAACGGCTTCTTGCTGTTGCAATCAGGTGTTTGCTATGAGACACACTCACACAACTGATTTAAGTGAGAAGGGAGACTTATTTGGCTTACAGTTTCAAGAGGGGATGTAGTGCATTATGGTGGGAATCCAATAGCAGCAGGCATGGCTGGAGGCAGAAGTGGGAGACAGTTCAGGTCACCATAGCCACGAGTAAGCAGAGCAAGAGCAGGAAGAGGGAGCAGGGAAAGGCTACTAAACCTCAAGGCCCACCCACTGTGACTTGCCCCCCCTCCAGCAAGACTCTGCCTCTTAAAGGTGTCAACGACCTCCTCCACCAAAAAAAAATTAATACCAGCTAAGGATTCAAACATATGGTCTTGTGGGAAACAACTCACATTCAAACCATGACAGGGCCAGAAAATGCTTCTCAGCTGAGGCGCTTGGTATTCAGAACAGATGGGGACCACGTGACCGGGATAGGGCCAATGGGGTGGCTGGGAAGTGCAATCCGCATTCAGAAGACCTTAGAGGTCATCCAAGGGCCTTGGATTTTGCTCTGAGTGATGGGGAGGCCACTGGAAGGTATTGAGTTTCTAAGGACAGTCCTAGCTCCTGCTTGGGAGACTGCGAAGGCACGTTTGTAAACACAGAAGCAGGGGATCTGGGTGGGGACAGAGGTGGAGGTAGGAGGTACCTGGAAGCAGAGACTTGACTCTAGACTAGGTACAGAATAATAAGGAGACGAAAGGACTCGAGGACAGTGCCTCTCAGTTCACTGGACAGCTAAGGTGGGAGGAGCAGGCTCTGGGGAAAGAACCAAGATCCTGTCGGAAGGTGAAAGCGTTGGACTTGAGATGCCGCTGAGGTGACCAGGTTGCCAAGAGGAGAGGGCTGTCAGAAATGGGAACCTGCAGTCAAGAGCAGACATCTGGGCGACAGCAGACCTCTGCACATGGATGCTGCTTCCAGTGCTGAGGACGGATGACTTTACCTGCCGAGTGAATGTGCCAGAGCACTGGAGGCATCGGTGACCCGGCGTTCCACACTTGCTGCTTATAGCGTCTGTCTATAGCAGGTCAGAGGTATAGGAGGGCTCTGCATCTGGGTAAACTGAGGCTTGTATTTCAAGTATCCCGACTCCCCCCCCCATTTCTGTAAAATTCCCAGGTCTTAGGACTTCACATGGGATGAGGTGAACTAAGGAAACACAGAGGTCTGGGCTAAGGGGACCTGAGATGTCACTTCCCTTCCAAGCCTGTTTTGTTCTTTGTACAAGAGATGGAGGAACCTTGGTCTCTGTGCTGTTTCTAACTCCATCTGCAGAAAGACTAGTGCACTCGGTCCATGACGCTGCCCGTGGGGTGGTGTGTGGACACCTCCTTCCCCTTGCCCAGCTGCCATTGTCTACGATACACAGTTGTTCCATGTGATTCATGGATTAGGCACTGCATTGGCAAATTTTTTTCACTAACAAATTGTAAGCCCCAAATTAGTAGTCAAGACATTTTGTGGGTCAATGTGGAACTGCCCAGAGCATCAAACAACTTGAGGTGCCCAGCGTAGCTCAGTCCCACCTGAGAAGTCAAATGAGCCCCATTCTGCCTTTTGTCGTCAGTTCTCACACTGTAAACAAGGACCGGTTTGCAATATGTTAGCGCCACTTTTCCCATGGTTTTGTGCTTCCTATACTAAAGTGCTGTCTAGTCTTCTAAGTACAAAAAGGCCACGGTATACCTAACAAAGAAAGTATGTTGGTTAGGTGAGCTTTGTGCAGGCATGAGTTCTAGGCTCATGGCCATGAGTTAGTGTAGCGAATCAATAATCTATATGAAGTAAGGTGTTTTTAGGTGGAAACACACATAAAATAAGCTTGGGTCGATCAGCATTTGGAACTGCTATGACCAGAGGCTCACAGAGCAGCATTTTACTGTAGTAATTTACATAAAGTACCTAGTGAAGTAAGAGTCAAGCAGTTTTACCTGCTTCTCCAATCCTCACAATCTCACACATGAAATAGTTTCAGAATGGCTAACCCACATGAGAAAAACAAATTTTCTGAATGCTATGTTGTGTTGCTTTGCGACTGTTTTTTAGTGATTTCTTCCCCATTAACAATGGTATTTCAGTATGGTTAGATTGGTTTATTTGTTAGCTCATTTTATTTTAGGCTACTTGAATCCTCTGGTCATATTTTTAATTTGCACACATTAAAATTCATTTCTTGTGGTGTGCAACATCTGGCCTTGAGTCTAGCACCACAGCCATGACTTAGAGCAGCTCCATCCTCCCAGAGCTCATTCTCTCCCCCCAGAGCTATCCTTACATTGCTAAATTTCACGTCAGTTCTTCGTCTTATCACTAACTTCTGGCAATCATGAGTCTGTTTTTCTGTCTCTGCAGTTATGCCTTTACCAGAATGTTATAGCTGACTATGAATTATGCCCTATTTAACCTTTTGGACCTGACTTGTTTCATCTAACAAAACAGAAACATTTAAGATTTGCCCATGCCATTGTATTGGTATTTCTGAGTCATACTCCATTCTGTTGAGGTACTGCAGCTAGAGAACAGTTAGATTTTTCCATTTTGTAGGATCTATGAATAAAGCTGTTATAAACATTCATGTTCAGGTTTTTATGTGAATATGAGTTTCTACTTTTGTTGAGCAAAGAAGGGTGAAATTGTAGTCATATAGTAATAGTATGTTTAATTTTATGAGAAATTGCCAAAGTATTTTCCGAAGTGGCTGAGCCGCCATTTTCTCCAGCCAGGTGGGGGGAGTTCCAGTGGCCCCACAACCCACTTGATGTCATCACTCTTATTTGTTTGCTGTTCTAATAGATTTGCATGTCAGAGTTTTCATTTGACATTTCTCTAATGGCTAATGGTGTTGAACATCTTTTCAAAGTACTTGCTTGTCTTCGGAGACAGGTCTAATATTTTACCTATTTATTTATTTCAGGGGATATTTATTTTCTCATTGTTGTTTTGCTGTTATTTTGTTTTGTCTTTGAGACAGTACTTTGCTGTGTAGGCCAGGCTGGCCTTGAACTTGTGGCCCTCCTGCCTTATGAGTTCGACAGACCAAAAGGCTAATGGAAATATACTTCCTTACCAAAGGTTTCGGTGCCCAGCGCTTTAGAGACAAACAGTATAACCACTGTAACAACAACCATTGTAAAATCAACTATAAGTGCAACACCTGGTGCTTGTATTTCCGAAGCGGATCTGAGTGCCTAAACGTTTTAAACTGGCAACATGGACCCAACCCAGTCGGTTTGCTCTTAATGCATTCAAAAATTTCAAAAACAAAAAAATGGGGGAAGGCATTTTGGGGCGATGGGTGAAACATGGAACGACTAAGGCGTCCCTTTGCCTACACAGACCTCCTAATCAGAGGGGGAGACTCGCAGAATTCTGAAGTGGGGGCAGGAGTTGTATTCCCAGTGGCACATCTAAACGCTCACACTGCCAGTGGATTTATTGTGTACAGCTTGTACAGGCTGTGTGTGTCCTTAATCAAGGGCAAACAAATTATAAGCCAGGAAGCAAGAACTATGACGGGGTGGTGAGATGCCTGAATGGGAGCATCCTTGTCCTCTAAAGTACAGAAAGGCGCGCTGGAAGAGGCCATGGTCGCGGCGTTCTGGAGATGTCGGTCCTAGGTCTGTAAGTTGACAGATGGGCCCAATCTCACTGGTAACTTACAGGTTCTAAAGACCATCCCCAAGCTCATTACCCCACGTCACTAGACCTTGGTGGTCTATTAAACTGCAGTTGGGCTTCATCTGGTTGCTCGGGCATTTTTTTAAATGAATGAAATAAATCGGACATATGTCAGTAGCCCTTGCTCAGATTTCACATAAACTTTTGTGGTACTGAAGTCATGAATGCTCCTTTCTTTCTAGGGAAGCCACTTCAAAAACCGTAAGTGTTATTTATTGCCAAAGCCGGAGAACAGGTTATACACAGGTAGTCCCCTTGCTAGAGTAAGACTCCCCTGCTTATTCGGCATCTTACTTCTGGAGAATGTATCGTCCGTCAGTCGGGTGTCATCTCTGATCTGTTCATTTCAGTAGTGGCGCGCCCTGGAAAGCGACTGGGACAAACCCGGAAAGGCACGTGGAGGACTATCCTGTCTCCTAATCCTGTTCTTTTATTTTTGCACTTCCTCTGCCCTATATCTCCTTTTATATTTTCTCTCTGGGAGAGAATGCTTCAGTGGCCTTACGTAAATACTTGAATTATTACATATCCAGCTTAAAGATATGTCTCAAGATTTCCTACTGTCTTTGCCCCATCGATTTTAGTATTTTAATCTAGAGGGTTTAAAAAATAGTTGGCTCAGGGGGAAGATGGCTCAGGGGTAACTCTGCTCAAAGTAGGGGTGGCTGAGTTCGAGATCCCAGGGATCCATGTAAAAACTCCAGGCAGAAATAGCTTCACTTCACCCTGCAACATCCCACCCCGGTTAGTAGAGCCTGAAAATCCAGAATGAAGCGAAAGGGAGGTAGAAGTAATCCAGGATGATACGCGGAAGTCACATCCATAGGGGACACATAATCCACTCTAACACACAACACACCCAACAAACACACACAACCAGTGCTAAATAATAATTTTTTAAAAATTTAAATTAAAAAAGTTATTTTTGATTATGTTGTCCTCCACAGGGATACGTAGTGTCCCGCTGATATGCACAAACGCAAACACAAACCACACAACCACACAACACGTTTTATTTTTGATACTTTTTAGACTTAGTTTTTTTATACTTTTTTATTTTTATTATATCCCAGAAGTGATAACATTACACATGCTATTGGTGTCGTTTTTTCCATGGATAAATGAATAAGGAGAAAGAAAATGGGCCTAATTTCTCTTGTAGGGTTGAGGAGTAAACCAGGGCCTCCCCACAGGCTAAAAAAAATTTGTTCTGCGAACATATCTAAATTCACCAGCCCACTAAACCTACTTTCTTGAAACCGCGTGCATCCTTCCAGGGCATTGAATAAGATTTTCTGAGTCCCACCTAGTCGCTCACAACTCTCTCTCCTGTTGAATGATAAACCTCTAAGAACTGTGGTCCCATTCATTGCTATAGCTCCAGGATTACTAGTGAAGGGCCTGGACTCCACGGAGACCTCCTCATAATTCTCCTGTGTGCGATCTAATCCTCCTTGAATTCCCTCTACCCTTACCCCAGCGGGGGACCACCCAGGGAGCGTGCAAAGTAAGGGGTAAAGTTTGGACGGAACATGCTGTTACTGGAGTGACTTGATCCTGTATGATTTTGTCCCCCTGGTCCTCTCCCAAAGCTTAAGAAAGTGAGCAAGGTAAAGATGGTTCAGTCCAGTGGCCCATGGGAGGTAGCTTCATCCAGGCTGTCACACTCGTCCTTTTGCAGGGTTGAGTGGCTGGCCCCAGACGCTGGCCTGATCTTACCCCTGCCCCAGCCGTGCCTGAGTGGGGAGGCAGCTGGGACTATTGTCGATCCTACATATGGACCTAAATGGGGGAACATGCCGGAGGAGAAGAATCCAGCAAGGTCTCTTCGCTAGACTTAGATTGGCTGCCTTTAGACACACTCAACTGGTGCCCACCCTCCTTACCCCGGGAGAAGGTCTGCTGGTAATCACGTGTGTACACTTAAAACCTTGAGCCCCTGATTCTGGGGCCATGTGGGCGGTGGTTTGGACTGGACCATCTTGGTCCCCACTGAGAAGAAGTGGGACTCAGCCAAGATCAGGGCTTGGAGTCGATTTGTCTTGTGTTCTTCCAGATAGATCCACAATCCCGCAATCTCGTCAAGGGAGTAAGTGGAATCGAGTCTCAGATCTCATCGGTCTATTTGCTCCTCCTGGCTCCTCCCACTGATCACCTAGCTTTCCTAACGGGTTATTGGGGTCAGCTCGCCCGGGTCACTGTTCCACTTATCTGTTTGTCTGGAACCTTGACCGTCCAGAAGGTTGCGTCTGCTTCTTCCTTCAGGACTGAACCTTCTTCTTGCTAAGGTCCGTCCAATCCCCCTCAGCCCCCAGAAAAATGGGAACAAGAAAAGCAGGAGAAGAAGAGACAAATTCCCTCCCGAGAAAGCAAGACTGACAGCCCCGAGGGCAGTTTTTCTTTCTTTATTCATGTCATTGGTGTGTGTCAGAGGCAACATGGGTCCCTGTGAAAAGACCAAGGTGACTTCAGGCAGCATCTGGATTGTTTTTTACTCCTTGTTTTTTGGCTCTGGGATTTTCTCCCAAGCTCCACCTGGCCAGGCTGTCTTTTCATGCCCTGGAGTTTTTTATTACACGGGATTTGGAATCCAAACTCAGGGACCTTCTGCCTTCTGAGGCAGAGTTTTTAACCTCTGAGCCATCCTGTTTGTTGTTTAGAAGCTATCAGAAGCACCGGTTTGTCCCGAGGGCCCCTTACAGAGATGGGGGTGGAGAGAGTTTAGTGGGCCCTCACATGGGGCTCTCAGCCGGTAACACGTTAATTCTGCTCTAATTGAGCATGCGCAGCTAGGTGGCCTGGTTCACCCGGCTGAGAAGGCTGGAATACACGTTAGCTCATGCAGCCTGTGCTTGTGGCCACCCACACGCCTGCACAGTAGAGGACGGGAGGAGCACTAGGATATATCTGAGGTGGAGTTGTTTCCAGCGTCCTCGAGGCAGCAATGAGAACTGTTAGCCATGGTAACCCTCACCCTGCTCCGTAGTAACCCTCACCCTGCTCCCATAGTAAACCCTCACCGCGCTCCCGGTAGTAACCGCCCCTGGCTCCTATAGCAAGCAAAATAAAATGGTGCATGAAATCCTATGTGGAGTATGAAGACAGTTGTATGTAGGCTTGTCCACAAAAAGTAAGTTCATACCAGGGTGAAATGCCTGGTGGTCCACTTCATAGACCCCTGGGCAGGTCCCCATCCCAAAGTGAAGATGATTGTTCCGCTAGACTGGGCGGGACCCTCAAGTCACAGAGCGTGGGTTTTCAGAAGAGCAGGGCCAGCACCCAGACCTCCCCCTTCCGGGTCTCCACAAGTGTAAGTGCTTGGAGGTGACTGAACGGCTGCCAGGTTCCAGGCGCCTCTGTGCCTGCCTGCACATACCAGATCCAGGTTCTAATTTGGTGTGATTTTACTGAGAATATAGCGTTATTATTTCGCTTTGCTACTCAGCGCGTCCATTCCTCCCTTCCATCACGGTGAAATACATGGCGATGTGTTCTTTTTTCTTTCAGGACAAAGAGAAGACGCTGATCCAGCTGCCGTTTTCCCCTGAATTGAAGGCGCCGGATGCCTTAGGGACCGCCGAGAATGGCTAGAGCAGGCTGCGTCCACCTTCATGTGCCCTACTGCTTCCTTCTTCGCCACTGGGCCGGGCTAGTAGACTGCCCAGATGAACCCCAGATGTGTTCCATGGAGGGACTTCATCAGGGCCTCCAACGTTCGCTCAGCCTTTCAGAAAAGAGGAGCAGCTTGATCTCCCCAGTAATTACCGCAGAAGGGAACAATGTTGCTCACGATGGAGGACAGAAGGCAAAAAAGCGTGGGGAGGTGCCTGGAGAATGGTGCCTATCTGATTGGCTGGGAAAGGTCGGTGCGCTATGAGCACTTTGATGTTCGTTTCATGATTGTTCTTTTTATTTTTTCAATTCTCGTTTGGGAAAACAAGAAAAAAATATTGCCACTTGTAGTGGAGATTCTGGCCATACGTGTTTACAGATCTTAGCCCTCAGATTGAAGTACTAGCTTAGCTGTGTTGACAAGCAAGGACATTGTGGTAATCCTGACTTACTCTAGTTTATAGTTAAATAACAAATTTAACTAAGTTAATACAAATAAGTTAATGAGTTAATACATAAAATTAAATACAAAGAGATAATTTGATTTTCCAAATATAGAAGGGGAGTAATGCAGTTTGAATATGCTTTCTCTAAATCTCAAACTGGAGTGCAAGCTTCTATCCTTTCATCCTTTTCTAATGGTAAGTTTTTGATGATCGTTACCTGGAGAGTCAGCATGGGCAGGTACCATGCAAGGTTCCCTTTGTCTCATGTCCAATTCTCGTCCTCAGCCTGTGAAATTGGTTCCCTTCTCTCTCATGCCATTATTGAAAGAGCAATTCGGTAATGGCTGTTGCACAAACTACAAATTCGAAGCTGATAGCATGCCGGCATTGGCCAGTGTGCACTGTTTGCCTTTGCTCCCGAGGCTCCTGACGAATCCTGCCTCTTCCATATGCCTCCTGTATGCCCTCTGTTAAGAAGCCCAGCTATGGATGCGAAGTCTCTTTAAGGTATCCGAGGACCTGGCAAGATCTCAGCTCTCAATACCGTCCTCCATCTCACCTCCATTTCATGGACGTTTTTCTTTTGCTCTGACCTGAAGTCCTAAGTACAAGGTAGTGCTTCACCGAACTTAGCCGAGAAGTGAAACGTGAATAGAAATGCTCTGTGGGGGCATTCCTCCCATCAGGTAGCCGGAGCCTGGGGAAGCTGGGAGTGGACCATAAAAACTAAACTCGGCAGGAACAAGTAGCCTGCCCGGTTTATGGGCCCGGCTTCTGATTTTCCCAATGTATATGGATTGAAAATCATACCTGGGACCCCAATCTTTTCTATTCATGGTTTCGAGTTTTATTGGGAAGCCACTCATCCTCTGATTAAATTTGCTCCTGCGTTCCACGCCCCCACACCCGAGGTTTGTTCTAACAAGTCTGGAGGGCAGATAGTTCTTTCTCTGCAATCTGCCCTTGATCATTTCCTCCTTCCCGGCATAGTGGCCATGTCCTCAACTTCGGAAAGGCGGGAAGCAGCTATTCTCCTTTCCCGTGGGGGCTCCTTGAACTCCCATAGAGTCCACCTCTGAATGTGCAGGGAGACTCTTTGTGTTTTCCCCAGATGTAAAACCTCTGCTTCATTTCATCCCTTAACTACATATACTTGTAAGGAAACTAAACACGGCCGCTAATGGTTATCAGGACTTGGATGAGATTTAAAAGCACCCTGGAGTAAAACTCTGAGAATTCCTGTGACGAGATAGCTAGAGTAGGTTAATATGGGTGGGAAGACCATCAGTGTTTGGAAGGTGACAGTTCATTGGCCTGGGATCTCAGCGGAATACAATGGAAAAGCAAAGTAAAGCACATCTTTTAAATCGCGCTCTGCTTCCGGACTGTGAATGCTGTGAATCACCATGCCTTATCAAGCCGCCACTACCTTCACACATCATGATGGCCTGTACTGGAAATGCCAATCCTTCCTTTCCTTCCTTGCCTTCCGTTCCTTCCTTATCCTTTCTTGCCTTCTTCCTTCCTTCCTTAAATGCTTTTGTTCAGTAATGGTGTTTACAGCATAAGAAAAGTGAGTCATCCAAGTCAAAAAAAATATGTGAAAGGTTTGTTTATACTTTTGTTTGGAATTGTCCCAAACTGGAACAACCAATAACATTTAGTATGTTATGATTAGACAAGGTTGGCACATCTGTGTCAACCAACACTTCTTCAAGGTATATGCTGTGGCTATGTGTGACAGATGAGATAGATGTCACACATAACTACAAGCAGAGTAGCACATATTCACAAATTATGCACTTACATGCAATGTGACTCACATATACACAAACATACACACATGAGCTCACAATAAAGCCAGTGAGATCTGAAAAGATTTTGTAGGTTGTGTTTTAATGATAAGGTCCTGTAGTCGATATAATAGATTTTAAATTGGGGAAAATAGGAAAGAGACTATAGGCTAATTTTCTCTACTATGTACCTTAAGACCTATAATCACTTAAAATACAATGTTTTATTTTCGTTTTTTAGAATGCCGTCCTCCTGGGTGGGAGAGAATGACTCGGGGTTAGACTTGGGTGTCCCTCATAACAAAGTTCAGATCCTAGTTTAGGATCTCTGGTTCCGGGTAAAAACAATAGGTGGAAACGCGGCGTCCTGAACTTCTGGCCCCAGTGGACAGAGCCTGGGAAGAGCCCGGAGAGAAGCAAAGGAGGAATAATCATCCAGGATGATGCCGTGAAGTCACCCTTGCCTGTCCTCTGAGGAACACAGTGTCCCTCTGATACACACAATATATGCAAATAAAGGTTTTTTTTTTAACCTATCGCGTGGAAAGTTATCGTGTCTGGAGCTCTTGGGGCTGCAAATAGTGGTTGGAAATGATTTTGGAAGGGCCAAGTCCTCCTGGCCGTTTCACATCTGAGAAATAGAACTAAACATTTAGTTCTTCTAACTGCAATGAATCCATTTTTCATGACTCATCATAATCTACTTTGGGCGGTTATATATGCGACCTCCAGCCCTTGCCTTCCCAAGCATTGAATTTTTAAATGAATTACCGATCCTGATCAAGTAAGGACGAGAAACAGTTTTGTTTTTGTTTTACCTAAGCCGGATAACTTCACCTTCGAGTTGGAGGAAGAACCCCGAATTCAATAGGTAAGGACAGACTTTCAAGCAGCTACGTGTTCTGGGAGAGTGGGCTGCCTCTGAGCGCCAGGTAGCAGTCTTCCGCTGAGCCAAGACGTGCCCCTGTCCTGAGCACGGACGCAATGATGCCCGCTCAATGGGGCAAAGGAGAACCCTGAAGATTTTCCAAGAATTAATTTAAACGGCCCGTCAATTCCAAGGACCCAGCTCTCGCTGTTCGGCACAGCTCTCTAGAAGAGAAGAATGACCTCGTCCCAGCATGCTACCAAATGAATGGACTGCTGACCGAGGCCCGACCACTATCTTTTGGCTCACCCTGATCTTTGGGGTTCCCAGAAGAATTTAGACAATCAGACCAAATGTGTCCTGCCAGTGGCCATTCCTGTCTCTTTTATATGGTGAAGCTGTCTGGACCCCTAAAATGGTGTTAGCAGACGTTGATCCCTGAATGATAAAGGCATGTGGTCTATTGGGCTGTGGGAAAATGGACTTTTTTTTCTCTCAATGGTCAAGTTTTGACTTCTGTCCAATGGGGGAGCTTGGAAACGATGAGTCAGGGGACACCCACCATCTAATCACCCTGGTGGAAAAACTTGAGCGAGTGCGCATTCCTCTCTTTCCTTTACGCTGTTCTTTTAGAACGGTATGGGGGGTGATGAGTACAGGATACTCCAGGAGACAGGAGAGAAGGAGGAGGCCTTTGGCATTGCCTTTCAAACGATGCCTGGCATTGAAGTTCCAAAGTTACACTTTGAAGCATCAAGATTATAAACTTTGTTAAACAACGAGAAAATAGCTATGCAAACAACTATCCCCCTCTTGTATTCCTTATGTATTCACTGGAGGGCAAACAAAATACGGATTAAAACTGACAGATCTGGACGGTCCGGCTGCTGTCCTTGCCACCTAAGCGTTGCCCCCGTGCTGTGATCGAGACCTAGACTATGCCTACTGAACTGGGCATCACCTTGTTCCATCTTTGCGTAGTACTAAGACTCAGCACAATGTCCTGACAACCACAGAAGCTCAAATAGTTTTATCGAAGGGAGAATGAGTAAAGAGATGAAGAAGAATGAAGGAATGGATGAAAAGATGACGTATAAGTGTGGGAGTTTAACATTCCTCCTCACAGCGATCTCAATCCTCCCCGGGTGCCCTTGCAGGACTTCTTCCCTGTGTATATTCTGTTTGTGTTATAGAAAATGTTCTCATGTTAGCTTTCGACAACTTTGACAGATTTGGAGGCTGAGGTTGCGGGCCTTGGATTCCTGGTTTCCTGACTCTACCTCGCCTCGCCCTGGTTGTTGGGATTAACAAGGTTCACCACCACACTGGGTTTATTCTCGCAATTGCCACGCAGTTTCATCATTCAAGACCTTTCAGGAGTTCCTGCCGCCTCTGTGAAAGCCTCTTCTATGCTTCACCCTGAGATCCTCTTGGGTTGGCACTTGCAAGGGACGTATATCGTATTGTCCTGAACTACCAGTTGTTATGTATAGTAGTGCACTGCTCCCAGCTATTAAAAGTTTCCTAGCTCCTATTCTTCCTCGATTCACAGTTGAGTAGAGAGCATGGCATGAAAGGATATGAGGAAGACCATTATCAATGAACCGCGCTACAAGGACAATGGAAGGTTAAGTGAATAGACAATCATTCGCCACTCCTCATTTATGAAGTTGGGGGGGGTTTTTTTTTTTTTTGTTCATGTGACACATTTGAAAGCCTCCAAAATTGCTCGCTAGATCCAGTGTCAGGCAGGGCTTCCGGCATTCCGCAGAGTGATTGTCAGTCACGGCAAAGGTCGCTGAGGGTGGTCAGTGGAAGTATGGGGAGGAGGGAATCCCAGGTCTCCCTTGGCGTAATTTATCCTGTACTCACAATATGCACCCTTTGCCTGCCCGTCACCTCTTCCATGGTCCTTTTGATCTCATTTCCCTCCACTCATTAAACTCTGCAGGTAATATGTTGGACGCTGAACGCAAAAGCAAGAGGAATGGAAGTGTGTGGGGACATGCGGGGAAAGTCAAGACTCATACAGCACCACCCACTAATGCTAAGAACACAGTGTGAGCATGAAGACTGTTTTGTTGGCATAGCAGTAACTGGACGTCCCCTCAGCAGGATGGAGCAAAACCATGAGGTAGGCCATTACATCTTACTTCAAATGCAGACATTCGCTGACCCTCCCTTGGCAAACCAGAGAAGAGAGGTTAGAGGCACTGCTATGTAAGTAGTCTAGGACCGTGGTACCGGGAACAGCGGATGTCTGCATATGTCCCGTTTCTCTGGCAGAGGGTCACGGAAGTGTTCCTTGAGGTAGTACCATTCAGACAGTAGCTCTTTTTCTTCTTGGGCCCCGCTTGGCCATGTCTTGTTCTTCCGGTGCCTTGAGGAAATCTACTTAACTCTGAAGATCGCTTTCCAGACCTTCGCATCGCACCCCTCTCTCATCACGCGCCCCTCATCTCACCCACACCCCCACCTCACCCCAACAACCCCCCCATCATTGAATGCAGCAGACAGATGGAGGGCAGAGTAGAGAGACATTGCTCGCTGGCTACTTTGTTCGTGTACTCTTTGGTTTGTGGCTTTTTGAACAGCAGCAGTAAAACGCTATAAAGTAGGTTAGCTGCTGTAAACTGCAGGAACACAGGCTGCAGGAGCGAGGCCCTGTCCGGATTCAGTGTCCCACCCTCTCCACAGCTCAGGCCCCGCGCACAGAGACACACCCAGAACTGGATGCCCAGGGCGGCAACTCGGGGGCAGTAGGGCCCGTGTTTTGCACCTCCTGCCGTACTCCAGCACAAGAAAGTCACAGCGGAGTTGGACTCCGCTGAGACTCTTCAACACAGAGTGTTTTATGTCGTTTCGAGGGTGGTTCGGATTTACAAGCAGGGAACTGGATCCCAGGGAAAATAAAGCTGGAATACAACGTGGGAATTGTTTTTTTTAAGGCTTGATTTAAAATCAACCTCCCCAAGAACTCGAAATAGGCCAATGAGAGGAAGTGTTTGTAACAAATGAGCAGGTCTGGCTTGGGAATCCACCGTGACGCCCCAGGTCAGCACTCCATTCGGGATGCCCTTCATCTATGGAGAACTGGTCCAACGGGAGTGGACAGCAGAGTCGGGCCCAGCTCTGAGGCACTGCCAGGGCAAGCCTACTCTTGTCGTCTGAAGCCAGGGACGACATCTTGGGCCACAATGGGTGGCTGCTGTAAGACCGATATGGAACGTCTTGGCTTTCCCTGGCCCAGGACACTGTGGTCATCCTCCTGCCCCTACGCACATACATATACACACAACCTCTGGGTCAGAGTCCACTGGTGCCCAGGGCATCCGCTACATGCTGGCTGCCAGATGGATGGCTGAGGGGCACAGGCTAAAGGTCTCAAGGACAGAAAATTGAGAGTTGATACCTGGGCACAGAACCCGCTGCTTTGACTCATCACCCCCATTTTTCTGTTTCCTCTGGTGTCACTGGCTCATAACAGCCCAGCCCCCTGGCTATGCTTCGCAATGCTGCTCACAAGCTGGGTTGTGTACGACTCCGTACTTGTTTATGTGTTTTTCTTTCACATATGTTAAGTTCCATTGTGTGTGTGTGTGTGTATCCTGCCCACACATAAAAGAGTTTTGAGAGCAGGGACAGAGGCTGCTCCCTCAGATAGATCTGGCAAACTCGCTCGGAAGCTGTCCTTGGTTTATGAGGCTCGCGAAGTGCCCTCAGGATGCCACAAAAGAGGACAACAAACCATTCGATGTGCTCGCATTGGTGCGTGTGCATACGCGCGCAAGTTCCAGGATGAGTGACTGAGAGTTTGTGACAGAGCGGACATAAGCCTAGGAAGGGGCTGTTTTTAAGTTAATAACCAAGCATTTTAAAAGCCTTTTATTGAGTTCCGCTGTCCGTGCAGGGTAGCTGCTCAAAGAGCACAGACCCAGAAATCTAAGAGGACACTCTGGGGCACATTAGAGGCCAGTATCAAGAGTCTTGCCTGAAACCCAAGCAAACTGCAAAGCAACATGACATCTTTCTTGGCGAATACATGCACCTACCTACGTGGCATCAACTAAGAATCTGAACCTTCGCAAAAGTAACCAGCCCATGGATATTTCAGGCCTTTATGTGAATGGCCTAGTATTTGCATGGAACTCATGTACACGCTCCTCCTGTGTGCTTTCGATACCCTGGATTGCTTACATGCAAAACACAAATGCTCTAATACTGGGCTAATTAAGGTAGTATTGTCACGGAGAAAGTCCGTAATAAGCTATTCTTTTTCTTAAATAATCGTTAACCTGTGGGTTAGTTAAAGTTCCACAGTTGTAGGACCGACAATAAGGCAGACCACTTGTGTGACCTTGAGATGGGCCATGTAACATCTCTGAGTTCACTTTAACTTGGGATCCAGGAAGATCAGTACAAGGCCAAGGATTAGTAAAATCCATGAGATAATAGAAGCCAAACAGTTTTGAAAAGCAGGGGGCTCTAGAATGTCTAGGATTTTTATGACAACCATGGCAAGCCTTTCTGAGGAGGCAAGGACAAGCACCAAATCCCAGAAGGAAAGCCACAGGAGGCAGTCGTGACACAGCATTGAAGCTAGTGGAGGATCATTTTAGCCGCCCGCAGCATGGAACGGATTCTGGTGCCAAGAACTTCCGAAGGATGCTCCAGTACTAGGAAAAGGCCACGGGGAAGCTTTACAGGCGGTCGATCTTCCAGCATGACAGCGTTAGCAGGCAAGGCACCTGCTCCGACCTGACCACCTGAGTTTTCCCAAAACTCAGACTCGGACACTAAAAGGTGTCTTCTGGCCTTTACTCTCGGCATCATGTAATGGATATTTGTGTGTGTGTGTGTGGTGTTTGTGTGTGTTGTGTGTGTGTGTGTGTGGTTCTCTCTTCTCTTCTCTCGTCCCACAGCGCTTTTTTGCAATAATCGAAAATCTTCCGGGTTATATCAGACCTTTTTGACTGTCCCCAACATAGCCATAACGGCCCATGGGCCCAGTAGGTTATTGCGCAATCTGTGGTAGAATTTGTCCACCCACATACCAGGAGAGTTGGTGAGGGCAATTGTATTTGAATTTGTTTGGCAACACTGATGAAATGGCAGAATAGCGAGGCGTATGTTGAGGCTTTTGACTCAAGATGATTTCGTAGAGATTGACTTCATAGACAGTCCCGATTCCCTCGGACCCTGGAAAGGCCTAGCAGGAATCAATAGTTATGGGAGTGTTTGCCCTCTTCCTCTACTGCATTGGCCCTTCCGCCCCACTGTGGGGCGGGGTGGGGTGGTGGGAGATGGGGGTGACCTGAAACCTCAGCTTACTCTCATGCCTTGCACTGTGGTATCTACCATGGCAAGGACAGAAAAAAGAACCCAGTGCCAATGCCCCTCCAATGCCCTGGGGATCTCAGGCAGGATTTTTCCACCTTCCTCTCCTTCGGGTTTTTGAATAACATATTTCAATATAGACAAGGCATGTGAGGGGAGAAGAAAGTCAGCAAGGAAAAGGAGATGGAGATGACAAGAGGGGGATAGAAACAAGAGAAGGCGAGAGGAAAAGAAACAGGTCCAAAGGATGTGGGATTCAGGACTAAATGCAGGGAGGGATGAGGGGGTGAGGGGGTACTCAGCTTTCTGGATGCTGGGCATGCCAACGAAGGGTCTAGGTGGTCCTGGGTCCATCTAGAGCCCATTAATTAGCCCAGGCGAGGGCAGAGCAAGCTGTGCCCAGCATCAAAGGGTAAGACCCTGGGCTTACGAAGGATGTGGTTGAGCAGGGTGGTACCCACTTTCCAATGCCTACGGTGATTGGCGCCCTCGGAACTCGGTGACCCAGCTCTCCTAGGTGCACAAGGCACGGGCAAACGACACACGCGTCTGCAAGGATCCTTGAGCTAGGGTCAAAGCAAGGGGGTAAGAAAGCCCTCCGAATTCATGGTTCCGGGAGGTGGTCCAGACCATAGTGCTGAGTCCAGCATAACAGGCAGACTCCTGGGGTACCCACATCCTGAGCACGTGCTTTACCCATTTCTTTCTGTCCTGGGTTCCAGCTTAGAAAAAGACTCACATGCAGCAGAGATTGGATTTGTCGGTGTTGCCATGAATAGTAAGGGCTTCCCAGGTTTTCTCTCTCCCACCCCACCCCTCCGCCTCCGTTCACATGGCTAAACGGATTTACTCTCTCTTCTCTTTCCTCTCTCCTCGCTCTCAATTCCCACTTAGTTCTAATTTTCCATGGATTGAAGGTATTATTCCCTTCAGCGCTGTTTTCCTCTTTGAAGACTAATTGAACGGGTCAATAGCAGGGTTGGGGAGTTGGTCTGACTGGTACTCTGGTGCTGCGGGGCACCAGGGCATCATGGGGTTTGTGGAGCTGGAAGGCTCAACCCCGCAGCGGAATTGGGGATTCCCTTTCCTCCTTAGCTCTTTCCTAGCCATCCCATTCCTTGACTATCCATCTGAAAGGAAACCCTCACCGCCTCTTTCCTAAGAACCTGGTGTGCTGCTTGCTTGCTTCGCAATTCCTGTCAAGATTTAGCTCCTACTAATGCCTTCCCCATTTAACTCACCTGACCTCAAACAAACAAAGATCCTTCTCTGCATTTAAGTGCCCCCCCCCGAGTTTTGATAGTCCTCCCCTATTGTGTGCATGTCAGGGTCTGCATCACTGGAGTGGGTTCATTGTCTCCACCTCAGCAGCCTGGCAGTATTTTTATTCTATTAGTTTGCTTCCACCCCACCCATAGCGACTCTGGGCCCATGAATCACGCCAGGGTTGTGGACCACAGAGCTGATTCCCGTCACCCATATCCCCATCGAACATCCACGTAGCCCACTGGGGTGGGGCACCTGGTCAGCAGAAGCTTGTTAAGTGTGCGGGGCCTCTTCGGCATTGAGGACTGTAGGACCCCAGCATTAAAACCCATTGATGTCAGGGGAACAACAATTTTCTCATCACAGAAAAGAGCTGATAAATGACAGGAAAGTGCCACGAATCAGCTGTAGTTGCTCAGCATTCTGGGAACGCCTTGGAGCAAGAAGATGTGTCCGTCTGTCCACACTAGCTCCCCTCAAAGGAGCTGGATTTTCCCCCTCAGCTTGGGAGCTGCTCTGGGGCAAGGAGTGGTCTAGATGTCGAGAGTGGTGTTAAAAGTTCCAGGGGCACCACTGGTAAAAAACACCAGAGTAAACGAGGACCTTATTTGAAGTCTCTTTATGTTGCCACCTGATTCGGCCGCCACCACATGAGCTATTTTGCCCACTACACAGGTGTAGAAAAAGAAACACAAACATTGTAAGGTGTTGGGGCCCACAGCAAAAATCTCCCGGCTCGGTGGGAAGAAGACATACGGGGACACTGACGAAATGGCAAGGTTGTGTAAGCACGGTCTGGCAAATCTTGGCAGAGAATGAAGGACCTCAAGCCCAGCATTAAATAAGCAGAGGGGTTTGCCGTTTGCAGGGGCAGGGCACAATGCTAGGGTGACTGTGCATGAACCCATGGGGTCATCCAGGGGTCCCGCCCAATCCCATGTACCATCAGTCCTACATTTACACTGCAAGTACAGTCTATCCTTCTAGAGCGTGGGGACAGGTTCAAAGAATCCTAGCTTAGACCAAACAAATTTGGAGAATGGGGAGCTCCTTACAAGGTAAGCAATTTGGTGTTTTTGTGTATAAAATTGTATCATTGTTCCAAAACGACTCTTCAAATCAAACCTCGAGATTATGTGTAATCTGTGCAGCAATAGCGCAGTAAAACAGCTGCTACAGCGCAGCCCCGTTTTCATCTGTTATTACCCGCCACTACATCTTGTTGACAGGGGCAGTTTTTTTTTACCTATATTTTAATAAGTGTAGAAGTGTGTAGGGGGTAGGTGTGGGTGTGTACACAGTATAAGAACATGTGGAGAATCAAGGACAAAACTTTGTAGATTTGGTTTCTGTCTTTTCATGGATTCCGGGAATCAACTCAGCTTGCAGACATCACAGGCAAGTGCCTGTACCAGTGAAAACCATCAGCACGGCATGGGCGCCCTCCCTGATTTTTTTTTTTTAAATCTCTCCTTTGGGTTTGAATCCCTTGGTTTTAAGAACCTTTGTATGTGTTGTGTTCGCGTTGACCGGCCAATTTTTTTCTTTCTATCAGAAGCAAGGTGAAATATGGAATTCTGGGAAAAGATAGCCACATGACATGTTCAATGGATCTGTTAAAAATATTTTACTTGGGGCTGGAGAAGGTGGCTCGGGTTAAGACCTCCGCCTTGCAGGGCGATGGTCCCGTGAGTTTTCGATCCCGGACCACGTATAGCCCGCCAGGTGGAAGCGGGGCAGGATGCGCTTCTTGTCATTTTTGTTTTTGGTAGGCGGAGCCTGTGAATCCCGGGCAGAAGGAGTGAGGTGCCAGGTTGTTCGCTAATTCATCCGGGGTTTCTACACATACACATAACACACACAACGTGGCGTGCGGATACACCTCACATCGCATAAACACACCACATGCGGCACAGTTGAATAATAAAAAAATTAAAAATATTTTACTTGAAAAGAGAAAGACAGGAGCGAGAACAGTATTCTCTAGTGTCCAGGTAAAGGCCGAGAACACTTCAGAAGTTTGTTTTTTCCTCCTACACGTGGCTCCTGGGGATTGAACGCATGGCCCTAAGTTTATGAACAGGCTCCTTACCTGCGGAGCTACCCTCATTAGTTCCTGAATCTTTTAATAACTTAAAATTAACCCTCTAAATAACCGTCCACCCAAACTGAGTTGGAATTTTAGAGCACCCACCTTTATGTCTGACTCCTACTTCCCACGGGACAGTGAGAAAGCATGAATGCTTGTGTTTGATTGATGACGGGCGAGAGAAGCAGATCTCTGGAGTTCCTACCAGCCCGGAGCCTGCCTCCCGGCCTCGCAGCAACGGTCCCAGGTGGCTTTCACAGCATGGGGACTGTTCCAGGCGTCACTTGCTGACAAAGCATAGACCAGCTTAGACTGCACAAGTTTCTGCTACTGTTGCCCCGCACCTATCAGGCAAAGTGGGCCCAAGACTAGGACGATTTCGAGTAGTCCATGGTCACTGATCCCAGTAAACAAGGAGATTGGCATCTTTCATTGTAGCCCCTTCCGACCCCATGCAAGTTTGCTGCTCCCTCCTCTCCACTTCCCTTACACGGCAAACAACATTTAGGTGAGTTTGGGTATGTCACGGCTCTAAACTGGCAGGGTCCCTCATTCTGGAGCCTAAACATGGGGCAATGAGTCAGAAGGGTAAAGGCTGGTAGGGCGGACGCGCGCATTAACACTTGGCTGACCCTAAGATCTGCACAAAATTACAGGGGCCAGGGAGGGGCCCCCCGCACTTTATCAGATGTTTTAACATCAGAGCAAAATCTTTTTATATTAAAATATAAACAATACACTGGGGTTCAACTCTCTTTTTTAACAGCCCTTGCAAGTGATACCTAAATACAAAGGACAATGGCGAGAATATTACCCACTGGGAACTCGCTGCCTGAAGGGTAGGTCATTGTAAGCTATAAAAACATGGCTGTTAAATCTTGTGTGGGGGGACAGCCCTGCCCTGGGACCTAAGCAAGAGGAACATCACGTGACGTTCTTAGTAACCTGTGCTGTAAACCATCATCCCTGGCTGAGAGGAGGAAAGAGGGATGCAGTGGCTACCAGGACACTGCCATTGTTTGTAGCCAGCCCTGCCACTGCCCAAGCCACGTCTGGAGAGAGCACTGATGCTTCTTTCCCAACAGGAGGTGGAGGACCTGCCTGCTGATCTCCCCAGGTTCTTCCAGCTCGCATTTTCTCATTTCTATCACTCAAGGTCCTTATCAACCCCAGGGCTTTGGGTGAAGGAAAGTGAGGTGGTAATGTGTGGATGTGTGTGGTGTGATGCCCAACAGGGGCAGAGGCTTGATAAAGTGCAGGTTGAATTTAAATTGTTTCGTTTGTCCTTCCATTCCTGCACGATGTGGAACCTCTATTTTTCCTTTCGCCCCTGCTCTGAGCTGCTTCAGGCCGGGGACCCTCTCCTCTCCACTGACCATTCGCGTCCTTAAGCATGAGTATGCATCCCTGAGCCCACAGATCCTGAGGAGAGAGGAGGCTCATCAAATTATTCCTCCAGAAACCAAGGGTGGAGGGCAGGGTCGGAGTGGTGGCAAAGTCAGGACGCAATGCAGAAGGTGACTCTGGGCTCTCCCGCCCTGCCAAACCCCAAATTTCTTTCCCCTTCCAGGCTCCTCTAGCTCTCGCTGGGGAGCTGCTGGGAAATCTAAGACCCGTGTGGAGGACCCGGGTGTTTTCTTCATTGCCTGTCGCTGCCCGACTCTGCCCCCAACACCGGGGCATCTCTGCCAACGGCGGTTAGTTAATCCCCAGCAGCGGCTGACAGACAGCTGCGAGCTGGAGAGGCTCTGACGGGAGGGAGCGAGGCAGAGATGACAGGGGCGGTGGGCGGTGCTGTCACTCTCAGTATGTCCTATACTGGGGCCAGGCTCGTGCTCCTTCCCTTGGGAAGGCCGGACTGACCAGGCCCCTGCGGAGAAGGGAGCAGGGCATTGAACACATCTGGGTCTTGTATCAACTTTGCTCTTGGTTCCCCTACCCCAGAAGGGAGGGGTGGGGGCTTATCTGGGTCCCCGTGCCCATGCAACCTGCTCAAGCTGTATACCTGGGACAATCACAGACTGTGGAGCCTGAGTCAGTGAGACGCTGGACGACGTTCTGTAAGCGCTCTTCGATACGCCGAGGGGGACGTATTGGACCACAAATTCTCCCACTTGCTTGCTTCGTGACCTGTGGCAACGTACCTAACTTCTCTGGGTTTTCAAATGACTCCATAGAGTGGTGGTCTATTTATTTATTTCCCCCTTTGGTGTGTGTGTGTGTGTGTTTTGTATGTAGAGATGCACATCACGTGTATGTGCTGATTCACATGTATGTGTGTAGTGTTTGTTGCGAGCGGAGGCCCAAGAAGATTGGTACCAGGAATCAATCTTGGATAGCTCTTCCAGGTATTCATTGAGACGGGTCCTCTAATAAACGCCAGACTTATCTATTTAGGTAAAAAAGTAAGTTGCCTCTTTCATCACTCTGCCTTTGTTCTTTTTCTTCCCCTATCCCAGCTTATCTTTGCTCTGCCTTCATTTTATACCTCATGACTGTTCTTTTTTTTGTCCTTAAAACTAACTCCTCCCAGTCCTAGAGAACCGGAACACGACAACATAACTAAGCCCTGGTGAGGTGAGCCCTCAGCAAGCAAGGAGCTGCAAGGGAAGGATGGGGCCGAACAGATTCTGGGAGGGTGGGCACTCTTGGAGCAGGAGGGGTGGTTGCAACAAGACTGTGGCCCACCATAACAGATACCCTGGCCTTTACAGCTAGACCTCTCAGCGATAGTGTAGCAGCAGCTGCCTGCTCAGCGATAGTGTCAGCAAAGCAGCTGGGGCTCTCAGCGATATGGTCAACAGCAGCTGAAGCCGGCACGATAAAAAAAGAAAAACATATCAAAAAACACATAATCTCTGACCCAAACTGGTCCCTGCTGTTTTCAGGCAGAGAGAGAGAGAGAGAGAGAGAGAGAGAGAAGAGAGAGAGAGAGAGAGAGGAGAGAGAGAGGAGAGATAGAGTAAGTTGTGTTACCAAATGGAAACCAAGTTACACAACTCTTAAGCTTCAGAATAATAGTGACAGGCAGGGAGGCTTTCTATAAACTACAACTAAACTACAACTTCAGTGGAACAAAACACAAGCCACACACGAGACACATACCCAAACCCCCCCCCCCACCACCCTGTTACGAAGAAGAAAAGTGTTCATCGTTCTTTCCTATCGCATCAGTTTAGGTCTAATGCGGGAGTCCAGATGAGGAAGGACGGGATTTGTGCTCGTTGAAGGATTCTCCGTGACAAATCCTTACTTTCTGAAAATTCCGGGACATTGTTTCCAGAATCCAGCAGTGCCTTCAGACTCGCTGAGTCATGAAAGCCCAGGGACTGGGGGGGGGAGATGAAAATGCCTGCTGTGCCACCACTATTGCCACCTAACACCACCGGTAGCAGCTAGTTGGCAGGAACATCAAATCCTAAAGTATCTAGTCTTGTCATCAAAGAACACACAACAGCCCGAGCGTGGGAAAGCATGGTCAAGCCATCCACTGCTTACAAAGAGGTCTGTGCTTCAATGGTGGCAACAGGACATTGACCCTTGCAGAGGACCCCCGGAATGCCGACGCCTCCTGTAGGGGCGGTGTGAGACCAGAAAAGACTGATTCGAAACCATGCTTCTAATGCTCCTCAGCCTCCATTGGTAGTCACTTGCCCATTCAATGTCTTCTGACTCCCTTCTCTCTCAGCTTAGCAGAGGGGCTGTGAGGTCACACCGTGCTGGTCGGCTAGACTGAAGCGACACAGGGATTGCGTACTGACAATGAGAATGTAATTTAAAGAAGTGTCTCGAAGTTAGCATACTCCTGGGTTCTAAACTCCCGCAATGTTCTTCTTCCTTTTCCCTGTGGTATCACCACTGGCTGTGCTGCTAGGGTTTGCCGTGACTGAGACTTCATGTCCTCAGACCCGTGTATGGGTGAGGCTGAGAGACAATGAGATCTTTAAGAGGAGGTACCCTTGCTGGCGAGGGTATTAGGCCATTCATGCCTGGGAGGAGGAGATTAAAACAGCTCTCATGAGAACACCAAAATTCTTAACCAAAACAAACTTTTTTTTCTGTATTAATTTTCATTTTTTTAATCTATTTTTAACTATTTGATTGACCCTTTTCCACTTCTTTTTTTTTTTTTTTTCCCCTTTTAGAGACAAGAATCTCATCATTGAGCCCAGGCTTCGTCAAACTAACATCCTCTGATTACAAGTTAACCCCCTCGGTATTTTTGGTTATAAGTGATAAACCGAATTATATAGTCTTTCTACAACCTTCCTTTTACAAGTAAGTTTCCTACGCCTTACACAGCCAAACCGCAGCAGGAAACGGCTGAGGATTAAATAGATATCTAGAAGAGCACACACAGCTTAAAAACCCAGCAAGAGCCCACCGGAGGATACACATGGTAACTTCTTTCCCAGTGTGGGCCCAAGAATCTTGACTGTACTTCCCATAAGATCCACAACAGCCGTTTTGGAGAGGATGTGAACTTGCCCCAGGCACTTTTTTCCCACGGGGTCCGACAGGCAGGAGTGGACATCTAGCTGGCCAGCGGGCCGACCTGAGCAACCGAGTCTGGGAATACCTGGCTGCGTCCACAAAAGCGATCTTACATTCTGTTGGTTCCCCTTCAGCGTGGAATTTCAGCGCACCCTCCCTCACTGTGGAAGTGTCCCTAATCACCTGAGACGCTAATTACCACTCCTCGAAGCTGCTCTCACTCTACTGCTATGCAAATGTGGCCCCTAATTTTGTCAGGCAGGGCTTTGTGGCCATTCAATCTTTGTTCGTCGTTCCCTCTCTTTCACGACTGGAGTTGCCGGTCCAACCCTTACTCATTGGCAAGACTCCTGAGATCCAGCCATAAAAATTCTTCTTGATTACCCCGTTGTGGATCCCGGAAATCCCAATAGCATGCACTCGGGCAAAACAGGAAGAAGAAAAATAAACAGGTTTATGAAATTATTTTCTGTCTTGGAGATGCAATCAGTCAGGAAGGTTCAAGGGCTGCGGGGATGCGGGCTCCCCAGAACGGAACAAGTCTACTGGGAAGCAGACGCCACCACTCTGGGGCCATTCAGGGCTCCCTTGATCGCTAGGGAAGTAGCGGAAGAGACAGGGGCAAGTCTCAAGCCATACCAGCGATTTGTGTATTGCTAAAGCTCCTAGGCCTCTCGAATTAGGCAGTGTAGTGTTTGGTCCCGGTTTGTTCCAATCCAATATCCTTACGGCGTGTATGCTCCTAAAGGTCCCTAAGTGGGGGGCCCGCCTTTTTCTAGGGGGGACAATTCAGGAATGGCGTCCTTACCTGCCATGTCTTTGTGAAAAAACAAGAAATTGCAGGATGTAGGAGATTGAGAGCCTTAAACAAACAAATCATCCTTTCTTCATATCATTCATTCAGTCATTCATTCATTAAACATCACTAACTCATTCATCATTCATTCATTTATCCATTCAAAAACTGCCACCAGGGTTTTCCTAAGCTTAGGAGGAAGGAGAGAATCAGGATCAAGGTCATTCTCAACTCTAATTTTGAGGGCTAGACTGTGTTATTGAGACCCTGTCTCCAACAAAAGTCTTAATTAAAATGCTTATTAGCGCCCGGGGAAGATGTTGGTAAATCAAAGCGACAGGAGCTTCCAATCATGGAGAAAAGACATTCAAGTCACCAACGAAATGATGTTTAGAGATGACAAAGAATGTTAAGTAAAAAGCACAAAGGAAGAGAACTATAGAGTGCTGGGGAGGTGCAGCTAGGAAAGGTGACGCTTTGGAGGCACCCTATTGACAGTAGAACATTGTGCGCTGGAAAACTCATGCTAGAGGACAGGGACCTCCGACTTCATATGAGAAGCCAAGTATTTCCATCTTGGAAAACTTCAAACTTCTCCTGCTTGGGTATCCGAGGAGCCAAGGCAGAGTAGCTGATAACCCCAGACTTTATCTCTTGGGGAAAAGGCTTCTTGCTGTTGGCCAGAAACGGTTTTGCTATGAGACAAACACTCACACAAATGAATTTAAAAGTGAGAAGGGACTTATGTTGCCTTACGTTTCATTTTAAGAGGGTGGAATGTAGTGGCATTATAGGTGGGAAATCAATAGCGCAGGCATGGCCTGGAGGCAGAGTGGAGAGGACGTTTCAGTCCAACCATACGCGCACAGTAAGCAAAGCAATAGCAGGAAGAGGGAGCCGGAAAGGCTACGAAACCTACTCTAAAAACAGAGCCCACCCACTGTGACTTGCCCACCCACCTCCGATCAAGACTCTGCCTCTTAAAGGTGGTCAGTCACGACTCCTCCACCAAAAAAAAAATTATACCAGCTAAGGATGCAAACATTGGAGTTTGTGGGAAACAACTCACATTCACACCATTACAAGGGCCAGAAATGCTTCTCAAGATGAGGCGCTTGGGATTCAAACAGATGGGACCATCGGGACGCGGGAAAGGGCCAATGGGGTGGCTGGGAGTGGCATCCGCAATTCAGAAGACCTTAGAGGTTCATACCAAGGTCCTTGGAGGATTTTGGGCTTCTGAGTGGATGGGGGGCACACTGGAAGGTATCAGGTTCTTCTTTTGAGGCAGGGGCTTAACCCCTGAGTCATCTCTCCAGCCCAATTCCAAGCTTCTTATAACCAAATTGAATGGTTTTAGAGTCAGAGAGATCTAAGTTCAAACTTCTCTGAATTTTCTTTCCTCTGTAAGTTTTTTTTTGTAAATTAAGTTATAGAAACTAATTACTAATCAAGTGATGGCAATGAATATTTATCATATGTAAGTGTAGTGATCACATTTATGAATTATCTACTTGAAACATCCAAACAGACATGGTGGTACATGCTTGTTATCCCAACTGTTTGGGAGGCTGAGACAGGAGGATCATAAGCTGAAAGCCAGTCTGGGCAACTTCTCAAGACATTGTCTCAAAAAATAATTAAAATAAAAAAAAGGATTAGCTTTGTAATCGAGAACTTGCCTAGCATGCATAAGGCTCAGGTTCAATCGCCAATATTGCAAAAGGAAAAATAAGGATGAGTAATAAGGGAAAATAAGGAAAAAAGAAAATAAGGGGAGGAGTAAAATGGGAAGGAAAATTCCATGAAACTTAGGACTCTGGAAATGAACAGCAAAGTCAAGACTGGCATAGTCAATCCATAATCAAGCTGAGATTGAAGCTCAAGGCCATTGTATTCAGAGTTCACATATGGAGTCCATTCCCTGTTGTGCTTCATAGAGATGGGTGTCGATATCAGCACTATGTGCACTCAGGGCTGACGTGAGCTCCAACAGGGGCTATGCATGTGGTGTCTGGCACTCAAGCATCTCTCATCTCCTATGCCATTCTAAGCTGGATGCTTCACTGGAAAAGCAAGGAACTCAATTCACAGTCCTTAAGAAGCTCATTGGTAATTACTCCGAGGATTTAATGGCCCTGTTTTGACCTTTTGCCCTCCAAGTTTAATCTCTGGGTTTAGCCAAGCACAATGTCCTCCCAGGAAGCCTGAGCCTCTAGAACATCAGAGTGTCTCGAGAGATGGATGCTGTGATTACACACTCTGCAATCAATGCTTGGCTGAACCTCACTTGGCTCCTTAGTGGATGGATCAGGACCTTGAATGGGTGAGTGTGCAGTTCGTGTACATGGAGGTCTCTCCCGGAACCTGGCAGATGAACCAGGACAGGAAGGGGAGGGGGGCAGGAATGCAGTGAGACCGTGCCCCTTGGAGGACCCACTACTGCTGCGTGCCCTCCAGGGTAGAATCTTGGGGGTCATCGAGGTCTTTTGTTCCTACTTTTTTTTCACCCAATTACAGAGAGTATGACCGTAGTGCAGAGAGCCTCAGAAGTGGAGTTACCCAGAGAGTTACAGATGTACTCACTGGGCCTGTGCCCAGTGGCTTTGTAGGTCTTTGTGGCCTGCAGTTCTGGAAAACTCTTCAGAGGATTGAAGCAGACAACTGGATGGTCCTTGTTTTGGAATGTGCTACCTACATGTGACCACTGCTGTCTGACTTCTCAGTTTCAGAGTATTGTTCCTGTAATGAATATATAACCCAAACAATGTAGGGGAACAAGAGGTTTATTATTCATGCTCACAATTTTTAGGTTATAGGTCACTGTCATGGCAGGAGAGTCACCAGCAGGGGCTGAGACTGTCTTTCTAGCATACTTTCTAGCTTGCCAGGCTGCTGAAACCATAGTTCTCTGTCTTATCTACCTGTTCAGGAGATGGTTCCACCCATTGTCATCTGGGTTTCTCACATCAGTTAGAAAACCTCCCACAGATTTGCTCAGATTTGCCTTCACTAAATAGTTCTTTATAGGTGTGTCTGGAAACCCAGTTCTCCAGTTGTCATGTAACTGCCACACCTTGCCTGCCTGGGCTCCTCAACGTAGGACCTTGTCCCCGGGGCTACGAGTGACAGGTAAGCAGAGCCACTTTGAGGTGGATGTACGGTGAGGCTAATGAAACCTGGGGTACTGAGAGAGGGTCATACATGAAAGCTGCATGTGGTAGCATCTTTGGTGGGGAGGAAAGCCAGCTTACACAGGAAGGAGTTTTTATGTAAGCATTTCTGATCAAACAGCATCAAGAGATGTTAAGAGAAAGGGACTTGGATTTTCAAGGTTCTTATAAATTGTGATTTTTTTCTTTCTAGTTTTAAGCAAATGCTACCATTGGAAATATTTCTTAGATCCCCCCCATTTTTGTATATTTGTTTGAGGTACTAGGGATCAAACCTAGGGTCTGGTGCATCTTAAACAAGCATTCTATCAACCAAGTTTCATCTCCAGCCTTAGAACCAAGTTTGTGTTTGCAAATTTGTGTTCTTTTTCCTAAGAGGGTCCTACATGGTCAGGTCCTTCACTGACTCCTGCCCCCAAAAGGCTACCCAGATCCACAGTTACCCCAGTCATACAGGGAGCCAGAAAGGCAGGTGGCCATGCAATGTAGACCACAAAGCTACTGAAACCACAGAGAAATCCTTGAGTTCATCTTGTGGTATATTCCTGGAAGAGGCACTGCAGGTAAAACTGGTGTGGGATGAATCTGTTTTTATACAGACACAAAGGGATAATGGAAATTACATTCCTTACCAAGGTTCTGGTGCCCAGCTCTTTAGAGACACGAGTATAAACACTGTAAACACCATGTTTAATCAACTATAAGTGGCACACCTGTGCTTTGTATTTCCGAAGCTGAATCTGAGTGCCTAAAATAGTTAAACTGGCAACATGGTAGCCCAAACCCATTCTGTTTCTCTTAATGCATTCAAAAAATTTCTGGGGGAATGCTATTTTGGGGCGAGGGAACATGGAACAGACTAGAGCATTCCCTTTTCCTACACAGACCTCCGTAAGCAAGGGTGACTCTCAGAATTCTGAAGGTGGGGGCAGGAGTTTACTTCCCATGGCACATCTAAAAGCACTGACCAGGTTGATTTATTAGTGGTACAGCTGGTACATGCCAGTGTGTGTGTCTCTTAAATCAAGGGCAACAAATGTATAAGCCAGGAATAGAGAACATCTGACGGGGTGTGAGATGCCTGAATGGGAGCATCCATTGTCTCTAGAGTACAGAAAGGCTCGCTGGAAGAGGCCATGGTCAGGCTTCTGGAGATGTCGGTCCTAGGGGTCTTGTATTTGACATCTGGCCCATCTCACTGTAACTTACAGGTGTCAGAAAGACCATCCCCACAAGCTCATTACCCACTTCACTACTTGGTGGTCTTTAAACTGCAGGTGGGGCTTCATGCTGGTTGCTGCATTTTTTAAATGATGAAATAAATAGGACATATTTCAGTAGCACCTTTGCTCTAGTTTCACATAAACATTTGTGGGTACTGAGTCATGATGCTCCTTGCTTTCTAGGAGCCACTTCAAACCTCAGTTATTTATTGCCAAAGCCGGAGAACAAGTTATACACAGGGTATTCCCCTTGCTAGGAGTAAGATACTCCATCCTGCCTTTATGCGGCATCTACTTCTGGAGAATGGTCTTCTTCCGTTCAGTCTGTTCATCTCTGATCATGTCATTTCAGTAGTGGCCTCGCCCTGGAAAAGCACTGGGACCACCCTGGAAAGGCACTGGGACTCTCCTGTCTCCTAATCCTGTTCTTTTATTTTTGCCACTGTCTCTGCCCCTATATCTCCTTTTATATTTTCTCTCTGGGAGAGAATGCTTCAGTGGCCTTACTTAAATACTTGACTAATTACAATATCCAGCCTTAAGATTGTCCAAAGATTCCTACTGTCTGTCCCTCCATCTATTTTTATTATTTTAATCTAGAGTTTTTAAAAAATATTTGCTCAGGGTGGAGAGATGGCTCAAGGGTTAAGACTCTGCCTCAAAAGTAGAGGGTGCTGAGTTCGGATCCCAGGTCCCATGTAAAAAACTCCAGGCAGAAATAGCTTCACCCTGCACATCCCACCCCGGTTAGTAGAGCCTGAGAAATCCCAGAATGAAGCGAAAAGGAGGTAGAAGTAATCCAGGATGATTCCTGAAGTCACCTCCATAGGGACACATAATCCACTCTAACACACACACACACACACACACACACGCATGCTAAATAATAATTTTTTAAAAAATTTAAATTAAAAAAGTTATTTTTTTATTATGTGTCCTCCACAGGGATACGTAGTGTCCTCTGATATGCACACACACACACACACACACACACACACACACACACACTTTTTATTTTTTATACTTTTTATACTTATTTTTATACTTTTTATTTTTATTTATCCCAGAGTTATAACATTACACATGCTATTTTGTGTCGTGTTTTTCCATGGATAAATGATATAGGAGAAAGAAAATGGGCCTTAATTCTCTTTGTAGGGTGAGGATTAAAACCAGGGCCTCCCACATGCTAAAAAAAAATTTGTTCTGCGACAGATCTAAATTCCCGCCACTAAACTAAACTTTCCTGAAAACCGCGTGCTCCTTCCAGGGCAGTTGAATAAGATTTTCTGAGTCCCACCTAGTGCGCTCACAAGCTCTCTCTCCCTGTTGAATGATAAACTCTCTAAGAACTGTGTCATTCATTGCTATAGCTCCAGGATACTAGTGAAGGGCCTGACTCCACGTAGACTCCTCATAATTCTCCCTGTGTGCGATCTAATCCTCCCTTGAATTCCCTTCTAGCCCTTAGCCCCAAGGCTGGGGGACCACCCAGGAGCGTGCAGAGTAAGGGGTAAAGGTTGGAGAACAGTGCTGTTAACTGGGTGACTTGATCCTGTCTGATTTTGTCCCCTGGTCTCTCCCAAAGGCTTAAGGAAAAGTGAGCAGGTAAAATATGGTTCAGTCCAGTGGCCCCTGGGAGGTAGCTTCATCCAGGGCTGTCACACTCTTCCTGTTGCAGGGTTGAGTGAGCTGGCCCCAGACGCTGGCCTGATCTTACCCCAGCCCCAGCCGTGCCTGAGTGGGGCAGCTGGGACTTCGATCCTGACATATGGACCTAAATGGGGGAACATCCGGGAGGAGAAGACCCAGCAGGGTCTCATTCCTAGATGAGATGGCTCTTTAGACACACGTCAACTGGTGCCACCCTCCTGACCCCGGGAGAAGGTCTGCTTGGTAATCACGTTGTGTACACTTAACCTTGAGCCCCTGATTCTGGGTGCCATGTGCGGTGGTTTTGACTGGACCAGTCTTGGTCCCCAGCTGAGAAGAAGTGGGCTCAGCCAAGATCACGGGCTTGGAGTCGATTTGTCTTGTGTTCTTCCAGGAGAGATCCCACAATCCCCAGATCTGCCCGTCAAAGGGATTAAAGTGGCAACTCAGAGATCTCAGATCTCATCGTTCTATTTGCTCCTTCTGTCTCCTCCCACTGAGTCACACTGCTTCCTAACCGGGGGATGGGGTCAGCTCGCCACTGGTCACTGTCCCTTATCTGTGTGTCTGGGAACCTTTACCTCCAGAAGTTGCGTCTGCTTCTTCTCTTCAGGACATTAACCTTTCTTCTTTGCTAGAGGGTCCGTCCATCCCCCCTCCCCCCGAAGAAAAATTGGAACAAGAAAAGCAGGAGAAAGAAGAGGACAAATTCCTCCCGAGAAAGCAAGACTGACAGCCCGAGGGCAGGTTTTTCTTTCTTTATTCATTCATTGTGTGTGTGTCAGAGGGCACATGTGTCCCTGTGAAAGACCAAAGGTGACTTCAGGAATCATCCTGGATTGTTTTTACCTCCTTGTTTTGCTCTGGGATTTTCCCAAGCTCCACCTGCCAGGCCTTTCTGCCTGGAGTTTTTACACGGGATTTGGAATCCAAACTCAGGACCTTCTGCTTCTGAGGCAGAGTTTTAACCTCTGAGCCATCCCTTGTTTTTTGTTTAGAAAGCTATCAGAAGCACCTGTTGTCCATGGGCTCCTTCAGAGATGGGGGTGAGAGAGTTTATTGGGCCCTCACCTGGGGCTCTCAGCTCAGCCGGGTACCCGTTAATTCTGCTCTAATTGCACATGCTCAGCTAGGTGCTGTTCCACCCGGGCTGAGAAGGGCTGGAAATACACGTGCTCATGAAGCCTGTGCTTGTGCCACCCACACGCCTCACAGGTGAGGACGGGAGGAGCCTAGAGTATATAATCTGAGGTGGAGTGTTTCCAGCGGTCCATCGAGGCAGCAAGGAGGAAGCTGTGAGCCATGGTAACCCTCACCCCTGCTCCCGTAGTAACCCTCACCCCTGCTCCCATAGTAACCCTCACCGCGCTCCTGTAGTACCCTCACCCTGGCTCCTATCAGCAAGCCCAATAAAATGGTGTCATGAAAGTCCTATTTGGAGTATGAAGACAGTTGTATGTAGCGTTTCCCCAGGAAAGTAATTCATACATGGTAAATGCCTGGTGGTCTCCTTCAGAGACCCCTGGGCAGGTCCATCCCAAAGTGAAGATGATTGTTCCGCTAGACTGGGCTGGACACCTCAATCACAGAGCGATGGGTTTCAGAAGGCAGGGGCCAGCAGCCCAGACCCTCCCCCTTCCTGTCTCCACAGTGTCAGGTGCTGGAGTGACTAACGCTGCCATTTCCAGGCGGCTCTCTGTGCCTGCTGCACATCCAGATCCAGGTTCTAATTGTGTGTGATTTTAACTGAGATGATAGCGTTAATTTATTTCCTTTGCTACTTCAGCGCTTCCTCCTCTTCCATCACGGTGAAATTATCATGCTGAATGTTTCTTTTTTCTTCAGGACAAAGAGAAGACGCTGATCCAGCTCCTTTTTCCCTGATTGAGGCTCCGGATGCCTTAGGGACCGCCAGATGGCTATGAGCAGGCTGCGTCCCTTCATGTGCCCTCTGCTTCCTTCTGCCACATGGGCCGGGCTAGACTGCCCAGATGAACCCCAGGATGTTTTCCAATGGAGGGACGTTCATCCAGGGCCTCCAACTTCGCTCAGCCTTCAGAGAAAAGGAGCAGCTTGATCTCCCCAGGACTTCCCGCAGGAAGGGAACAATGTTGCTCACAGAGGGAAGGACAGAAAGGCAGCAAAAGTCTTGGAGGGGTGCCTGGAGAGTGGTGCCTTCTGATTGGCTGGGAAAGGTCGGGTGCCTATGAGCAGCTTATTATGTTCTTTTCATTATTTTTCTTTTTATTCAAATTCTCTTTGGGATAAACAGAAAAAATATTCCACTTGTAGTGGAGATTCTGCCATACTTGTTTCAGTCTTAGCCCTCAGTTGAGAGTACTGCTTATCTGTGTCTTGACCAGCAAAGGACATTGTGGTAATCCTGACTTACTCTAGTTTTAGTTAAATACAATTTAACTAAGTTAAATACAAATAAGTTAAATGAGTTAATACATGAGTTAAATACAAATAAGATAAATTTGATTTTCCAAATATAGAAGTGTAGTAAGTAGCATTTTGAATATGCTTTCTCTAAATCTCAAACTGGAGTTCAAGCTTCTATCCTTTCATCCTTTTCTAATGGTAAGTTGTTGATCGTTAGCCTGGGAGATCAGCATGGGCAGGTACCATTCAAGGGTCCTTTGGTCTCTTGTCCAAGTCTCTTCCTCATCCTGTGAAATTGGTGCCTTCTTCGCTCATGCCATATATGGAAGGCAATTCGGTAATGCATGTTGCACAAACCTTACAGAATTCGAAGATGATAGCATGCCTGGCATCTGGCCAGGTGTGCACTGTTTGCCTTTGCTCCCGAGGCTCCTGACATCCTGCCTCTTCCATATGCCTCCTGTATGCCCTCTGTTAAGAAGCTCCAGCTGATGAGATGCTAATTCTCTTAAGGTATCCGAGGACCTGGCAAGATCTCAGCTCTCAGATACACGTCTCACCTCCATTCATGGACTGGTTTCTTTTGCTCTGACCTGAAGTCTAGTACCAGTAGTGCTTCACCGAACATTTACCGAGAAAGTGAAAGTGAATAGAAAATGCTCTGTGTGGCATTCCCTCCCATCAGGTGAGGCTGAGCCTGGGGAAGCTGGGAGTGGACCATAAAACTCGTCAGTGAACAATTAGGCCTGCGTTTTATGCACAGGCTTCTGATTTACCAATGTATTATGGCTTGAAAATCATCCTGGGCACCCCATCTTTCTAGTATGGTTAGAGTTTTATTGGAAGCCAGCATCATCCTGCTGATTAAAATTTGCTCCTGCGTTCCCCCGAGGTTGTTCTGAACAGTTCTGGAGGTCAGATAGTTCTTCTCTGCAATTGCCTTGATCATTTCCCTGCAGTAAGTGCAATGTCTCAACTTCTGAAAGGCGGGAAGCATCTATTCCTTTCCCAGTGGGGTCTGCCTTGAACTCCATAGTCACCTCTGAATGTGCAGTGAAGACTCTTGTGTTCCCCAGATGTGAACCTCTGCTCATTCGCCCTTAACTACATATACTTGTAAGGAAACATACACTGCCGCTAATGGTTAATCAGGACAATTGGATGAGATTTAGAAGCACCCTGGAAGTAAATCTCTGAGAATGCCTGTGACAGATTATCTAGATTAGGTTAATTGAGGTGGGAAGACCTCAGTGTTGGAGGTGACAGTTCATTGGCTGGGATCTCAGACTGAATACAATGGAGAAAGCAAAGTAAACACAATCTTTCATCGCTCTCTGCTTCCTGACTGTGAATGCAATGTGATCACCTGCCTTACAATCCTCCCACCTACCTTCACACTCATGATGGACTGTACTGGAAATTCAATCCTTCCTTTCCTTCCTTTCCTTCCTTTCCTTCCTTTCCTTTCTTTCCTTTCTTCCTTCCTTCCTTAAATTGCTTTTGTCATGTATTTTGTTACAGCAATAAGAAAAGTGAGTCATCCCACAGTCACAAAAAATTGTGAAAGGTTTGTTTATAGCAGTTTTGTTTGTAATTGTCCCAAACTGGAAACAACCCAAATAACATTTAGTAGGTTAATGATTAGACAAAGTGTGGCACATCTGTGTCACCAA
Source organism: Typhlomys cinereus (assembly GCA_023101885.1). Classification (NCBI taxonomy): domain Eukaryota; kingdom Metazoa; phylum Chordata; class Mammalia; order Rodentia; family Platacanthomyidae; genus Typhlomys; species Typhlomys cinereus. The sequence goes on from JALPQD010000771.1 coordinate 358,529, forward strand.
ACACTTCTCAAAGGTATATGCTGTTGCTATGTGTGACAGATGAGATAGATGTCACACATACACTCACAAGCATAGGTACACATATTCACAAATATATGCACTTACATGCATGTGACTCACATATACACAAACATACACACATGAGCTCACATAAAGCCAGTGAGATCTGAAAAGATTGTGTAGGTTGTGTTTTAATGATTATGGTCCTGTAGTCATATAATGAGATTTAAAATTGGGGAAAATAGGGAAAGAGACTATAGGCTATTTCTCTACTATTTTCACTTAAACCTATAATCACTTAAAAATACAATGTTTTATTTCTTTTTTAGAATGCCTTCCTCCTGGGCTGGGAGAGATGACTCAGGGGTTAAGACTTGGGTGTCTCATAAGCAGAAGTTCAGATCCTGAGTTAGGATCTCTGGTTCCGTGTAAAAACACTAGGTGGAAACGGCGGCAGCCTGAACTTCTGGCCCCAGTGGACAGAGCCTGGGAAATCCCGGAGAGAAGCAAAAAGGAGGAATAAGTAATCCAGGATGATTCCTGAAGTCACCCTTGCCTGTCTCTGAGGACACACAGTGTCCTCTGATACACACATATATGCAAAATAAAGTTTTTTTTTTTTAAGCCTTCTCTTGTGAAAGTTACTCTGTCTGTGAGCTCTGGGCCTGCAATAGTGTTGGAATGATTTTGGAAGGGCAGAGTCTCCTGGCAGTTGCAAATATTAGAAATAGAACTAAACATTTTAGTTCTTCTAACTGCAATGAATCCATTTTTCCAGACTCATCATAATCTACTTTGGGAGTTTATGCACCTCCAGCCTCTGCCTGCTCTCAGAGCATTGAATTTTAAATGAATTACCTATCCTGTCAAGTAGGACGATAAACTAGTTTTGTTTTTTGTTTGTCCTAAGCCTGATAAGCTTCACCTTCGAGTTGGAGGAAGACCCCGAATTCAATTATGGTAAGGACAGAATTCAGCAGCTACTTGTTCTGGAGAGTGGGCTGCACTCTGAGCTCCAGTTAGCAGTCTTCCTGCTGATCCAAGACTTGCCCCTGTCCTGAGCACGGACGCATGATGCTCCGCTCAGATGGGGCAAAGGAGAACCCTGAAAGAGTTTTCCAAGAATTAATTTAACAGCCCTTCATTCCTCAGGAGCCCAGCTCTCTCTGTTCTGCACAGCTCTCTAGAAGAGAAAGAAATGACCTCTTCCCGCCTTGCTACCACTGAATGGACTGCTGACCGAGGCCCACCCCTATCTTTTGCACCCTGATCTTTGGGGTTCCCAGAAGATAGACAATCAGACCAAATGTGTCTGCCTTGCCTTCCTGTCGTCTTTTATATAGGTGAAGCTTGTCTGGACCCTAAATGTTGTTAGCAAGACTCTTGATCCCTGAAATGGATAAAGGCAGTGTTGTCTATTGGCTGTGGGAAAATGACTTTTTTCTCTGGTCCACAGTTTTGATCTGTCCACTGGGGAAGCTTGGAAACGATGAGTCATGGGACACCCACCATCTGAATCACCCTGGTGGAAACTTGAGCGAGTGCTCATTCCTCTCTTCCCTTGACGCTGTTCTTTTAGAACTGTATGGGGGGGTGATGAGTACATGATACTCCAGGAGACAGAGAGAGAGAGAGAGAGAGGCCTTTGGCATTGCCTTTCAACGTGCTGGCATTGAAGTTCCAAGTTCACACTTTGAAGCATCAAGATTATAACTGTTAAACACTATAAATGCTATGCAAACAACTATCCTCTTGTATTCACTTATGTATTCACTGTAGGCACAAAATACGGATGTAAAACTGACAGATCTGGACGGTCGGCTGGCTGTCCTTGCCCACCTTAATGCTTTGCCCCCGTGCTGTGATCTGACTAGCCGACTGAACTGGGCATCACCTTGTTCATCTTGGTATTACTAAGACTCAGCACAATGTCTGACAACCAACAGAAGCTCCAGAAATATTTATCGAATAGGAGAATGAGTAAAGAGATGAATGAATGAATGAATGAATGGATGAAAAGATGACTTATAAGTGTGGGAGTTAACAGTTCCTCCTCACAGCGACTCTCATCCTGCCCCTGGTCCCTTGCATGACTTCTTTCCCTGTGTATATCTGTTTTGTGTTATGAGACAATGTCTCATGTAGCTCAGGCCAACTTTGAGCAGAGTTTGGAGGCTGAGGTTGCTGGCCTTGGATTCCTGTTTTCCTGACTCTACCTCTCCATCTCCCTGGTTGTTGGGATTACAGGGGTCACCACCACACTTGGTTTATCTCAATTTCCACATCATTTCATCATTCAAGACCTTTCAGGAGTTCCTGCCTCCTCTGTGAAGCCTTCTCTATTGCTTCACCCTGAGATCCTCTTGGGTTGGCACTTGCAAGGGACTTATTTCGTATTGTCCTGAACTACCAGTTTGTTATGTATATTAGTGCACTTGCTCCCCAGCTATTAAAAGTTCCTAGCTCTCTATTCTTCCTCGATTCACAGTTGAGTAAGAGAGCATGGCCTGAAAGGAGTGATGAGGAAGACCATTTATCAGATGACCTCGCTACAAGGACACTGGAAGGGGTTAAGTGAATGACAATCATTCTCCACTCCTCATTTATGGAAGATGTTCATGTGACACATTTGAAAGCCTCCAAAATTTCTCTCTAGATCCAGTGTCAAGGCAGGGCTTCTCGTCATTCCTGCAGAGTGATTGTCAGTCACGGCAATGTCTCTGAGGGTGTCAGTGGAAGTATGGGAGGAGGGAATCCCAGGTCTCCTTGGCTAATTTATCCTGTACTCAGCAATCTGCACCCTTATGCCTGCCCGTCACCTCTTCCATGTCCTTTTGATCTCTTTCCTCCACTCAGTTCAACCTCTCATGTATATGTTGGACAGCTGAACCAAAAGTCGAAGAGGAAATGGAAGTGGTGTGGGGCACATGCTGTGAAAGTCAGGACTCATACAGCACCCCCACTATGCTAAGAACACAGTGTGGAGCATGAAGACTGTTTGTGGGCATAGCAGTAACTGGACTGTCCCCTCAGCAGGATGGAGCACCATGAGGTAGGCATTACCAGTCTTCCTTCATGCAGACATGCTCTTGACCCTCCCTTGGCACCAGAGAAGAGCTGGTTAGGCAGCTGCTATGTAAGGAGTCTAGGACCGTGGTCCAGGGAACAGCGAGGTCTGCATATGTCCCGTTTCTCTGGCAGAGGTCTGGAAGTGTTTCCTTGAGGTGTACCATGCAGCCAGTAGCTCTTGTTCTCTTGGGCCCGCTTGGACATGTCTTGTCTTCCTGGTGCCTTGAGGAAATTACTCTGAAGAATCTGCTTTCCAGACCTTCGCTCTGCAGCCCTCTCTCCTCACGCGCCCCCTCTCACCCCCCCACCTCCCCACCCACACCCCCCCCATCCTGATGCAGCAGACAGGATGGGAGGGCAGAGTAGAGGAGACATTGCTCTCTGGCTACTTTATTTCTTTGGTTTGTGGCTGTTTGACAGCAGCAGTAAAAACAGCTTATAAATTAGGTATCTGCTGTAAACTGCAGGAACACAGTCTGCAGGGAGCGGAGGGCCCTCCGGGATGTCAGTGTCCCTCTCCAGCAGCTCAGGCCCCGCGCACAGACACACCCAGAGCTGGATGCCCAGGGCGGCTCGGGGGCAGGAGGGCCAGTGTTTGCACCTCCTGCCGTCTCCATCACAAGAAAGTCACAGCCTGAGTGGCTCCTCTGAGACTCTTCAAACACAGAGATGTTTATGTCTTTTCAGGGTGGTTCGGATTACAAGCAGGGAACTGGAGCCCAGGGAAAATAAAGCTGGGATACAACGTGGGAATTTTTTTTTAAGGCTTGATTTAAATCAACCTCCCAAGAACTCAAATGAGGCCAATGGGGAGGAAGTTTTGTAAGAAATGAAGCAGGTCTGGCTTGGGAACTCACCGTGACCCCATGTACAGCACTCCATTCTGGAAGCCCATTCATCTAATGGAGAACTGGTCCCACGGGGTGGACAGCAGAGTCGTGGCCCAGCTCTGAGGCACTGCCAGGGCAAGCCTACTCTTCTGAAGCCAGGGACTACATCTTGGGCCACAGGGGGTGGCTGCTGTAAGACCTATATGGAAGCGTCTTGGCTTCCCTTGGCCAGGACACTGTGGTCTCCTGCCCCTACTCCTGTGGGAGCCTCAGACTCTGGGTCAGAGTCCCTGGGGCCCAGGGCATCCGCTCAATCATGCTGGCTGCCAGCTGGATGCTGAGGGCACAGGCTTAAGGTCTCAAGGACAAAATTTAGAGTTTGGATCCTGGGCACAGAACCCAGCTGCTTTGACTCAGCACCCCCATTTCTGTTTCCTGGCTCATAACATCCGCCCCTGGCTTGCTGCGCAATGCTCTCACAGCTGGGTTGTTACTCCGTACTTGTTTATGTGTTTTCTTTCACTATGTTAAGTCATTGTGTGTGTGTGTGTGTATCCTGCCCACACATAAAGAGTTTGAGAGCAGGGACAGAGGCTGCTCCCTCAGCTAGATCTGCAAACTGCTCTGGAAGCTGTCCTTGTTATGAGGCTGCGCGAAGGGCCCTCAGGATTCCACAAAGAGGACACACCATGCGCATGTGCGCGCATTGGTGCGTGTGCATACGCGCGCATCCAGGATATTGACTGAGGTTTGTGACAGAGCAGGACATAAGCCTAGAAGGGGCTGTTTTAACCAAGCATTTTAGCCTTTTATTTGTTCCTCTGTCCTTGCAGGGTAGCTGCTCACATATCACACCCAGAAATCTAAGAGGAGCACCTTCTGGGGCACATTTAGGCCAGTATCAAGATTCTTGCATGTAAACCCAGCAAACTGCAAAGCAACATGCCATCTTCTTGCTAATAACATTTCTAACCTACTGGCATCAACTAAGAAGTTCTGAACCCTTCCAAAGATACCAGCCCATGGATATTTCAGTCCTTTATGTAAATGGCCTAGTATTTGCATGGAACTTAATGTACACGCTTCCTCCTGTGTGCTTTCGATCACCCTGGATTGCTTACAGTGCCAAACACAAATGCTCTATACTGTGCTATTAAGGGAGTAATGTCAAGGAGAAAGTTCAGTATAAACTATTCTTTTTCTTAAATACTCTTTAACCTGTGGTTAGTTAAGTTCACAGTTGTGGAACCTACAAATAAGGCAGACCACTGTGTGACTTGAGATAGGCCATGTAACATCTCTGAGTTCAGCTTTTAACTTGGGAGCCAGGAATCATTACAGCCAATTATTATAAAGATCCATGAGATAATAGAGGACAACAGGTTTTGAAAAGTCAGGGGGCTCTAGAATGTCTAGGATTTTTATGACAACCATGGCAACCTTTCTGATGAGCAAGGACAGAGCACCATAAATGCCAGAAGGAAGCACAGTAGGCATGCGTGACACTAGCATTGGCTAGTGAGGTCAGTGTAGCCGCCCCAGCATGGACGCTTCTGGGTGCAAAGAACTTCCAGAAGGATGCTCCAAGCTACTAGGAAAGGCCACTGGGAAGCTTTACGAGGCGGGTCATCTTCCAGCATGACAGCTTAGCAGGCAAGGCACCTGCTCACGAACCTGACCACCTGAGTTTAATCCCCAGAAACTCAGACTACTGACTACTAAAAGTTGTCTTCTGGCCTTTACTCGTGCATCATGGCATGGATATGTGTGTGTGTGTGTGTGTGTGTGTGTGTGTGTGTGTGTGTGTGTGTGTGTGTTCTCTCTTTCTCTCTTCCCCTCGCTTTTTGCAATAATCTAAAAATCTTCCTGGTTAGTATCAGACCTTTTGACTGTCCCCAACATGAGCCATACGGCCCATGGGCCCAGTAGGTATTGCAGCAGCTGTGGGAGAATTTGTCCCACCCACATACCAGGAGAGTTGGTGAGGGGCAATTGTATTTGGACTTTGGCAACACTGTGAAATGGCAGAATAGCGAGGGGCTCTGTGAGGCTTGACTCAAGATGATTTCGTAGAAGATGACTTCATAGACAGTCCCGATTCCCTCGGAACCCTGGAAGCCTAGCAGGAATACAATAGTTCTGGGAGTGTTCCCTCTCCTTCATTGGCCTTCCGCCCCCACTGTGGGGCGGGGTGGGGTGGTGGGAGATGGGGGTGACCTGAAACCTCAGCTACTCTCAGGCCCTCACTGTGGTTCTACCATGGCAAGGACAGAAAAAGACCCAGTGCCAAGTGCCCCTCCATGCCGTGTCTCAGGCAGGATTTTTCCACCTTCTCCTCGGGTTTTGATACAGATTTCAATAGAGACAAGGCAGGTGAGGGGAGAAGAAAGTCAGCAAGGAAAAAGAGATGGAGAAGTGGACAGAGAGGGGGAGAGAAACAGAGAGAGGCGAGAGGAAAAGAAACAAGGTCAGAGGATGTGGGATCAGGACTATGGCAGGGAGGAGATGAGGGGGTGAGGGGGTACTCAGCTTTTCTGGTGCTTGGCAGCCAACGAAGGTTCTAGTGTCCTGGGATCCATCTAGAGCCCAGTGTACTTAGCCCAGGGAGGGCAGAGCAGAGCTGTGCCCATCATCAGAAGGGTAAGACCCTGGGGCTTACGAAGTATGTGTTTAGCAGGGTGGTGCCACTTTCCATGCCTACCGGTGCTTGCCCTCGGGACTCGGTGACCCAGCCTCTCCTAGTGCACAAGGCACGGGCACACGACACACGCCTTCTGCAGAGGATGCCATTGAGCATAGGGTTCCAAAGCAGAGGTGGTAAGAAGCCCTCCGATTCCTGTTCCTGGGAGGTGGTCCCAGACCCTAGTGCTGAGTCCAGCATAGCAGGTGCAGACTCCTTGGGGGGATCCCCACATCCTGAGCACTGCTGTCCCCATTTCTTTCTGTCCTGGGGTTCCAGCTTAGAAAAAGACTCACATGCAGCAGAGTTGGATTTGTCTGTGTTGCCATGACAATAGTAAGGGCTGCCCAGGTTTCTCTCTCCCACCCCACCCTCCGCTCCTTTCACTGGCTACGGATTTCTCTCTCTATCTCTTTCTCTCTCTCTCTCTCATTCCCCCTTATTTCTAATTTCCATGGGATTTGAGGTATTTTCCCTTCGCGCATGTTTCTCTTTGAAGACTATTGTAAAAGGTCCCATAGCAGGGTTGGGGGAGTGTCTGACTGTACTCTGGTGCTGCGGGGCCAGGGGCCTCATGGGGTTTGTGGGAGCTGGAAGGCCTCAGACCCCCAGCATGATTGGGGATCTCCCTTTCCTCCTTAGCTCTTTCCCTAGCTCATCCCATCCTTGACTATCCATCTGAAAGGACCCCTCAGCCTCCTCTTTCCTAAAGACCTGGTGTGCTCTTGCTTGCTTCCAATTCCTGGTCAAGATTTATCTCCTCCTAATGCCTTCCCCATTTAACTCACCTGACCTCAAACAACAAGATCCTTCTCTGCATTTAAGTGCCCCCCCCCGAGTTTTGATATGTCCTCCCCTCTTGTGTGCATGTCCAGGGTCTGCATCCTGAGGTGGGTTCATTGTCTACCACCTCAGCAGCCTGGCAGTATTTTTATGTCTAGTACAGTTTGCTGTCCCCCCCACCCATATCGAACTCTGCCCATGATCACTCCATTGTGTGTGGACCACAGAGCTGATTCCCGTCCATTCCCCATCGAACTCCACGTGCCCACTGTGGTGGGCACCTGGTCAGGCAGAGCTTGTTAGTGTGCGGGCCTCTTCTGCATTGAGGACTGTAGGACCGCAGCATTAAACCATGGCTGTCAGGGACAACATTTCTCATCACATGAAAAGAGACTGATAAATGACAGGAAAGTGCCACAATCACTGTATTTGCTCATCATTCTGGGAACTCCTTGGGAGCAAGAGATGTGTCACTTCTGTCACACTGGAGCTCCCCTCAAAAGGAGCTGGATTTTCCCCCTCAGCTTGGGAGCTGCTCTGGGGCAGGAGTGTCTAGAGGGCAGAGTGGGTGTTAAAGTTCCAGGGGCACCACTGGTAAAAACACCAGAGTAAACGAGGACCTTATTTGAATCTCTTTATGTTGCCACCTGATTCTCCGCCCCACATGAGCTATTTTGCCCACTACACAGGGTGTAGAAAAAGAAAACACAAAGCATGCTCTTAAGGAGTTTGGGCCCACAGCAAAAATCTCCGTGCTCTGTGGGAAGGAAGAGCATACGGGAACACTGACGAAATGGCAAGGTTGTGTAAGCACAGGTCTGGCAAATCTTCAGAGAATAGACTCAAGCCAAGACTTAAATAAGCAGAGGGGTTGCCGTTGTGCAGGGGCAGGGCAACAAATGCTAGGGTGACTGTGCATGACCATGGTGGTCATCCAGGGGTCCCGCCCTCCAGTTACCATCAGTCTACATTCTACACTGCAAGTACAGTCATCCTTCTAGAGCCGTGGGGGACAGGTTCAAAGATCCTAGCTTATACCAAATTTGGAGAATGTTGAGCTCCTTACAAGGTAGCAATTTGTGTTTTTGTGTATAAATTGTACTCATTGTTCCAAACACTTCAAATCACCTCTAGATTATGTGTAATACCTAGTGCAGCATAGCTGCAGTACAAACAGCTGCTACACTGCCGTTTTCATCTTTATTACACCCCACTACATCTTTATTACAGGGGCAGTTTTTTCCCTAATATTTTTAATAAGTGTATAAGTGTGTATGGGGGTAGGTGTGGGTGTGTACCACAGTATACATGTGGAGATCAATGGACAACTTTGTAGATTTGGTTCTGTCTTTTCATGGATTCCGGGAATCAAACTCAGCTTGCCAGACATGCACAGCAAGTGCCTTTACCCATTGAACCATCTCACGGGCCCCTCCCTGATTTTTTTTTTTTTAAATCTCTTTGGTTGAATCCTTGGATGTAGAACCTGTGGATGTGGTGGGCCAGCTTGACCGGCCAATTTTTTTTCTTTCTATCAGAAGCAAAGTGAAATATGGAATTCGGTGAAAGATAGCCAGCATGACATGGTTCATGGATCTTTTAAAAAATATTTTACTTGGGGCTGGAGAGGTGGCTCAGGGGTTAAGCCTCCGCCTTGCAGGCGGATGGTCCTGAGTTCGGATCCCGGATCCCACGTATAGACGCCAGGTGGAAGCGGGGGCGGCCTGCGCTTCTGGTCCTGGTAGGGCGGAGCCTGTGAATCCCGGGGCAGAAGGAGGTGGAGGTGGCCATGGTGGTTCGCGAATTCATCCGTGGTTCTACACATACACAGACACACACACGTGCGTGCGTATACACACGCACATGCGCATACACACGCACATGCGCACAGTTGAATAAATAAAAAAATTAAAAAAAATATTTTACTTGAAAGAGAAAGACAGAGGCAGAGAACATGTATGCTCTAGTGTCCAGGTAAAGGCCAGAGACAGCTTTCAGAAGTTAGTTTTTTCCTCCTACCACGTGGGCTCCTGGGGATTGAACTCAGGGCCCTAAGTTTATGAACAGGCTCCTTACCTGCTGAGCTACCTCATTAGTGCCATAGATCTTTTTAATACTTAAAATTAACCCTCTAAATAACCGTCCACCCAACTGAGTTGGAAATTTAGCACCCACCTTGATGTCTTCTCCTACTTCCCACAGGACAGTGAGAAAAGCAGGAAGGCTTGTGTTGATTGGAGGACGGCGAGCAGATCTCTGGAGTTCCTGACCAGCCCGAGCCTGCCTCCCTGCCTCCAGCAACGGTTCCCATGGGCTTTCACAGCAATGGGGCTGTTCCAAGGCTGTCCTTGCTGACCAAAGCATAGACAAGCTTAGACTCACAAGTTCTGCTACTGTTCCCGCACCTATCAGCAAAGTGGCCAAGACTAGGACGATTTCTAGTCAGTCTCAGGGTCACTGAATCCCAGTAAACAAGAGATTGGCATCTTTTCCATTGTAGCCCTTCCTCAGCCCCATGAAAAGTTTTCTGCTCCCTCCTCTCCAGCTTCCTCTTAGCACGGCAAACCATTTAGGTTAGTTTGGGTATGTCAACAGGCTCTAAACTGGCAGGTCCCTCATTGCCTGGATCCTAAACATGGGGCAATGAGTCAGAAGGGTAAAGGCCTGGTAGGGCAGGACGCTCTCTTAACCCTTGGCTTACCCTAAGATTCTGCACAAAATTACAGGGGCCATGGAGGGGCCCCCCTCACTTTAATCAGATGTTTTAACATCAGAGCATCTTTTATATTTAAAATATAAACAATACACTGGGGTTCAACTCTCTTTTTTAACAGCCTTGCAAGTGATCCCTATACACATGAAAATGCGAGAATATTACCCCACTTGGAACTAGCTGCCTGAAGGGTGGTCTTGTAAGCTATAAAACGATGGCTGTTAAATCTTGTGTGGGGGACAGCCCCTTCACTTGACCTAAGCAAGAGGGACATTCACGTGACTTTCTTAAGTAACTTGCTGTAACCATCATCCCTGGCCTGAGAGGAGGAAAATAGGGATGCAGTGGCTACCAGGACACTGCCATTGTTAGCCAGCCCTGCCACTGCCCAGCCACGTCTGGAGAGAGCACTGATTTCTTCTTTCCCAGCAGGAGGTGGAGACCTGCCTGCTGATCTCCCCAGTTTCTTCCAGCTTCGCCTTTTCTCATTTCTATCACTCCAAGGTCCTTATCAGCAGCCCAGGGCTTGTGTGAGGAATTGAGGTGGTATGTGTGTATGTGTGTGTGTGAGTGCCCAACATTGGGCAGAGGCTTGATAAATGCAGGTTGAATTTTAAATTGTTCTTTGTCCTTCCATTCCTGCACGATGTGACCTCTATTTTTCCTTTCTGCCCCTGCTCTGAGCTTGCTTCAGGCCGGGGACCTCTCCTCTCCACTGACCATTCTCTCCTTTAGCATGAGTATGCATCCCTGAGCCCACAGATCCTGAGGAGAGAGGAGGCTCTCAAATTATTCCTCCAGAAACCAAGGGTGGAGGGCAGGGTCGGAGTGGTGGCAAGTCAGGACGCAATGCCAGAGGTGACTCTGGGCTCTCCCTCCCGTCAATCCCAAATTCTCTTTCCCCTTCCAGGCTCCTGCTAGCTCTCCTGGGGAGCTGCTTGGAATATCCAAGACCTGTGGAGGACCCGTGTGTTTCTTCATTGCCTGTCGCTGCCCGACTCTGCCCCCCACACCCCAGGGCATCTCTGCCAACGGCTGGTTATTTATATCCCCAGCAGCTGCTGACAGACAGCTGCGAGCTGGGAGGCGTCTGACGGGAGGGAGCGAGGCAGAGATGACAGGGCGGTGGGCGGTGCTGTCACTCTCAGTAGGTCTACTGGGCCAAGCTCTTCTCCTTCCCTTGGGAAGGCGAGACTGACAGGGCCCCTGCAGGAGAAGGGAGCAAGGGCTTGAACACATCTGGGTCTTGTAGTCAAACTTTGCTCTGGTTCCCCTACCCCAGAAGGGACGGGGTGGGGGGCTTATCTGGGTCCTTGCCCATGGCACCTGCTCATGAGCTGTATGACCTTGGACAAGTCACAGACTGTGAGCCTGAGTCAAGTGAGACGCTGGACGACGTTCTGTAAGCTCTCTTCTAGACGCACGAGTGGGGACGTCGTGGACACAAATTCTCCCACTTGCTTGCTTCGTGACCTTGGGCAACTTACCTAACTTCTCTGTGTTTTCAAATGGATCTCCATAGAGTGGTGGTTCTATTTATTTATTTTCCCCTTTGTGTGTGTGTGTGTGTGTGTTTTGTATGTATAGATGCACATCACGTGTATGTGCTGATTCACATGTATGTGTGTGTGTGTGCACGGAAGCCCAAGATTGGTACCAGGAATCATCTTGGATAGCTCTTCCACTTTATTCTATTGAGACTGGGTCTCTAAACCCAGAACTTATCTATTAGGTAAAAAAGTAGTTGCTCTTTCCTCACTCTGCCTTTGTTCTTCCCCTATCCCAGCTATCTTTGCTCTTGCCTTCCTTTTACCTCATGCTGTTCTTTTGTCTTAAAACTAACTCCCAGTCCTAGAGAACCTGGAATCAAGCACATAACTAAGTCCCTGGTGAAGGTGAGCCCTCAGCAGCAAGGAGCTGCCAGGGAAGGATGGGGCCGAACAGGATTCTGGGAGGGTGGCACTCTTGGAGCAGGGAGTGGGTGGTGCACCAGCACTGTGCCCACCATAGACAGATACCCTGGCTTTACAGCTGCCTCTCAGCGATAGTGTCAGCAGCAGCTGCCTCTCAGCGATAGTGTCAGCAGCAGCTGCCTCTCAGCGATAGTGTCAGCAGCAGCTGAAGCCGGTGTAGATGAAAGTCTCTTCTCTGACCAAACTTGGTCCTGCTGTTTCAGGGCAGAGAGAGAGAGAGAGAGAGAGAGAGAGAGAGAGAGAGAGAGAGAGAGAGAGAGAGAGAGAGAGAGAGAGAGAGAGTAATGTGTTACCATGGAAACCAGTTGAACACAAACTCTTAGCTTCAGCTAATCCTTGACAGGCAGGGATGCTTCTATAACTACAACTTCAGTGAACAAACACATCACACACACAGACACATACACAACCCCCCCCCCCACCCTTTACAAGAAGAACAGTGTTGCCTCGTTCTTTCCTAATCGCATCAGTTAGGGTCTAATGCTGGGTCCAGATGAGGAGGAGCTGGATTTGTGCTCTTTGAAGGATGCTCTTGCAATCCTTACTTTCTGAAAATCCGGGACATTGGTTCCAGAATCCAGCATTGCCTTCAGACTCGCTGAGTCATGAAGCCATGGCTGAGATGAAAATGCCTGCTTTGCCACCATCTAGTGCCACCTAACAACCCCGGTAGCATCTAGTGCCAGGAACTCAAAATCCTAAAGTATCTAGTCTTGTCATCAAAGAACACACAGCCCGAGCAGTGGGAAGCATGGTGCAAGCCATCCACTGCTTACAAAGAGGTCTGTGCTTCAGATGGTGGCACAGACATTGCCCTTGCAGAGACCCCGTGATGCCACGCCTCCTGTAGGGGAGGTGGTGAGACTCAGAAAAGGAACTGATCTAAACCATGCTTCTAATGCTCCTCAGCCTCCATTGGTAGTCACTGTGCCCCAGTCACTGTCTGCTGACCCCTTTCTCTCTCAGGCTTAGCAGAGGGGCTGTGGAGGGGTCACACCGTGCTGTCGGCTAGACTGGAAGCTACACAGGGATTGCAGTACTGACATGAGAAGGGATTTAAGAAGGTGTCTAGAAGTTAAGCATCCTGCCTGGGTTTAACTCCTGCATGTTCTTCCTGTGTCTCAGCCACTGAGCTGCGCTGCTATGGTTTGCTGTGACTGAGACTTCATGTCCTCAGACCCTGGTATGGTGATGCTGAGAGACAATGAGATCTTTAAGAGGAGGTACCTTCTGCGGGGTCTTAGACCATTCAGGCCTGGGAGGGGATTAAAACAGCTCTCATGAGACACCAAAATTCTTACCAAAACAAACTTTTCTTATTAATTTTCATTTTTTAATCTATTTTTAATCTATTTGACCCTTTCCACTTCTTTTTTCCCCTTTTGAGACAGAATCTCATCATGGAGCCCAGGCTGGCTTCAAACTAAACAATCCTCTGATTACAAAGTTAACCCACCTCGGGTATTTTGTTATAGTGATGAAAACCAGATTATATATCTTTCTCAACCTTCTTTAACAGGTAAGTTCCTAGGCCTTACACAGCCAAACCGCAGCAGGACGGCTTGATGATTAAATGAGATATCTAGGAAGAGCACACACAGCTTAAACCCAGCAAGATGCCCAGCCGGAGGATACCTGGTAACTTCTTTCCCAGTGTGGGTCCCATAATCTTGACGTTGTAGCTTCCCATAATATCACACAGCCGTTTTGGAGAGGAGTGTGGACTTGCCCAGGCACTTTTCCCACTGGGTCCGGACAGGCAGGATGTGGACAATCTTAGCTGGCCAGGCAGGGCCGACCTGAGCACCGAGTCTGGGAATCCTGTCTGCTTCCACCAAAGCGATCTGTACATTCTTTTTCCCCTTCAAGCTTGGATTTCAGCTCCCCTCCCGCACTTGGAAAGTGTCCTAATCACCTGAGAATCTAATTACCACTCCTCTAAGCTGCGCTCCTCTCTGCTATGCAAATGTGGCCCCTAATTTTGTCAGGCAGGCTTTGTTGCCATTCATCTTTGTTCTTCGTATCCCCTCTTCTTTCACGCTGGAGTTGCCGGTCCCCCCTTCTCATTGCAAAGACTCCTGAGATCCCCAGCCATAAAATCTTCTTGATTACCCACTGTGGATCCCGGAAGCCACAACAGACCTGCCTCGGGGCAAACAGAAGAAGAAAATAAACAGTGTTTAGTGAAATTTATTTTATTTCTTGGAGATGCAAATCAGAAGGTTCCAGATGAGCTCTGGGAAGGGCTGCGTGGGATGCTGGCTCCCAGAACGGAAGCAATGTCTACTGGGAAAGCAAGCGCCTCTGTGGCCTTCAGGGCTCCCTTGATCTCTAGGGAAGTAGCGGAAGAGACAGGGGCAAGTCTCAAGCCATCACCAGCTATTTTGTATTGCTAAAAGCTCCTAGGCCTCTCTGAATTGAGGCAGTTTAGTTGGTCTGTCTGTTCCATCCAGTAGCCTTACAGGCAGTGTATGCTCCTAGAGTCCCTAAGTGGGGGGCCCTCCTTTTCTAGGGACAATTCAGGAATGGCTTCCTTACCTGCCATGTCTTTGTGAAAACAAGAATGCAGGTGGTAGGGAGATTGAGGCTTAAAACACAAATCCATCTCTTCATTCATTCATTCATTCATTCATTCATTCATTCACTCACTAACTCATTCAGTCATTCAGTCATTTATCCATTCAAAAAACTGCCACCTGGTGTTCCTAAAGCTTAGGAGGAAGGAGGATCAGGAATTCAAGGTCATTCTCAACTACATAATGTTTGAGGCTAGACTGTGTTACTTGAGACCCTGTCTCCAAAAAAAGTCTTAATTTAAAAAGTGCTTATTAGGCCCGGGGAATATGTTGGTAATCAAAGCAGACATGAGCTTCCAATCTGGAGAAGAAGACATTCACAAACGAATGTGTTGTAGCAGATGACAATGAATGTTAAGAAAAAAGCCCAGAATGAAGAGACTAGAGAGTGAGTGCTGGGAGAGGTGCAGCTAGGAAAGGTGACTCATTCACGAGGCACCCTGATTGACAGTAGAACATTGTGCTGTGAAAACTCAGGCTAGAGGACTAGGCCCGACTTCATATGAGAAGCCAAGTATTTCCATCTTGGAAAACTTTCAAACTTCTCTTGCTTGTCCTGGACCAAGGCAGAGTGCTGATAAGCCCCAGACTTGATCTCTGGGGAAACGGCTTCTTGCTGTTGCAATCAGGTGTTTGCTATGAGACAACACTCACACAACTGATTTAAGTGAGAAAGGGAGACTTATTTGGCTTACAGTTTCAAGAGGGGATGTAGTGCATTATGGTGGGAATCCAATAGCAGCAGGCATGGCTGGAGGCAGAAGTGGGAGACAGTTCAGGTCACCATAGCCACGAGTAAGCAGAGCAAGAGCAGGAAGAGGGAGCAGGGAAAGGCTACTAAACCTCAAGGCCCACCCACTGTGACTTGCCCCCCCTCCAGCAAGACTCTGCCTCTTAAAGGTGTCACGACTCCTCCACCAAAAAAAAATTAATACCAGCTAAGGATTCAAACATACGGTCTTGTGGGAAACAACTCACATTCAAACCATGACAGGGCCAGAAAATGCTTCTCAGCTGAGGCACTTGGTATTCAGAACAGATGGGGACCACGTGACAGGGATAGGGCCAATGGGGTGGCTGGGAAGTGCAATCAGCATTCAGAAAGCCTTAGAGGTCATCCAAGGGCCGTGGATTTTGCTCTGAGTGATGGGGAGGCCACTGGAAGGTATTGAGTTTCTAAGGACAGTCCTAGCTCCTGCTTGGGAGACTGCAAAGGCACGTTTGTAAACACAGAAGCAGGGGATCTGGGTGGGGACAGAGGTGGAGGTAGGAGGTACCTGGAAGCAGAGACTTGACTCTAGACTAGGTACAGAATAATAAGGAGACGAAAGGACTCGAGGACAGTGCCTCTCAGTTCACTGGACAGCTAAGGTGGGAGGAGCAGGCTCTGGGGAAAGAACCAAGATCCTGTCGGAAGGTGAAAGCGTTGGACTTGAGATGCCGCTGAGGTGACCAGGTTGCCAAGAGGAGAGGGCTGTCAGAAATGGGAACCTGCAGCTCAAGAGCAGACATCTGGGCGACAGCAGACCTCTGCACATGGATGCTGCTTCCAGTGCTGAGGACGGATGAATTTACCTGCCGAGTGAATGTGCCAGAGCACTGGAGGCATCGGTGACCCGGCGTTCGACACTTGCTGCTTATAGCGTCTGTCTATAGCAGGTCAGAGGTATAGGAGGGCTCTGCATCTGGGTAAACTGAGGCTTGGATTTCAAGTATCCCGACTCCCCCCCCCATTTCTGTAAAATTCCCAGGTCTTAGGACTTCACATGGGATGAGGTGAACTAAGGAAACACAGAGGTCTGGGCTAAGGGGACCTGAGATGTCACTTCCCTTCCAAGCCTGTTTTGTTCTTTATACAAGAGATGGAGGAACCTTGGTCTCTGTGCTGTTTCTAACTCCATCTGCAGAAAGACTAGTGCACTCGGTCCGTGACGCTGCCCGTGGGGTGGTGTGTGGACACCTCCTTCCCCTTGCCCAGCTGCCATTGTCTACGATACACAGTTGTTCCGTGTGATTCATGGATTAGGCACTGCATTGGCAAATTTTTTTCACTAACAAATTGTAAGCCCCAAATTAGTAGTCAAGACATTTTGTGGGTCAATGTGGAACTGCCCAGAGCATCAAACAACTTGAGGTGCCCAGCATAGCTCAGTCCCACCTGAGAAGTCAAATGAGCCCCATTCTGCCTTTTGTCGTCAGTTCTCACACTGTAAACAAGGACCGGTTTGCAATATGTTAGCGCCACTTTTCCCATGGTTTTGTGCTTCCTATACTAAAGTGCTGTCTAGTCTTCTAAGTACAAAAAGGCCACGGTATACCTAACAAAGAAAGTATGTTGGTTAGGTGAGCTTTGTGCAGGCATGAGTTCTAGGCTCATGGCCATGAGTTAGTGTAGTGAATCAATAATCTATATGAAGTAAGGTGTTTTTAGGTGGAAACACATATAAAATAAGCTTGGGTCGATCAGCATTTGGAACTGCTATGACCAGAGGCTCACAGAGCAGCATTTTACTGTAGTAATTTACATAAAGTACCTAGTGAAGTAAGAGTCAAGCAGTTTTACCTGCTTCTCCAATCCTCACAATCTCACACATGAAATAGTTTCAGAATGGCTAACCCACATGAGAAAAACAAATTTTCTGAATGCTATGTTGTGTTGCTTTGCGACTGTTTTTTAGTGATTTCTTCCCCATTAACAATGGTATTTCAGTATGGTTAGATTGGTTTATTTGTTAGCTCATTTTATATTTTAGGCTACTTGAATCCTCTGGTCATATTTTTAATTTGCACACATTAAAATTCATTTCTTGTGGTGTGCAACATCTGGCCTTGAGTCTAGCACCACAGCCATGACTTAGAGCAGCTCCATCCTCCCAGAGCTCATTCTCTCCCCCCAGAGCTATCCTTACATTGCTAAATTTCACGTCAGTTCTTCGTCTTATCACTAACTGTCTGGCAATCATGAGTCTGTTTTTCTGTCTCTGCAGTTATGCCTTTACCAGAATGTTATAGCTGACTATGAATTATGCCCTATTTAACCTTTTGGACCTGACTTGTTTCATCTAACAAAACAGAAACATTTAAGATTTGCCCATGCCATTGTATTGGTATTTCTGAGTCATACTCCATTCTGTTGAGGTACTGCAGCTAGAGAACAGTTAGATTTTTCCATTTTGTAGGATCTATGAATAAAGCTGTTATAAACATTCATGTTCAGGTTTTTATGTGAATATGAGTTTCTACTTTTGTTGAGCAAAGAAGGGTGAAATTGTAGTCATATAGTAATAGTATGTTTAATTTTATGAGAAATTGCCAAAGTATTTTCCGAAGTGGCTGAGCCGCCATTTTCTCCAGCCAGGTGGGGGGAGTTCCAGTGGCCCCACAACCCACTTGATGTCATCACTCTTATTTGTTTGCTGTTCTAATAGATTTGCATGTCAGAGTTTTCATTTGACATTTCTCTAATGGCTAATGGTGTTGAACATCTTTTCAAAGTACTTGCTTGTCTTCGGAGACAGGTCTAATATTTTACCTATTTATTTATTTCAGGGGATATTTATTTTCTCATTGTTGTTTTGCTGTTATTTTGTTTTGTCTTTGAGACAGTACTTTGCTGTGTAGGCCAGGCTGGCCTTGAACTTGTGGCCCTCCTGCCTTATGAGTTCGGACAACAGATATGTGCAGCCACACAGAGCTTGTTGTTCAGCTTTAGAGGTCTTTACATATTTTAGATATAAATACCTTGCCAAACATGTGATTTGAAAAACCTTTCCCCAGGCTATAACCTGTGTTCTTCTTTTATTAGCAGAGTCATTTGCAGAAAAATTTTAATTTCGATTAAGATCTAATGTCTCTTTTCTGGATTATGCATTTGGAGTATTTCATTTCGAAGTTCTTTGCCAAGATCACAAAGATTTTTCACTTATGCTCTCATCTAGAAAGGCTCTGACTCTTTGGACTGTAAATTGTATAGTCTCATGTTTTATAAATGATTCATTCAGAATTAATTTGGGGCTAATTTTCGTGTAAGTTGTCAAGTTTAAGTTGAAATCCTTCCTTCTCTTTTTTCTTACTTCCCTCTCTCCCTCCTTCCCTCTCTCTCCCTCCCCCATCCTTTCCTTTCTTTCTCTTCTTTCTTTCTTCCTTTCTTTTTCTCTCTCTTCTCTCCTTCCTTCCTTCCTTCCTTCCTTCCTTCCTTCCTTCCTTCCTTCCTTCCTTCCTTCCTTCCTCTCTTTCTCTCTTCTCCATCCCTCCCTCCCTCCCTTTCTTCCTTCCTTCCTTTCTCTCTTTCCCCTCCCTCCCTCCCTCCCTCCTTCCCTCCTTCCTCCTCCTTCCTTCCTTCCTTCCTTCCTTCCTTCCTTCCTTCCTTCCTTCCTTCCTTCCTTCTTTCCTTCTTCAAGACCACTAAATTTTTTTTAACACTTTGAGGGAAAAGTCTGAGCTTCACAATGGGTTGCAATCATGGAAATTAAAAGCATATGGAGGACAAGTAGACTCAGAGAGACAGTCCCTGTAGCAAGTGACTCAACAGAACTTCAAAAACTGAATGTTAAGAGTACAAAAACTACCTCAAAAGTTAGAAAAATCTGGGGGCCTAAAGCCTTTGAATGTCCCAGAAGTTACTAAAACGAGGAACCAGTGCTCATGGCAGCCTCACACAGCTCTATCTGGGGAAAGATGAGCCTTGCTGATATCTGGGGCACCCAGAAGCTAGGGGCCTCCCTTTCCCAGGGGCTCCGGCTCTTTGGATTGGAGAATGAGAGGGCTGCTGCAGCCCAGGCTGAAAGCCAGGCTGACTCACGGGCCCTGGGTGAGCGTCTGCTCGCTCTCACAGCAAACCCCACTGCAATAATAGCACCAAGGTGTCCTGACGCTTGGCCTTCTCTCCCTGGGTTCCTAATGGAGATTGGCAGGATCCAGCATCCCAGGTAATGCTATTGTCAGTTTTGGCAGCCTCTTGCACCTCATTAGACAAAAGCAGGGAGAAATGAGAGGGACTGTCAGCCCTGCACAAGGTGACAAAGCACCGAGGGAATCACCTGGGATTCCAACCAGCCCCTGCAGGGCTGATGGGAACATGTGGTGCCTCTGCCATAGCTCTGCAGAGCAGAGCCACTGTGAACCGTCAGCGTCTGCTGCAGGCCTTTTTCTTTGAGGGGCAGAAGGAGGGGTGGCGGTGATGGATTCTGATCATCCAATGCTTGGGTCACAAGGTTCCTTGCTGGCAGTGTGGCCTTGCAGGGAAGTATCTCTGGGCGGGATCAGTTGAGTGTTGAGTGCTGGGTTGCTCTGGTTTCATATTGTTTGTCTCTTAAAGGTTCAAGGACTAGAGGTTTGGTTTCAAATGTAACGCTGTTGACAGGTGGCAGGTGTTTAAGAGGTTAAAGGTGACTGGCTTAAAACACCTGCAAAAGGATCATTGTTGAACTCACAAGCAAACTAGATGCCAGAAGAATGAGTTCCTAAGTTCCTACAAAAGATTCTGGTCTGTTCTCTCTCTCTCTCTCTCTCTCTCTCTCTCTCTCTCTCTCTCTCTCTCTTCTCTCTCTCTCTCTCTCTCTCCCCTCTCCCTCT
Source organism: Typhlomys cinereus (assembly GCA_023101885.1). Taxonomy (NCBI): domain Eukaryota; kingdom Metazoa; phylum Chordata; class Mammalia; order Rodentia; family Platacanthomyidae; genus Typhlomys; species Typhlomys cinereus. The sequence continues at coordinate 378,727 of JALPQD010000771.1, forward strand.
TTCCATGTGACCCCTCTCTCCTGTCATGTGATGCCACCAAAAGGCCAAAACTGTTGAGTTACACACATCCTTTGCTCCAGCTTCAGATGTTTTTAATATAACATAGTAAACATATAACAGACTTAAACCATAAGCCTCATTTGATATATGTGTAGTCCAGGAAAAAAAGTGTTGAAAATGATTATTCACCCTCCTAATCAGAAGGGACAAGGCAGATTCCTTCCATCTCTTCTCTAAAGGTGCTAATCCCATTGGGAGTGGGTCCCAACACAGGAATTGGAGGGATTTAGATCAGAACAACACCCAGTACTTACAGCCACAAGGTCTTGTACAGAAATATTTTTCCATGCATATGAAGCTTCTGTCTTTGCTTATGACACCTCTTTGCTTTCTGTTTACATCTCGGATGTATACAGCTCACAAACACATCCGCACCCACCCAACCATGCTCTCAACACATAGCACTCAAACACCCATGCCATGAACACCTGCTCTAGAGTCACATTTGCCCAGGTAAGTGTGACTCTTTCATTTCTCGAGATCATGAAATCTTCTGACCAGATATGGCTACTCAGATGCCTGCCTTTGCTCCTGTGTTGTGCCCATACTCTGTCCAGAAGGTTCCTAGCTGGCCATGCCAGTGTCCTCGCAGATGAGCAGAACAGCATTTTCCATCTCCTTCCTTTCATAGACACGCAGCACCTGTCTTGTCTTTTGCTCACTGCACTCCGGCTTCGGCTGGGTGAATGCCAGATCTGCCTGGCACTGAAGCCCAGAGCAGTAGCCCAGAAGCAATTGTCCTATGGGAATGAGACTCCATGAGCCCAGGATGGGTGCCTGCCAAGTCAGGAAGGGCCATCAAGGAAGAGACCTCCGAAGGTGACCTGCCTCAGTGCTCTGGACTACCTTGGAACGGTGAGCAGGTGGCATCTCCCTTTCAGCCCTGACTCTTCTCAGAATTCTGTGTGCTTTGGATGTGCTGGATCTTTCAGGACAGAGGAACGAGGGAAGCCTGAACCATTTGCCAGCTTAATGGTCCACGTGGTCCATGTGGCTGTGAGTCATGCCTGTGGCAGTGGTTTGTCCCTTAAGGGTTCCTGCACTGGAAGCTTCGCTTCTTACTGAAGTGATGTTTGTAGGTGCGGTCTACTTAGCACTATGAAGAAGTTTCAGTGGTTAAAGTCCCTGATATGCAAACACAAAAACAATCAGAGTTCAGATGCCAGAACCCACGAAAATGCTGGGTGGGCACCATGGCTCATAATCCCAGCACTCAGAACGTGGAGGCAGGGGATCCTTAGAGCAAGACGGACAGTGAGACTAGCTGTACAGCAATCTCTGGGCTCAAGTTAGAGACCCTGCCTCAATGAATAGGTACAAAGTGATCAAGGAAGATTCTTAGCATCAGTCTTGGACACGCATGCACGCACGCACGCACACGCAAAAGGTCCTTAGGTGGTTGAGAGCGCTGTCCTCTTGGAGGATTAAGGTAGTCTCTTACAACTGCTGAGCAAGTTCTTATAAAAAGTGATCCCCATCCCTGATTGCTCCCCAGTTTCCTCCTTCAAGATGTGAGAGCTTTCTCCCTGGTCCTCACTGAGCTGAGCCAGCGCCACAGCCATGTTCTTTTTTTTTTTAATTTATTTTTCTGCTCATACAACCGTAATAGGTACCCCTGTCCCCTCCCTCCCTCCACCCTACTCCCTGCACCTCCCTGCTCCCTCCCCCCTTTTCTCCTTCCTTTCCCCCCTCCCTCCCTTTCTCCCAGTGTCCCCTCCCCCATCTCTGATGCATCCTTTAATGTGTATATCCATTTTCCTCTGGGTCCTCCTCTCTGATAAGGTGTAAGGACTCAGTCACAGCCATTGCTCTTGATCCTCCAGAACTATGAGTTGAACAAGCCTCTTTTCTTTATAAGTTAGTTTGCCTCTGGTATTTCATTATATTAAAGCAAAAACAGTAATACACTCACTGTAGTCGCCTAAGTTAGAACACGCCTAGAACAACAAATCTTAACTGAATAAATATGAATGCATGTCAGCCTGTGGAATAGGACAAGCATTGCTTTGTCTCTTGGCTAACTATAAAAAAATTATGAGTAGAAATGCAAACATGAGGATGTTTTGCTGTTATTGTGACCAAAGCAGATAAGTACGTGTGCTAGTTGGATGTGGGTGACAATTGAGGGCTGAGTTTTGGGCACACCTGTGAAGAATTAGTACTCAAGGTAACCCAGAGCAAGCCCGTGGAGGATTATCAAACCGATTCTGGAAGACCCAGTCCACAGTGGGTGGCACTGTCCCCTGTGCAGGTAGTTAAGATGAAGAGAGTTGGCTTGGTAATTTGGCAGACTTTCAGACTAGCAAGTGAGAAGGTTTGTCCTTCTCTTAGCAGTTCCTGTGGATATGTAGCCATTTCCTTAGGCTCTTGGTATTGATATGCGCTCTGTTGTCAGGCTGGACTATGTATGAACTACAACCAGGAATCCTAAGTAAGAATAAACCCCTTCTTCCCTTAAATTGTTTGGTCCTGTATTTATCAGCAACAGGAAGAGAAACTGCAACAGTAAGCAGTTCTCTTCCCAGCTGACATGCTTCCGACCCTTCCCTCTCCCACATTATGTTGTCTGTCACACGTAATGAGACTCCACCTGTCACCCTCCTGCTGGTATACCACGCGATCCACACGCATCACTTCAGTCCTTATGGCAGTGCCCAGGAAGCGAATGTCACCATCTGCCCAAAGCCACACAGCTAAGAAACAGCAGAGATAGGGTTTGATCTCAGGTTTTGCTTTCCGCACTATACCAAGCTTGCATTTCACCAGTCAAAGAATGCAAATTCTATCCATTCATCCATTGTTGGCATCTACATAACCTTCCTTTTCCATCTCTCAATTTTAAGCTTCATATCAGACTGTGTAGAGGGTAGGAACTGTGTTTATTGAATTCATCTCATAGTGTTTGCATACTTACAGGAACAGATATGACAGATTACATCTTAAAGGAAGTAATGGCTCCATAAATTTCAAATTGTATCTGAAGTCAAGAGACCAAGCTCTCCTTCTGTTCTTAGAAAAGAACAAACCTGAAGGTCTGGCTTGAATGAAAAATAATTTTTCACCATGACGTACTTCTCTGGCCAGAGGTGCGGGTTTTCTTTGACCCAATGCAAGCCAATCATCCGGCAGGTCTCAGGGTACCTGCACTTCCACTCCATTCTGACACTATTCCAGGAGAAAGCGTCGCATCCCATGGTTTGAGGTCTCAGTCTCCTAAAACGCCTTCCCTGTGGAGTCAATCTCAACCTCTGAGACTGTTACTTGTGCTGACCCTCAGATCTATATTGGGGGTTTTCCCTTCTTCCATCCTTCCTAGGGTTGGGTTAATTTGCTATGACAACTGAAAGAACTGAGAGAATTACTTTTCTGTTATCAGTTAACAACAGTGGATATTGCAAAGGATAAGAATGGAGATGCCTCACTGAGGTAGATGGGATCGGTGAAGCTTTCAGGCCCTCTGGGGGTGTGATGTCCTCTAGGAAGCTGCTGGAGCTGTACTCTCCAGGAGTTTTCTGAACCCCTGTCCTTTCTGGCCACTGTCATTTCCTTTCCTTTCCTATTGCCTTGATAAGACATATGGAGAAAAGCAACTTTCAGGACCCAGGGTTTATTTTGGCTCACAGTTCAAAGTATCGCGAAAGGGAAGTCAAGGCAGAGGGAGCTTGAAGCACTGGTCACATTACACCCGATCAAAAGGCAGAGAGCAACCAATGAATTCTTGCTGTTGCTCCGTTCTCTTTTCTCCCCTCTATGCAGTCAGAATCCCAGCCAGGAATTAGCGCTACCCACAGCGCTGTGTCATCACACATCAATTAACATAATCAATATAAACTCTCATAGACATTCTCGGAAACTAACCTTAATCTAGATAATTCCTCCCAGGTATGCCTGTGGCTTGTCTCCTCGGTGTCCAGTTGACAATTAATACCGACCATCTGCACTTGTCTTTGCTGAACCCCCGTCCCTTGGGGGTTTTGTGGAAACCTCATTGATTACATGATATGAATGTGCAAAATCATTCGTTGTGCTTACAGAGTGGAGCATTCCCAGAACGCCATCTCCTTCTTCTCTGTGTTTCTTTTCTTGCACGGCTCCCCAAGGTGTACAGATAGTCAGGGTAGAAAACCCTCTTACTGAATAATGAAGACTCCCCTCTGACAGCTTGTTTACGTGGAGCTTCCCAGAGCTACAGCCCGTCACCCCACCTGGATGCCCAACATTTTATGAACATTGTCTATGCACTTAAAAAGCCTTCTTTAAAAATGTCCAGGGAGATGGCTGAAGAACTGTGAGAGTGAAAGCAGGTGAAGATGCGGTGGCTAGACTTTCCTGAATCGACGAAGTGTCTGACACCTGCTCACGGAAGGGAGGGAGTCAGGCTTTTGCTGATAGGAGACAGGAACACAGGTCCAGCCCAGGCATCGTTTCCATCAGCGACAGTGCTTGGTAAGACAGCATCCCTGTCCTGTTAAGATTGAGGCTGGGGAAAGGAGAAGGGGTGTTATACTTAGCTCTGAGGCACCCCTTGATTCCAGTTGATTCTGCGCAAGTCATTCATGTCTCTGAGGTGTCTCCATCTTCATGCAACCAGGTTCCTTAAGATTTCAGCACTTTGGAGGTGTAACCAAGTAGTATCAGTCACTGGAATGGCTGCAGACATTATGGCTGTAGGGTTTCCCCAGGAAAGCTGCTGAAACCTTAGTCCTCAATTATTCCTCTCTGAATAGGTCTTCTCGGGATAGATGTGCCTCTTCTGTGCCCAACAAGGACTGCCCTCTGCCCTCTGCCTTCTGTCATCTTCCCCCACTTGCCTCCTGTTTCCCCTGTTAATCTCCTGGTTCCAGTAGTGTCCAGATAAATGTTAAATAAGCAGCTTTGAAGAGGGGGGCCACTGCCAGGATACAAATACTCTCACCATTGATAGGGGTAGGAGGTAGCTTTGTCTGTCATTGAAGCCACAGGCAGGAATGAGACACCAACCAGGTGGAAACTGAAAAGAAAACAGGCAGGAGGGAAGAATGGAGAGAGAGAGAGAGAGAGAGAGAGAGAGAGAGAGAAAGAGAGAGAGAGATGCAAAAAGCTAGTCCAATTGGTGTAATGCAGCAGCGTGTAGCCTTTGACAGTTGCCCTGCCTAGCATAATCAGCGTCAGGAAGGAACAACGTTTGACAGCCCACCATCAGGATCAGTGGGAGTTGCCACTCCAGCCTCTGACGGCAGGTGCTTACTTCCCTGCAGCCACTACAGCAGCGAGGGGAATGATTAAAGTACAGAAAGAAAGAAAGAAAAAAATCCCAGCTGGTGGAGAGCCGGTAGCAAGAACACCTGGGTGCAACAGGCTGCTTTTGCCTCTGCAATCAGTGCTGGGAAGGACTTTAAAACAACCATAAGCTTCTCGCTTTCCTGCTTCCCTTGTAGCACTGGGGGTGAGGAGGGATGGGACGGAAAACCTGTTTGAGGACAAATTCGGGTTTTGGTGGGCTTCTACTTTCCTTCCATGTTGGGCTGCTTTCTCTGGATTGGTTCTTATTTGATGTCTCATTTGTACATGCAAACCCAGCCAATGAGGGCTCAACTGAGCTTATATAAAGGAGCCTTTCCTTAGCCTGGAGTCAGTCGGGTTGCAGTCTCTGGCCGGGCATTTGGCTCCCTGAAGAGACTTTGTAGCAAAAAGACTGAAGACTTCAATGTCTGATTCTTGGGCTGGGTGGGAGGATTTGCTCCCCTGGAGTCAAACTATCAGAGGAGGAAGAGGAAGAAGACTGTTCCTGTCTTTTAGTTTCTCCAAAGACAGACCCTTCAGAGACTCACTGCTCCCAAGATGTCTGCCTCAAGCAGGGGGACCAGGCAGGGGTACCTGTTGCCTCAACACCTACAGCTAGGGCTCCAAGACTCAACCTTCTGCTGCAGGTAGGAACTCATTCCTCTCTCATCCTCTGATAGACACTGCAGCTGCCTACAGAAATGCACGCTCTGCGGACTGGCTACTGCTCCTACATTCTAAGACCTGCTGCTTCTGATGCTCAATCAGCATCCTGAGGCCTGGTTAAGAAACAGAGCTGAGACACTTCTAGGGGCTGGGACACTTCTGGGAATGGTAACCTTTGTGGTCAGCTTCTGGCTAGTTTCTGCTGCTGAGAGTTCAGATCTCTCTTTGTGTCCTGTTTAAGTTGTCGCTCTTGTGTATTGACCCATTTTTCCCGTTCAAGTCGTCTCTTCCATATGGACTGACCACCCACCTCACTCTTGGAGTGGGTGCTCCAGCCATGTGGAGGCCTGCTGTGACTTAGCCTGACTGCCAGCTTCAGCCAGCCAGCCAGCCATGCTGCTTCCGCTGCCTTGAAAGACAGCGGAACAATACCCCTCTGGAATAATAAGTTGAATCAATCTCCCCTTTCTCCCTGAAGTTATTTGACTTTGGGTGTTCTCTCACTGCAATAGTAAAGAGTAACTGTTACAGAAGTTGGTGCCGGGTTGTGGGGTATTGCTGTGAGATGAAGAGCATCTGGTACCACAACGTGAAGCTGTTTGTGAAGCTGAGAGAAGTTGGTACCCAGCAATATGCCCAATGCTGTGATGTGGCTAGTGTGCCTTTGGAACTGTTCGTTGGGAGAAATATGGAGAACTTTGAGATTTTGTGCTGGGAAAGTCTTTGCGTCTTGGCGATGGGACCAAATGGGCCTTTCTTGTGAGAGCTCCCAAGAGAGCAATGCTGTGAGAAAGGCAGGCAGTGAAAGCCCGCTTGTCATGGTCCAGAGGGGAGCAGAGAATGTGTTTGTAACTGGATGAGTGACACCTGGAGCCATGTGTTGGCAGAGAGTTTAGTGAAGTCTTGTCCTAGTCCTGAAAGCTTGCCTGAGGTTAAACTGGAGTGTTTGGTGGAGGAAACTTCAAAGCAAATGTGGTCTTGACAATGTGATATGGCTACTTTTTAGTTGTCTTCAGAGTTATGAAAAAGAACAAAAAAATCAGATAGGAAGAAGTAGTAACTGTAAGATCTGGTGATGAAAAATGCAATGGCAAACTTAAAATGTTGAGCCAGGAAGAAGCAGAAGACAAAAGGTCAGCTGTTAAAGAGATTAGCTCCAATAGTAAACCAAAGCCTGCTCTTGAGTTGGATAATAGGAGAGGCCCTAGCTTGAGGGCAAGATTCTCAGAGAAGGCTCAGACCCATAAGAATGCAAATTCTTTTGGAAGGAATGAGCTGAAAGAGAGGAGTTCCAAAGCAAGATTTTGTTTGTTCTGCAAAGCAGCTGCCCAGGAATGAAAGAGATTTTTTTCCATGGTCAACACAGAGAAGCTGAACTAGCTCTCATTCAAGGGGGTCTATCTCTAACCCAAGGCAACAGCAAGTCTTGGCAAAGTCGTCCACATGGTTCTGGTTTTAGAGGGAGGAAATCATGGATTCTTCCTCCAAGATTTCAAAAAATGGAAGAATCCAAGCAGCACGAGGCAAGTAGCCTGCAGTTTAGAGGTCCAAGAAGGGCAGTTTGTGCTGTGGAGTTAAAGCCTGATTTGCCACTGAGAAACAAAGTTGTTAGAGATGCCAGAGACAACGTGGGACATCTGACAAGGAAAGCTGTATATCCTGGAAGAAGTCAGCCCAAGAGAGTGATGTGTACTATGGGCAGCTGTGTTGGAGGGGTGGAACCGAAGCCCTTCGGAGCTGAGGTGATTTCAATGAGAGGCTTAACTATTGCACTTGGAACTGCAGGATTTGGAGTTTATCCTACTGTTTTTTGGTCTTGTTATGGCCCAATCTTTCCTGGACATCCCCCTATTCTTTCCTTTTGGAATGGGAATGTTTATTCTGTGCCACTGTATGTTAGAAATATATAACTTGTTTGATTTTACAGAAGACTTCGGACTTTAGACCTTGGGGCTACATTGAGACTGCTAATGTAGACTGTACTAAGACTTTTTTGGACTGAGTATGATCTGTACAAAGAAGATATTTATGTGATGTATGTTAATCTGTAGTTATGTGGTAAAATGTTGTATATTATGATATTGTGTTTTGGGACACTAAAGATTAGGTATCTCTCAAGGGTCATTGTCACTTATCTTGGGAAAAATAATGCATGTGCAGTTTGTATGTGGATAGCTATATTATGTTAGGCGGAACTATGAATTTTACTGTTTTTATTTGGTGATTTTAATGGCCTAAGGGAATGTGCTCTGGTGTCAAGTTAATAAGAGGTAGACATGTGATAGTTAATCCTGGGTGTCAACTTGACACACCTGTCATTAACTAAGATCAGCTGAGACCACCTGAAGAGATTATACCAGCCCTAGATCCCATCAGAACCTCCATAGATCTCATAGGAACCCCCCAGTAATGAACCACAGACCAGAATACGAAGTGGAAGAGGAGAGATGCTCCAGGAATGCTCCAGCCACGTGGAGGCCTGCTGTGACTTAGCCTGCCTGCCAGCTTCAGCCAGCAAGCCATGCTGCTTTCACTGCCTTGAAAGATCGTATCTATTTCCCCTCTGGAACTGTAAGTTGAATAAATCTCCCCTTTCTCCCTTAAGTTATTTGACTTCGGGTATTCTCTCACAGCAATAGTAAAGAGTAACTGTTACAGTGGGCAATACAAGAATCATGTTGAAGATAGGAGAATCGACTCTCTCAGCTTGATTTCAAGATAACAAATCAACATCATTGAGCCAGAGCTAGGAGAGAGTCGCAGTAACCCAGCCCAGTGTAGTGTTCCACCATGCAGAGACGATCCCCTTGATGGACCTCAGGAACACAGAGCATAAGAAAGTCAAGAGTTAGGAAGCAGTGGAACGTAACTATTTATTACCCTTGCTTTAACATAATTTAGTGAATTGCAAGTTTGTTTCAATTTTTCAAAATGATGTGATTAGCAACCAGTTTACTAAACTCTGAAAGAATAAAAATTCTTAATCTTCCTCTTCCAGACAGAGCTATATATCCTGTACTCTTTAGAAATATGTGCTGAGACGCTTGCTATAGGCAAACATTGTAGATAAATAGGAGCATTTATTTCTGTGCCATTTTGTTTCACTTTGTTCATTTTTGCCTTTCTATTATATAATGCAGTCTTCCTATTTTCCCTCTTTCATAAAAATAGTGTTGAGAGAATGAGACCTCTCTATATGAACAAGTTATATTTTTGCAGAATCTTTTCTTTTAACTTTTAAATTATCTTTTTTCATTTTCCATGTGATGGAAATGTACATGAGTATTCATGTTTTGCATGTGTGTGGGTGTACGTGTATGTGGAGGCCCAAGGTGGATTTGGGGAATCATCTTCAACTGCTCTTACTCTATGTTATTCTTTTGAGGCTGAATCTCTAATTTTGAGATTCTTTTGAGGCTGCATCATCCATAGGACTAGTCTGGGTGGTTGCCTTGCTCTGGTAAATTCCCAGGCTCATTTGCAGAATCTTATCGTATACTAAGTCCAAGCCTCCTAGCAATTTTCATAGCAGGTGAAGTAGGCAGAGCAATGAAGTTGTGGATGAGCCTTATCAAACAAAGCTTGTTAACTATATTAGTTCATTTTATGTACCTATAATAAAATAACGCGACAACTTAACCCCCCCCTTAATGATTTATTTTGGCTTATGGTTTTAGGGAATTTAGTTCACTTTGGCAAGGGAGGAATGTTGGAATGGATGAGTCTATGGCAGTGGGAAAACATGGTGGAGATTCCTCACATCAAAGCAGACCAGAAGGCAGAGAGGAGCCAGGCATAATTTTCAAAGGCTGGCCTCACATGATCTCCATCTACTGGTTATACTCTACCTCCTAAGGCTTCCATAGCCTCCAAAACAGATACCAGCTGAGGAACAAGTAATGAAAACATGACAGATTCAAATCATGATACCAACTTACTCTCCCTCATCACTCCTTCCTTCCTTCCTTCCTTTCTTCCTTCCTTCCTTCCTTCCTTCCTTCCTTCCTTCCTTCCTTCCTTCCTTCCTTCTTTCCTTTCCTTCCTTCCTTCCTTTTCTTCCTTCCTTCCTCTTTTTTCCTTCTTTTCTTTCTTCCTCTCTCCCTCCATCTCCTTCCTCCTTTTTCTTCTTCTTCAGCAGAGTCTCACTATATATAGTCCAGGCTTCCCTCAAAGTTGAGATGTTACTTCAACCTCCTAAGTTCTGGGACCACAGGCAAGCATCACAGTGCCAGGCCATGGCCAGCTTTTTCTATAAAGGTCTGGAAAGTAAATATTTTGAGTTCTTTAGGCCATACACAAGTTGTTGCAGCTACATGGCTATGCTATTGTAGATCAAAAGCTTCCAAGGATAATATAAAAATAAGTAAGTGTAAGTGTTGTTATGTCCCAATAAACTTTGTTTATGGGTATTGAAATTAGAATTACATACAATTTTGGCATGTCACGGAATAATATTTTTTATTTTTTCTGATTATTTAAAAATATATAAAAACCATTCTTACCTTGCAGCCCACATAAGAACAACCCCCAGACACAGTACTGCCTGCAGGAATAGTTCAGCCACTTTAACAAAGAGGAGACTGAGCTTGCAAAGAACAGTGGCTTCTCGAGTTGGCAGATGTTGGCCGAGTTTGGGTTGGCTTTGGTCCCTGGCACACTGAGTTTTCCTGAAGCCACCTGCCCACAAGAGTCGCTTCAGCACACTTTCAGGGACCTGCAGGTAACTCTACTGGGAACCTTTTGCCATCTGCCAGGTATTCCAAGGCCCCTCCCTTCCTGCCCACTTGTGATTGTTGCTGTTTCTTATCCATTAAAGCAGGAAATAAGGCATGAGGACCAAGTCAAAATCCTCAGATACAGCTAGACAATGCTGTGAGGGCAGGGAGATAGGCAGATCACTGAAGCTCATTGGTCAGCTGCTTAAGCGACAGACTCTGCCTCAAAAAATAGTAGGGTAGAGGGTCAGTTCCATGGCTCTGAGGGTAACGGCACCTGCCATGTAAGCCTGACAGACTGAGCTTGATCCCAAACCCCACAAGGTAGAAAGAGAGAACCAACTCTTGAATGTTGTCATCCACCCGTGGCATGTATGTACATGTGCACACACACGCACGCTTGCTCACATGTGCAAAATAAATACATAAAGAAAACAGTAAGAAGAGACAGAACTATTGAGAAAGACCCCTGGCATTACTCTCTGGCTTCCACACACAGCCACAGCCACGCAGCACACACTCACACAAGCGCGCGCGCACACACACACACACACACACACACACACACACACAGAAGAAATAAAAGCGTGCTGCCTTATGGTGTTGATTTTATGATTTAGTCCTCTATCCCCCCAATATTCTAAATCTCCATGAAGTAGGACTGCCTGTCTGCTATTATCTATATTGAAAGAAAGGAAAGAGTAACTATTATCGAATAACTAGTCTAGAACACTCCTTTCAGGAAATGTGAGAAAGTGATTCTGTTTCCCTCCAGCGATGGGACTTGCCTGGGTAATGTATTTCCTTCGGTATTTAATTGTGAAAAATGGAATCATCCTAAAGTGTTTAAGTGGCTGCACAGTGAGCAGGGTATAGACCTCAAGCCAGATTCTCCCCTCAGCTTACCTGTCCATCTCTATTTTTGTCGCATTCCACAGCAAGTCGTAGATATCATACACTAACCTCAGTGCTTCGACATCAGAAAGCTAACCATAGCTTAATGCTTTTGGTGCTGCTTACTTTGTTATTTCTTGACTTGATGTAAATTTAAAGACTCGAGGCTGCCTCCTGAAAATTGCTCCCCACTCCATTAACTCCCAAATCTTTACTTGGGTGCTATTTATTTTTGTGTGCATGTGTGCATGTGAGTGTGGGTGTATATATGTATGCATGCAGTGTGTGTGTGTGTGTGTGTGTGTGTGTGTGTGTGTGTGTGTGTTGTTTTTGTTGTTGTTGTTGTTTTGGAGACAGATCTGTCACCCTGTAGTCCAGGCAAATCTGGAACTGTAGAGATAATTTTTACTCTTACTCCCTCTGCTCCTGCCTCTCTATTTTAGCAATGCTGAGGACACAGCTTAGGGTCTCATAGCCCTGAAATTTGGATGTGGTACCATACGATCATACTGCCTAGATACTCTTATCTTCTTTCTTATAAGTATCCTGTGGCTGGTACAATGAAATGCCCAATGATGTTTTTTTCAGAACTTGTCCCTGCAGTATGAAGATCAAGCTAGCCTTGAATTCACAGCAGTCCTCCTGCTTCAACTGTGATTACAGGCATGAGCCATCACATACTGAGCTACATCAAGTGTTAGACAAGTGCTTACCTGTGGTCAGCTTGTCAAGGCTTTGATGATAACCATATTGCTATTACTTCCATATAGTGGTAGCAAAAGCACAGGCCAAGGCTTGAGTTCCTCAACTCCATCACTAAAAGTGTGTGTCCTTAGGAAAGATTTTTAATAAATTAATCGATCTCTGTGTGCGACTCAGATGCATGAATGTGGGTGCATACATGCCACAGTGCACCTGTGGAGGTCAGAGGACATCCTCAGGTGAAGGGCTATTGTCTTCCACCTTGAGACAGGGTCCTTGTTACTCATCACTGTGTATGGCAGACTAGCTGGTTGTTATGGTTGCATTTCAATGTCAACTTGACAGTTGCACACTGTTTGGGGGCAGCTGTGGAAGGTCAATGGTTGGAATGGCCCCTGAACAAGCCTGCAGGTACTTGACTGATTGCTGTGGAGAACCCAGCCCATAGTGGGTGGTACTTTCCAGTAGTGGACTGGTTAATAGGAGGTGCAAGGAGGAGGGACTTGCTCTTCTCTTATCCAGTGTCGACTTACTGTGGAGTCCACTCTGCATGCATATTGTTTGCCTTTGGAGCGTCATGGCCTTCTTTGTTGCTGCTGCTGCTGCCTTTGTTCCTGGCTGACTTGGAGCTTCACCTTTTCCCTCACGTTGCTGTTCCCGCTGCCTTTGGAGCCTGGTCTCTAGGTCTTGCTGCTGTTGGCTGTTCATCGCCGACGTCGGAGCCCGGCTGTTCTTCACCAACGTCAGAACCCAGTGTCTTCAACCCTCCAGAGGAGCAAAGGCTTGAGACCCTCTCGGGATCTTTTGGCTTTGTGGAACCCCAGCCAGGAAGGTGGCTGCTGTGGACGGCTACCTTGAAGGACAGTAGTACACTGGTCCATGAGTTTCTGCCTTCTATCTTGTCATAGGAATGCTGGGATTATACACATACTACTGTGAACAGCTTTTATAGGTTCTGTAGATTTGAATTCAAGTTCTCATGCTTGAATGGCAAGCCCTGTTTTTAAATTCTTAAATCCTCTCCAAGCCTCCTCATCCACACAAATGTGGTTACTAATAACTACCTTGAGGTAATTAGTGAGAAGTGCAAATTGTGAATTACCTGTAAGTGGCAATGTGGCAGGATAATGAGATAGGGCAGTAACTGTGTCTGTTTCCTGACTATGGACTTGTTATACAACTTCACTGATCATCAGGCTGAGAACTGCTGTCAGCAACTGCCCTGACCTGTGGCCAAGGTACCATAAGATTATACTGCTTGGTGACTTTGATTTTGTTTCCCAAATCTGAATAAACCTATCTTGATTGTGCCTTTCTGAACTGCAGTGGAAACACAGGATGCTATTCACTCAGCCCTACACAGAGAGCTACACCTCGGGACAAATTCTGAGAAACGTGTCACTGGGCAGTTTCATTGTACCAGCCACAGGGTATACTGACAAGACAGAAGACAGCTGAATGTGTCTAGGCAGTATATTCATATGGTACTTCAGCCAAAGTTCAGGGATGTCAGACCCTAGGATTTAATCCTCAGCACTTCAAAGAAAGAGAGGCAAGAGCAGAGAGAGAGAGAGCAATAATCATCCGTACAGTATTCACTCCTTTATTCTAAAACCTCATTGTCCTGACAAAGGGGACAGTAGGGACAATCTTGGGTTGAAAGGAGTTAAGACTTTGGAGGTCTGTCCGGGCCTATGAACCAGCACAAACCTGTACTGCACCTGGGAAACAAGAGTGGGAGCAGTAGGGTGTCTCCAGCTAGAGCAAAAAGCAGTTGTGACACCCAGTTGCTAAAAGGAGACAATGAGAGTCTCAAACTAGAGCTACCTGGTTACTGTGACTATGTGCATAATCTTGTGAGCCATAGAATAACATATTTAATGGTCTCAAAATGCACAAGAAAGAAACTGCAGGGAGAACACCTTAGTATTGCTGGTCTCTAGAAGAACAAAAGTGAATCTGATTGAGAACAGACAGGAGACAAATTCAAAAACTCTAGATGGAGAGGAATCTGTCTGCAACTGCCTATTCCAGATGCTAATGCATCATTCTCTAGAGAGCAGGCTTAAGCCTTGGCATCCCCCGCAGAGGTTCTTGCCATTGGAAGGTTTCAGGCCCAAAGCAGAGACAGACCTAGATGATTCAGAGGAGAGAGAGAGAGAGAGAGAGAGAGAGAGAGAGAGAGAGAGAGAGAGAGAGAGAGAGAGAGAGAACTGGTCCCCAAAGCTCACCCTGCAGTGGAAGAGGAGGAGCCCATGGAAGTGGGTCACAGGGAGCAAAGCACAGTACCCCAGGGATCCCTTGGTCTTCTGTACCAGATCCACACACAGCTTCTGCAGGTCCTGCTGACCCCTAAGCTGCTTTTCCCCTGGAGCTACCTGATGGAGAGGAAAATACAAATGGGGCAAAAACAAACAAACAAACAAAAAACCAAAAACCTTCAGCAAAATAATTACAGGTTACAACAAATCAATCATAAATAGCCCGAGGCAGATAGAGCTGCAGTGTAATTCCTGACAGGTGACTGAGGTGCCCGGGTGGAGATGTCTGGGAATCTGGATGTAAGTCTCAAGCTTGTCTTAACCCTCTGTGTGACTGTGGCTGTCCACTCCCCTCCTGTGTGCCTGTTTAATCACCTGTGACGCTGCATTAGTCATTCTGTCTACTTTGTATCACCTGGGTGTCTGAGGGTCAAAGCAATAATGATCAGATATGGTTGAGAAACTGTTCTGAGATAGAAGGAATCTTTTTCACCTTTTTTTAAAATTTTTTTAAATATTATTTATTTATCATTGTGCCGTGTGTATGTATGTGTGCACGCTGTGTTTCCACAGTGATGGATGGAGCCTAAGGTCTCGCCCGGAATCAGCTCGCCTTTGCTGGCGTCACGGGTCTGGGATCCAATCAGACTTCGCCTGCTCCCTGAGAGACCTCTTTCATCAAGACATCTACTTCTTTCCATCCCGTCACCTGCTCCTGGGCCAGCATTGACACCTTTGGCCTGGTTTGCTGTAGGAGCCCTTACCAACTGGCTGTGTTTAATCCCTCAGCCAGCCAAAGTTCGATCATGCTCCTTGGGATACTTAATCTCTGAGGGCCAGAACAAAAAGTGTGATTGAAGGCCAAGAGGAAAAGTAGCTTGGATTCAGAGAAAGGGTAGCACTGGAATCCACTAGGAAGCAAGGCTGCCTTGCACTCACTGAGTGTGACTGGTTTGATGTGGTACGGAAGGGGTTTAAAGAGCAGGTAATGACATCCTGCTCTTCTATTGGTTAACAAGTGCTGTGGAAAGAGCGTTAGCAAATATGAACCAAATGGAGTGCAACTAAACATAAAACCGTGTGTTTCTAATTGTAAAACACTCCTATCTGGTAATGAGATTGTGAACAGCATGTTGGATTGCAGCAGAGACAGAATGATGGGCTTTAAACAGGACAATCAGACTAAGGGGTAGAGACAGCTGTGTAGGGAGTGCACAAGGGAGAAGGGCCGGCCACAAGAGCACATTGACTGGCTCTACTGGAAGGCTGGCTGGGCACTGGGGTCAGTTAAGGCAAGACTTCAAAGTCTATCCATGGGTGATACAGTCTAATTAAGCAAGCTATGGATAGGTTGATGAATTATTGATTTGTTCAATGGACTGCTCCATAGCTCCGAATTGAAGGAACAAGGAAGAAGAGTACTCTCTGGGGGTTCACTTGGCTCTGCCCTGGGGGACCTTTGGCAATACAGTAACTGGCCCTGGATAAAGCAGGCGCTTGTCCGCCAGTGAGGGTGACCTGGGCATGGTGGGACAAGTTCTCAGCCTGAAAGGTCAAGGGTAAGTGCTGTATGGAAGACAGGCCAACTTCCCTGCCAGAGACTTGGAGCCAACAGAGGTGGTAACACAGGGAGTGTAGACATAGCTCCCAGAAGATGGAGATGCTGACACAGCCACCACATGCGTGTGCACAGGTATCCTGGGTCTGTCATCAGGCATTCAGTCAGTTAATTCTCTCAGGCACACACTGGGGGTGCTAGGATCCTCGCAGAGTGCATAATGGGATGGTGTTGCCAGGTTCATTATAGAGTGTGGAGAGAAGAGCTAAGGACAGAGATTCCCTTCCCTGGCTTCACAGGAAGCGCCTGCCTGTCTGCCTTAATCCCACCCTCCCTGTACCTCATCCCCTCGGCCAGGTGCCAGGCTTCCACCCACCTCCCATTCCCCCAGGCCCTGGCTCAGCCACCAAATCTGAGTTCCACTTTCAGGTTTTTGCCGTGAAAAAAGGTCTTGACCCTTAAGCTCTTTGGAGGAAAGAGAGTAGAGGGGTAGAGCAGCCGGGAAACTGAGCCCGGACGGAATCCCAAGCCGTGTTGCCATCCCTTCCCGTTAACTTTTCTTTGTATTTGACAGTTTCATACATGTATACAATGAATTTAAATCATGTTCAGTGCATATCATCTGATGCAATATGCCCCTTCCTAATGGGGCTTCTTGTCCACTGAAGTGCAGCTCCGAATTCATTATGTCTCTTGAACCCTTACTCTGAGCCCCAACAGTGGTCCAGACCCTTGAGATGTCTGGTGAACTGAGGCACTAGGAGTCCTACACTGAGCTCTCCTGAGGGCAATGAGCAGTGTGTCACCTTAGAAGGGAAAGTGTTAGGGGGAGACAGGGAGCAGGGGAAGGGAGGGAGAAGAAGCGGTCTCAAACAGGGAGATCAGAGCGGGGGTGAAGGCCTAAGCGTGGAGGCAAGAGGGGCTGCGGACAGTGCGGCAGCGAGTGTGACTGGAGCTGCTGAGTGGACGAGATATCACTAGAGCAGGAGGACATCACGGAGCAGCGCCGCAGAGCACGCCCTGCATTCCATACCGCACCGTGCCCGCCCAGCGCGGGTCCTCTCTTGGGCCATTCTCACCACCACGCCCCGGGCTTGCTCTGCACTAAACGTACTGAAGGAAGATGTGAGCTTCGTGAAGCGGCCCCCAGCCTGTGTGTCCTCTGCTCACACCCGGCCAGCTCGTGGGTCTGTGCCAACGTCAGAGCTGCTGATGAGTGTGACAAGCGCTGCACACCTTCCACACTAGATGGAGAATGCTGGAGATGTTCTGCAGGAAGCCCCTGCGACCCAAGAAGAACTATCGGTCTGAAGAACAGTCAGAATGGGGTTCTCGCATCTAGCTTGGTTGCTTGAGGGAGCCAAGAGTCTTCTGCAAGAGTTGTCCTTGAATATTCTCACATGCTGGCAGATACTTTGCTTTCATTTGTTCAGCTTGCATTTGCTGGACAGCTACTTTTTGCCAGGCACTGAACTTATTGACTTGTGTTGCTAGAGGAGAAAAAAACTGGGATGATGCTGCCCTCTCCTTGCCCGGAGACCTAAGGGTCAGATGTTGTCATGGTTTGAAATGTGTCCCCCACAGTCTCATGTGTTTGGCAAGGTTATGGTACCTTGAGAGGTGGAGCCTTGCTGGAGGAAGGCAGTCACAAGGGGTGGGCCTTGAGGTGGATTAGTCCCTCTCTACATCCAGGAGAAGTCTGCCTTTGCAGCAAGCAGTCTGTAGCTCTCAGCTTCCAAGATGTCGGTGACTTAGCCTCCTCCAGCTTTGGCCAGGCAGCCATGCCACCTCTGCTTTGAGAGACTGTACCTTCCCTCTGGAACCAGTAAGCTGAATAAACCTCCCTTTCTCCCTTAAGTTAATCGACTTTGAGTGCTCTCTCACAGCAATTCTTAAGAGTAACCATTACAGATGTCATTGTGCAGACAGGCAACACATGCAAGATGCATGTCAGGCATTCAGTCACCTGCTGGCAGCATGTATATGTGAGAAGTACGTATACGGATGTGCACAATACCAAGGTATACTGGCACCGCAGCACGGGCTGTGGAGACAGGTCTCACAGAGGAATGCTGCCCAAGCTGAACCCAAAGTAGAAGTGACGTATCGCTTTGTGACTTTCAAGTTACTTCTCTAGAAGTCTATGCCTCACCCCCACTTCTAGCATTGTTCAGAGTGTAGTTTATGACAAGGATACACATTTAAATAGGTCTAGAGAAATGGCTCAGCCATATAAAAACCAGAGTCCAAATTCTTCAGAGCCCATGTAAATATCAAGCGGACATGGCAGCGCCCCTATAGCTCCAGCTTTCAGATACATCCCCTGGGCAAGCTGTCTGGCCACAAGCTCCAAGCTCAATGAGAGACCCTGTCCCAATTAATAAGGTAGAGTGACAGAGAAACATACCTGATGTCAACCCCAGGGCCTTCCGTATCTCCACACTTCCCTATCTTTCCATCCTGTCTCAAATGCCTTGGTGTACACGCTAGGTGGAATAGGCTGGGGAGAGAGAAACTTTGCTGGCTTAACAGAAAGAGTAGTTGATTACCATCACCTTGAAAAGGAAGTCTGGAACTTTATACCATGGGTGTTTTCCTGACCTTGACCTTTTCAGTATTTTGGTCAGAGATTGGTAAAGAGCACAAAGCCTAGAGGAAAAGATAATACAAAAAGGTAACTAGATCAGATATGCAATGACTACATAAGGGGAGACAAACCAGATTGTCTTCTGGGTGACCCCTAAGCCCTCCCCCTCCTGGCTGTGTAGGTGGGCCTCAAGAACTGGGGCCGGAGTGAGTGCTAAGTGCTTGCATGACTTGCACTGGAGAGTTGCTCCTTCTCAAGCTGACAACCGTAACCAAGTCTGCAAAGTTCAGTCTATCACTCACATGCAAGAAAATGGGCATCAGAGTTGCTCTCCCGGGCTATGCAAGTGCTTACTGGACACTCCACACTATGTCTAATGCAAGGTCAGGGGAGACCTTGTCCTTCCTGCTGGCCACCTGCCTAAGAACGGCATTGTGTATTGTTTGTAATGCACTTTGGTCCCTGCATGAGCTGAAACAAGATTTTAAAAACACAGAAAAATAAATTATTTAAGCAAATACATTGTGTTTGTGCTTAACTACTATTTTCATAAGTACAGGAATGGGGAGACTTGGCACCAGTTTGAGAGACATCATGAGTTGAGTGGACTCAGAATGAGTGAGGGGAATGATCTGGTGATGACCACTAGCAAATGCACCCCCGGGTTTCAGGAGAGGACACTGCCATTATACCTGGATAGTCACGCTCAGTGCTGCCCATTTCAGGCACAGGGAGAGGCAGGGAAACTGCTGGTGCTATACATGGAATACATACAAGGCTGGTAGAGCCAAGAGAACCAAACTGGAGCGCAGGCTAATTGGCTGGGTGTGACAGTCATTCAGCTGGTTCGTGCTCATGTCTGGCCTTCTAACACAAGAAGGAGGGTCAAGAAAGACCTAACGAACCCGAATGGCTGAATCAGGTGGAGAAGTCAAAGCACACTACATGGGGTGGACTGGAGCAGGTGGTCAGGGGGCTGAGTCAGTCACATGCAGGTTGTTAACTAGGGTTTAAGAAAAGCCAATTAGGATGCTTTAATTGAGAAACCCCGTTTATTTGACACAAGGTCTCACAACACCCACGCTGGCCTCGAACTCGATATGCAGTAAAGAAAGATCTTGAAATTTTGATTGTCCTACATCTGCCTCCTGAGTGCTGGGACTCATGGATGTAGGCTACTGTGTCCAAATTATATAGAGCTTGGATCTAGTGTTTTGTGTATGTACTGCACCAATTGAGCTACATTCCAGCTCTGTCTACCTTGCTTTAAAAATGATTTCTTTTTTTTAAATAACATTTTTATTATTATTTCCGCTCATACAAACTTAATAGGTACACCAGTTCCCTCCCTCCCTTCTCCTCCGCCGGAACCCCCTGCTCCCCCTCCTCTCACCCCTCCCTCCCCATCCCCCAGTGCCTCCCCCCCAATCCCTAGAGAGTCCTTTTTTTAAATTTTTTATTATTACTTATTCAACTGTGCACATGTGCGTGTGTCTGTGTGTGTGTTTGTGTATGTGTAGAACCACGGACAAACTCGCGAACCACCATGGCCGCCTCCACCTCCTTCTGCCCTGGGATTCACAGGCTCCGCCCTACCAGGACCAGAAGCGCAGGCCGCTCCCGCTTCCGCCTGGCGTCTATACATGGGATCTGGAATCCGAACTCAGGACCTTCCGCCTGCAAGGCGGAGGCTTAACCCCTGAGCCACCTCTCCAGCCCCCCCCACCCCCTCCCCGGGAGAGTCCTTTAATGTGCATGCCAGACTCTCCTCTGGGCCCTCCTCTCCAATGACCTACAAGGACCCAGTGGCATTTCCCTGAACCCTTTCCTGTGTTCCCCTTAAGCATAGGAACACTACTGTGGCTGTCAATCTCTTGTCTCCAAGGATCTTGGTGCCTTTAGCAGATGCTAGACTTTGTGAGGTCAATAGTGTGTTGGACAAAAAATGATTTCTTTTTAAAATAACCTGAAGAGTGTATGAATTCATAGCTCTCTAGGCTTGGCCATTGCTAACAGGAGCTTCTTTTCACAACTAATCTGGGAATTCCCTTGATCACTTTTTTCTGTTAAGTCTCTTATTTTCTGAATTCTTGTTTCTTTCTTGGCTTATTCATTTTCTTTTGCACAATATAGCTCAAGTACCTTCTTGTGAAAAGAGGAGTTTCATTTTTTGAAACCTGGTATATCTAAAGATGACTTCATGCATTTTTCAGCTTTATTGAAATGCATGTTACATACCATAAAACTCATTTACGTAAAGTGTATCATTCAGTGGGGTTTAAGTACATTCAGAGTCACGCAATTAGCACAGCTTATTTTTCTTTTTTTTAGCTTTTCAAAAAATATATTTTTGTTTATTTGAGAAACAAGATAGGGAGGCAAAAGAGAAAGAAAAAGAGAGAAGAAAGAAAGAGACAGAAAGAGAGAGACAGAGACACAGAGAGAGAGACAGAGAGAGAGAGGCAGAGAGAGACAGAGAGAACCATGGTTCACAGATAGAGGTCAGAAGGCAACTTTCAGAAGTCAGTTCTCTCATTCCGCCATGTGGATGTCCTGGGATTGAATTCCAGGTTTTTGAGCAGGATGTCACCCCCTAGCTATCTCACTGCTTAAATTCCACTGTCACCAAAGCCCTGTACACAGTATGTCTTTCACTATTGCTTTCCTCTTGCTTCCTCTAATTCACTGCAACCATCAAGACAGCTGCCAGTCTTCTTTCTATCAACATGGATTTACTAATTCTGGGCATTACTCACAAATCTTCCCATGGTCTTTGGTCAATTTATTCTTTCACTTTGGTATAATCGTTTGTCTTTGCTTGCGATGTGTGTCAACATTCATTCTTTTTAATTGCTGAATACTACTCCAGTGCGGGGATATGCCAGGGCTGGTCTGTTCAGTAATAATCTCTCTATAGATAATGTGAGCTGTTCCCTCCCTTCTTTTTTTACTATTTTTAATAATGTTGATATAAATGTTCATGTATAAAATTTTTTGGCCCTTTTAAAAATATATTTTATTTATTTACTCTGTGTGTGTGTGTGTATGTGTGTAAGAGAGCACTGTGGAGGACCGAAGGTGACTTCAGGAATCATCCTGGATTGCTTCTACTTCCTTTTTTTTTTTTTTTTTTTTATTCGCTCTGGGATTTTCCCAGGCTCTGCCCACCAGGGCCATAATGCAGGTCACCATGGTTTCCGCCTGACATTTTTATGTGGGACCTGGGATCTGAACTCAGGACTTTCTGCTTGTGAGCCAAAGGCTTAATCCCTGAGCCGTTTCTCCAGCCCTCATGTGTTGCCGAATCCCCCGCCGGGCCAGCCGGGGGGAAGAGGGGCGCGAGGCGAATGGGCGAGCCCAAGACAGGGTCACCACCCAGACCCCGGGAGTCAGGTGAGAAGCAGCACAGACGACGAGTTGGCTGGAGACTCAACTTTACTCAGGAAGTGTTTGGGCTTACATAGGTCGGGGTCCAATCAGGTGTGGCCACCCTTCTGCTCAGGGGAGGGGGGGAGCAGCCACCAATCATTCAGCTGTTTACTGGGTGTCCAGGTTAGATGGCCTCTTCCCATTGGTTGTCCATCCCTCCTTCCCATTGGTTGTTCATCCGCCCACCATTTGGTTGTCCATCCCACTGCCTGTATGGTTTCTTTTCAGGTTTATCTGTAGTCAGACCTCCTGGATTTGGGAGCCCAGGCTAGGGCCTCCCTGAATCGATAGTGCCACACTCCTGTATAGTTTTTTTTTTTTTTTTAAGTGGACACATTTTCATTTCTCTTTGATATACACTGAGCAGTAGAATTGTTCAGTATGCTGGTCACATTTCATCACTATGATAAAATACTTAAGAGGTAAAGTGAATTCTGATTCACAGTTTGGGGTTCAGAGAGTCAACAATCAGTTGGTTCTGTTGAATGTGGTTCATCAGGTTGGGAGTGTGGTGAAGGGAACTGCTAGGACAGCTAGAAGAAAGAAAATCCAGAAAGGACTAAGGTGGCGATGTCCCCTTGAAGAGCCCACTCCTTGTGACCTAACTTCCCTCCCTTGTTATTACATGGTCCACCACTTCTCAGTGTGCCACAGACTAGCCACCCAGCCTTTGACTCAAAGATGCATTGTCCAACCACAGTAACAGATCACATATTAACTGTACAGGTCACAATTCGAGAAGTTGCCAAACCACTTTCCAAAGCATCTGCATTGTTTTACATTCCCACCAGCTATGTGTGAAGGTTCCGATTGCTCAGATCTTTGTCAGCACTTAATTATCCTCTGTTCTTTCTATCGTAACCATTGTGGTGAGCGCGAAGTAGATCTCACTGTGGTTTTGTTGTTTGCTTGTTTGTCTGCTTTTTTTTTTTTTAGATAGAGTTTTGTTATGCAGATTAGGTTGGCCTTCAACATACTATATAGCCCGTGTTGGCCTTGAACTCATGACAATCTTCTTGCCTTAATTTCCCAAGTTCTGAGATCACAAAAAGCATCATCACAGATTTTCTCAGAATGATTGATGTGTTTCCCTGATGATAATGAAACTGCATGTGTTTGCATGCATTTATTGAACATTTAAAAACTCCTTTGGAAAATACACTTACCCTACTTTGGTTTATTGGTTTGGTTCAGTTATTTATTTAGTTTCTTATGTAACCCAGATTGGACTTGAACTCACCACAAAGCCTAAAATGACCTTGAATGCTTGATTGTCTTGCTTCTATAAGTACTAGGATTGCAGGTATGTGCCACCGCACCTGGCTTTGGAGAAACGTCTATTTATATAATAAATACATTGTTATTTATGATTTTCTTGTTGATGTTGTGAGCACTTTTTTTTTATTTTTCTACTTTTACAAACATATTGGGCATTCATCCCTGGCTCCTTCTATCCCCCCAACATCCCCTCCCTTCCCCCAATCAATCCCTCCTGCTCCCTCCCATCCTCCCACCCCACATGCTTCTATGGACCCCAGGGCACCCCCACTCCCCACCTCTCTATTTTTGTGGGGATTCAGGCCTCTGTAGCATATCAAGTTACCTCTCTTAAGGCCACCCTGCTAATATGGGCACTTCCCTTCACTCATCCAGCTTTAGACCCAAAGGTTTCCACTGTATGTTCTTATCTTGAGTTCTTAGGTAGTTTATGGGAGTATGTTGGCATGTCAGTTATTGCACAGGTTTGGGAAGTACAAGTCTCACTGCAGTGAACTCCAGGATGCAGTAGTCCTGCCCTCAGTGGAATGTCTTATCTAACAGTGAACTCACCATTAGGTTCTTACAATGTCACTGCCCCCTCTTCTGCAAAGCCCCAAAGCCTTAAAATGAGGAGAGATTAGATTGATCTGATTCCAAGTGAGCCTTGCAGACTTGCTGATACTCTGCATTATGTGTGGTTGGCTATTGCTGTCCACTTCACTGCTCTTCTATTGCCCTAGGCTGCATCCTGTTAAAGTATTGAGTTCCTCCACCTCTACCCATTGTAGAAGAAGACTTCTAGGCTGAATGTTAAATGTTCTTCCAATATATGGGCATAACATTGAGCTCTTTTTATAATGCAGGCATTTTCTAATTCTGTGGATTATTTTTTCACTATTTGATAGCATCTTTTAATGAACAAAGTTTTTTTTAATTTTATAAATTTAATTTCTCTATTTTTCTTCTCACTTTTTTATTGAGATACAGCTAAGAAACCATTGCATAGCCAAATATCACAAAGATTTATTCTGAATTATATTTTTAGTTCTTACATTTGGCCATAAGAATAATTTTCTGTTAATTTTAGCATATACTTAAGATCAAAGTCTAACTTAATTCTTTTGCATATGGACAGCTCTTTGTTTCTCTATTTGGTGGGGAAAAAAACCCTTTATCTTCCCCTTTCATGAAATGTCTCAACACTCTTACTGAGAATTAATCGAACATGTATGTTTATTTCTAGACTCACTTCTATTCCATTGATTGACATGCCAATTCTTATGCCAGTACACATTGATTTGATTACTGTAGTTCTGAAAGTTTTCAATCACACAATGTGAGTCCTTTCATTTTGTTTCTCTTTTACAACATTATTTTTTATTATTCTGGAGTCACTTGTCAATTTAAGCAAAAAACAGATCTGGCATTTTGATAGCAATTCATTAAATTTGTGGAATGGGGAATGTTGCCATGTTGGCAAAGTTCAATCTTCCAGTCCACAAACATGTGATGTCTTCCCATGTACTTAGATCTTTCACTTCCTTCAAAAATGTTTTACAGCCTTTAGTGTGCAAATCTTGCTTTTCTTTTTAAAATTTTTCTTAAGCATTTTCTTCTTTTTGTTGTGGTTATATGTAGTATGCTATTTTAATATGTTAATATATAGATTTCTTATTGTTAGTCTATAACAATATAACTTTTTAATATATATCCTAATATATGGAATACATTGATGAACTGGTTTATGAGTTCTAAAGTTTTTTTTTTATTAAAAATTTAATTATACATTTTAAAATTTTTTACCAGTTCCCTCCCTCCCCCCTCCTCCCCCTCCCCTTCCCCCAGTGCCTCCCCCCCAATTCCCAGAGAGTCCTTTATTGTGTACGCCTAACTCTCCACTGGGTCCTCCTCTCCGATGACATATAAGGACCCAGTGGCATTTCCATAAGCCCTTTCTCTTGTTCCCCTTAAGCATAAGATCACTACTATGGCTGTCAATCCCTTGCCTCCAGGGGTCTCGGTGCCCTTAACAGATGCTAGACTTTATGAGGGCAACAGTGCGCTGGACATTGCGCAGGGCATGCAAAGTCCCATTATGATTGCTTTGGCCCCAACTATTGTTGAGAATCTTGCAAATCGTTGCTCCTCCCATCCTTTTGCTCTTACAATCTTACCGCCCCCTCTTCCGCAAATGTCCCTGAGCTCCAGGATGGGGAGAGATATATGGAATACATTGATGAACTGGTTTATGAGTTCTAAAGTTTTAAAAGTATGTTATTTAGGATTTTTCCCATGCAAGATGATGTCATCTATGAAAATGGCTTTATGTATTCCTTTCTAGCATTGATGGCTTCAATTTCTGTTTCCTAAGTAATTAACCTGGTGTGTGATGTCAGCTGTGGGTTCTCATGAATGTTTTTTGCTGGTTGGAGGAATGCTTTTTGATACTAAGCTGAGCTTTTTTTTTTTTAAATCATGAAAGGATGTTGAGTTTGCTGAATGCTTTTTCTTTATCTATGGAGATGAATGTATGATTTTTATCTTTTATTATACTACTGTGGGATTTTGATAGTGATGGCATTGAATTTGTAGGTCAATTTGGGAAATATTATTGTCTTGACAATGTTGCCTTCCAATCCAGGAACATGTGATTGCTTGCCACTTATTTATACCTTTAATTTCCTCCAAAAATTCTGTGTATTAAAGATTTAATCTTTAGGATACATTATTGGAAGTAGGTGGCGGATTTGGGAGGAACATTGTGGGATGTCTGTAAGTCTTTAGGGGGTACCCCAAAGTGAATTTAGGATCTTCTGATTCGTAGTCAGACGCGTTATCCATTGAGCCACTGGCCCGTGTAGCCAAAGTGAATTTAGGGACCCTAGCCAGTTTAGTTCTTCTTATTTTGCTTCTTGTCCAGGAGGTTGGCAATTTGCTTTCTTGTGTTTTTTTTTTTTTAATTCAATTGTGCGTGTGTGCGCATGTGTGTGTGTGTGTGTGTGTGTGTGTGTGTGTGTGTGTGTAGAACCACGGGTGAATTCGGGAACCACCATGGACCGCCTCCACCTCCTCCTTGTTTATTCTGCCCTGGGATTCACAGGCTCCGCCCTACCAGGACCAGAAACGCAGGCCACCCCCGCTTCTGCCTAGCGTCTATATGTGGGGTCTAGGATCCGAACTCAGGACCTTCCACCTGCCAGGAACCGAACTCAGAGTAAGCCTGAGCCACCTCTCCAGCCCCTCTCATGACATCAAGACCCTACCGTGACATCAAGACCAGTCAAGGATACAGACAACACAAGGGCACGCACATGCACATAGATAGAGACAAGCATCTCTTGATTGTAAATGTAAAAACCAAATACTAGCAAATGTAAAAACTAAATTCAGCAGCATATAAAAAGGATCAGATACTGTGACTAAATGAGTTTCAGCCAAGGAATATGAGTTAGAACTAACACATTGAAGTCAATATAATATACCGTTTTGTTAATCAGCTGTCTGTCACTATATAAAGACAGACTTATTTTACTTATAAAGATAAAATATTTATTTTGCTCATAGTTCTGAAATCTCCTGTCCAAGATAAGTTAGAAACATGGCTTTGGGCTGTGAGTGCTTGAGGCACTGCTAGGCATAGAACAAGTCTGAAAGTGTGTTATAGATGCTCCTAGGCCCTATGAATAGCTTCGAACAGAATTCTCCTTTAGAATGGGACTGAAATTTTTTTCTACAAAAAATAGGAGCAATTTGAAGACCCTCCTATGGTCTCTTACTTGTCTTTGCTGCTGTTTCTCTTTTCATAGTTCTCTGAAGTTTTATCTTTAGAGATAAAATAGAAATACAATAAGATAGAAAAACAGACTGTGGACTGTGTTTGACTTTCAGGTCATACATTGCCAACTTCTCTTCTGCTTTAGGATTTTGCAGGTCTTTTGTTGTTGCTGTTTGGCTTTGGAGATAGGATTCACTACATAGTCCAGGCTGGTCTCAAATTCATGATCATCCTCCCCCCCATTGCTGGGATTACAGATATGCAACAACATGCTCACTTTCAGTCTTAGCCTTTTAATTAATGAGTTTAGACTACTTACACTAAGTGTAATTGTTATTGGTATGCTACAGCTTAAGTCTGCTATTTTATTTTTGGTTTTTCTATTTGATTTCTGCTTTTCATTTCTTTCTTTTTTGACATTTTCTTACAGAATTCCCCCCCCCATCTCATTTCACACAATACCTCAGTACTGTCTACTTTTTGTAGTTATCTTTTTATCAGCCTAAATATAGATACAAAACTTACTACCTTTATTTTTCCCCTTCTTATTTATAACACAATCTTCTTTTTCCAGTGTAATTTAGAAAGAGGAGAAAGCAAGCTTGTTGTTTTGCCCATATACTTATTCCTCCCTTTGGTTTTCTTCTTGATGTTTCAAGAGTCCTTCTTCTTTCATTTCCTTTTTTTCTCAGAAATTTCCTTTACCCATTCTTTTGCTTGGGTCTACGGATGATAAATCATCTTGGATTTTCTTTGTCTGAGAATGTGTTGACTTCCTGTTCATTTCTGACAGGGATTTTCACCAAGTAGAGCATATTAGTTTGACAGACAGTTCTTTCAGGACTTGAAAAAATGTCACACAACTTCCTCCAGACACCCTAGCTACCAACGAGAAATAAGCTGCCATCCAAATGGCTCTCCCCCATAGGCAGTGTCATTTTCTCTCAATTGTTTTGAGATTTTTGCTTGACTTTACTTTTCAGAAGTATAGTTGTGTATATTTTGGGTTGGATTTTTCTTAACTTATCCTGTTGGGTTTGCTCTGATTCTGCTTCTGTAGATTTATGGATTCTTGTTAAATTTGGAATTTTTAGCTTTTTTGAGTACCTTATCATCTCCACCTTTTTGCACGTGTATGCGCATGTATGTGGCACACATATGGAGGTTAAAGGATAGTTTATCAGTGTTGACTCTAGAAACTGAATTTAGGTTATCAGGCCTGAGAGCCAGTGCAATTATCTCTGCGCTATCTTGCAGGCCTACTGGCACAGTCCATACCCTTTGTTAAAGTCCCACAGGCTTCCTGACGCTCTGTTAATTTTCTTTAGCCTCATTTTCGTCAGCTTTTTAGATTTGGTAATTCTACTTATTCTATCTTCAAATCACTGATTTTTTTTTTCTTGTTTCCTATATTCTGCTATTAACCCATTCACTGAGCTTTGGAATTTGGAGTGTATATTGTAAGGTTACAAAACTCCCCTCATTTTTTCTTTAGATCTCCTATTCTTTGCTAAGGTTTCCTGTGCATGAATCGTGTGTGTATGTGTGTGTTTGTGTGTTTGCATGCATGTGTGTGCATGTGCATGTGTGCATTTGTGTGTATTTGTGCATGTGTGCGTGTGCATGTGTGTATGCGTGTGTGCTCGCGTGTATACACGTGCGCTTGTGTGCGCTTGTTCAATTGAAGCACTTGCATGGCGCTCTAACCTCTCCATTGGATTATTGTGGCATCTCTTTCATCTTACGGCAGCATCTGCTGATTTTTTTCTTTTTTGTTTCCATTTTGTTTGATATCTTTCTGACTCTTCATGTCAAGTGCTTTATTTTAACCTGAACCCTTTTGTATTACAATAAGATATGCGTCCTATTTAAACCATCCACTTTACCACAACTCTCCACCAGGGGAGTGGGTGGCAAGAGGAGGAAGAGACTCCTCCTAGCCACTGCCAGGTGAAGGTGGAAACCTGGTCTTCCACTTGGCTGCTACTCACAACCGAGGAGAAGGGTTCCTCGCCACTGCTGACCAGAGGTGAGCATTGGCGCGCTCTAGCATAATTGATGTTAAGAATCCCGACTCTGCTAGGCCTCCTCTGGCATCACCGCAAGGAAGGGAAGTCATGACTTCTGTGGCTGATATCCAGACTTCTCATGTGCTCTGCATGGATTCTGCTGTGGATAGCTTCTTACCAAGTCCCAGCTTTCTTCTTGGCTTTCTTAGATGCTCTGCTAAGCTAAGATATGTTGGGACAAATTACTGCAACCTATCAAAGGCTATCTGAAATCTGAACTCCCATTCAGTCTTTGCTTGTGAGTTAGACCAGACCTTTATTTTTTTTTCCCTGTGTTTTTTGGCCGAAATAGAGCAGTTATTATCTATTTTATTTTGTTTTGTCTTCTGCTATGTTAGGCCACTCCTTTCCTGAGCCTTTGCTTTGACCAGGCTCTTCCTGGAGCATTTCTTGTTCTTCCCCAGCTTTGGCACTTGTAAGTGCTTCTGGGTTGCTTGTGTCTTCAGCTCTAAGCCTGGATGTGTAAACTGAAAAGTACATACCCCTGTGTCACCACTTTGGCCCCAAGATCTGAGCCACTGCCCCTTCGGCTCCCTTGGGAGACTGCTTGGACTTGTATCAGAGATAATGTTTAGGGCTTATTAGCAGTAAAGAATGAGATAAGCACACACACTCCATTGTCCCAGAAGCAGACATCTCGTTTTTTTTCTTTGTGAAGAAATACTCATTTATTTGCACTCCACCTCAAGCCAAGATTTGGAACAGGACACAAACTGATTTTGATGGAGGTTTTCCTCCTTCTTCCAGAAACCAAGAAACTGAGAACCTGTCAGCTCTATGCACAGAATCATGTCTTCAAATCACACACTAAAAATTAGCAGAGCTGGAATGTACTCAGATATTTGTGTAATCCTCCGAATGATAACACTTTCTTGTGCTACACAGCCTGAGCTGCTTGGATTCAAATATTAGAGAGTGGTTACCTGTGTAAAGATCAGAAGAGCTTCTCTGGATTCATCCAAATGGCAATGCTGTCTACTTAAAGAGCAAAGACTGTCACTCAGCAGTGTGGTCACATGGGGTCTCTAAAGGTTTGGCTTCTTGGGCCAGTGAGATGGCTCAGTGTGTAAATGCACTTGTATGGAAACCCAGTGTCCTGGGTTCAATTCCTGGAGTCCCTGTGGTAGAGAAAAGAACCAACTTTCTAAAACGAATGTAAGTATGGGCCTGTGGATCGCCTACCTGAATGTTAGTAAATCTGCTAGAAGCACAGATTCTTCTGCGCTGTGCTGGAAGATGCGTGCTGCAGAAAGGGACTTGAGGGATGTGCACTTTCAATGCTGCTACGCTTTGCTCTATGGAAAAAGGAGAGGACATTCATGGTAACCCGGAACTCTTCAGACTGAGACAGACCGAGACAGTCTGTAAAAGCTAGCCTAGTGAGCAAGGTCAACCTAGTCCTGCTTTATAGGAGTATGCCTTGAGGCTTGGGAATCAGGGAGTTTCCTCCAGAGGAAGATGGGGGGGGGGCAATGGGAGGGAGGTCAGAAGCAGCAGACAGTGGAAGACTAATGGGATTAATGTTTAGGATTCATTAGCCAAGGATTCTGGAACCTTTCCAGTCCTCTACAGCAAATGGCCCAAGCTGCCCCCTTAATAGCATTAAGTGAATTACAAATCAGAGACGCTGGCTGATCAATCTCTTTCAGGCTTCTCCGAGACTTCGTGGGGGTGGGGACGAGCCTTGGGTGGGGCTGCTGCAGTTTCTATACCAGCCATAGCAGCACCTGGTCCGTTCTGCTCATTTCTTCTCTCCTGCCTTGAAGAAGCAGAGCCCAGACAGGCATCACGGATCGTGGCTGGAACCTAGTCCTCACCTGCCTACCCCAGCCCACTTCACAGCATAGACACCATCACTCTAGAGAGCTCAGAAGGCTTGACGAACACAAAACTGAGGTTGGAATCACCTCCTAGGCAGGGGGACCGTGGGAGAACTTGTCAGGAAAGACTTCCTTTTGCTTAGATGCCCTGAGTGACACTCCTGAGCTTCCCACGGGCCTCAGAGAAGAGCCCCCGCTGGGCACCACTTCTCCTCCCAACAGACGACCTGCAGTCGTAATTCGCTTGCACTTTCCGATGCCTGGACCCAGCTGAAGGACTGTAAAGACAGCCCATCGGCCTGTGTCCTCCCTACATCACGCTCTCCTTCTTCTAGGAAGTGGGGTTAGACACAGATTAGTTACAAATTCTCCACAGAAACCAAGCCAATAGGATTCATATAAATATACAAGGGGGCATTCATCGCAGGAATCAGCTCACAGGAGAAGTTTCATGATATGTTGGCTGTACTTTGGAAATACCAGGAAAGCCAGTAATTTAATCCATTCTGAGTCTGAAGGCCTGAGAACCAGGAGCTTCAGTGTGTGAGGGAAGGAGGAGCTGGACATTCCAGACAGAGAAGGAGGGAATTCCATCATCTTCCACGTCTTCATTCCATCTAAAGCTTCAGTTGCTTGGATGGTGCCTGCCCTTGTTGGCGAAGGTGGCTCTTCTTCTCCTAGTTCACTCTGTAAGTGCTAATCTCTTTCCAAACCCTTCCAGACCCACTCAGAAATGGTGTTTCACCAGCTCTCTGGGCATTGCTGACCTAGTGAAGCAGACACAAATAATTAGCCTTCATGAGCTGCGGAGATGGCTCAGTGGTTTAGCAAAAACGCTAGAGCTAGGATCTTGAGATTACATGTAAAATGCCAGATGGGTGTGATAGCTCACCTGTGATCACAGAAGTCAGAGACCGGGAAACCCCAGAGCTAGGCAATTAGACATTCTAGCCCTATTGGTGAGCTGTGGGCTTGATTAGAGACCCTGCCTCAAAAAGAATAGTGTGTGGGGCTGGAGAGGTGGCTCAGGGGTTAAGCCTCTGCCTTGCAGGTGGAAGGTCCTGAGTTCCGATCCTAGACCCCACGTATAGACGCCAGGCGGAAGTGGGGGCGGCCTGCGTTTCTGGTCCTGGTAGGGCGGAACCTGTGAATCCCGGGGCAGAGTAAACAAGGAGGAGGCCATGGTGGTTCCCGAATTCGTCCGTGGTTCTACACACACATACACACGCACAATTGAATAAATAATACAAAAACTTAAAATCTTTAAAAAAAAAAAAAGAAGAGTGTGTAAGAGTGATCGAGGATAATTCCTAATATCAAGCTTGGACCTTCACATGCACATGTCATTCATGCATGCATCCTATACACACATACACATTACCCAGAAAGACAACCATGCCAAGTCCAAAAATAATAGCAGACACATGAACACTGGGGTGATTCTGCAATGTCTGGGAGCCCTCCCAGGATGCTGTGGGGTGACACACCTCATTGAGCCCAATTAACAGAGAAGTTAGCAGCATGGTGGGCCCCAAATTGTCACAATAGCTACAAAGGGTTGCAGGATTTACCACACTATGCATTTCTTTGGATTTACTGAGTAACCAGTGACATTCAAACCCTGTATCTAGCTGCACCAGAAAGGCTGGGGTGGATCAAGCACACTGAGAGCCACTGAGGCTGTCTACAGGGAGCTCTGCATGCTCTGCAGTGATAATCCCAGCCGTATGTCAGGATGGGAAATCAATTCTGGTAATTTTCCCATTTCCTCGACTTTAATATGCCACTGATTAAAGGTGCACCATTGATTTAATAGCTGCCTCCAAAACCAGGAAGCTTTACAATAAATATGCACATCTATTTTAAGACTCATCCCTATTTCAAAAATGTTAAGATGTGTGCTGGGAAGGGGAAGATGCATTTTATAATTAAGAGAAAATGGTAATTGAGAGTTAGTAAAGCCAACTGCCTGATTGAATTCATCAGGAAACACAGTGAGTGATCCATTGATCTGCGCTGTGAGGGAATTTTGTATGTTAGTGAGCATTCTGGCCAATCACCCAAATACCAGAGTTCAATTTAGTTCCCCACACCTACCTCACCACTTTTCAGGGCTCCTTCCTGTGGAAAAACTTCTCCTAATCACAGTCGTGCCAGCCATCTGATTCCAACTAGTGACTCCGGAAGAATTACAGACAAGATTTCCTCATTCGGTGCTAAGTGTTTCCATTCCACTCTCCCAGGGTTCAGATCCCCCGTGGTGTCACCATCACGAGATTCTCTTATCTCTGAGCTTGTTCTGGAATGATGTTGTCCAGTGTTTGAGGACCAGACACAGGGCACCATGAAACAAGAAGTGAAGGCAGACACATCCAGGGTTGCTGAGTGACTTACTGATGGCAGCATGGTCCCAGGTGTGGAAGATACCTGTTGGATTGCCATAAAAGGTATCAGAAGGAGGTACATGTATACTGGTTGGGACAAAGGTAAGCTCATCTAAGCTGGAATATATCTGGTTTATCTCAAGTTAACAGAGTCAGGCACCTTCCACACACCAGTGTTTCATCATTAAGTTCCACACAGCACTGAAACTCTACAGTAAAAACAAACTAAGGTTATTCTGGGGTAATCACAGTGATTGCAGCACAAGGTGGCTGCAGTAATATCACGCCGAATCCATACAGATCTTTGCCAAAAGAGTTGGCTGTTCCCCAGTCCTGGCTAGGGGAGAAGTGAGCCCAGCCTGGTACCAGTTCTCATTCCCAGACAATCCAGTACCTTTAGGCACCAGCCTTTGCCTATATATGGTCCTCCTGACCCAGGGGGCCCTAGTGATCTCCCATTCACAATTCAGTTTGATGTTCTGAGGAGGGAGGAGGTGGGAATTAGACCTACTTCAATCATACGATGGATTACAAGTTTAAAACAGTGAGCAGGACACCAAGGTCTAAAATGTAAGGTGAAGAGTAGTGGGAAAATGATTTTGAGAAAATGAAAAATTTAAATTTTGATGCATACTGGGAAAAGGAAAGAAGTAGTCAGAGGCTGAGTAAATAATGGGAGGCATGAAGTGGTCCGAAGAGAAACTTGAGAGGAAAGGAGTCTTTACAGGCAATGGGAGCGCCTTGCATGAAGAAGGAAGAGCACCTTTCACTTGATAGTCTTCTTTACATTTCTAAACATTTGTTTGTTTGTTTGTGTCCATGTTCCATTCCTTGGTTCTCAACTCAGCTTAGGATTTGTCCACTGCTCCAGGCGCTTGGCTATCTGATTGTCACTAGACTGAGGCTCTGCTACTGAATGAGCAGGGCCAAGGATTCCCACATTTGGGGGCTGTCTTGCCCAAGGAAGAACATTTTGGGGCTGTCTTGTCTAAGAAAGAACTGCCTCTTCCAAATTGCTGTTTTGCATTGCATGACTTCTCCCTGCCGCTGGGGGCGCTAGGGATTCGTTTTCGTCCTCCTGAGCGGCCCGTTTGCCCTGCCTGTCACGCCCATAACACATTCTGCTTTGGAATTTTCCATTTTCCAGTGGAACTTTCTTATGAAGCTGAGGGAAGACAGATGGGAAATTATCAAAGAAACAACAAAGCATAAAAACGGAAGAGCGTCAACAGATTCCGGAGTCTGAGGAAGCTTAAACCAATTCAGTCTCATCACAGAAACATTGTTCCCCACTTTAAACTCTTTTTTCCTTATTGAAGCATTAGTAGATACGGTGCCTACTCGTCTCCCACTCTAAGGCTGCCACAGAGGTCACGCTGGCCCTTACACTGGCCTGCTACATTGCCAACAGTCTTTGGAGGACTCTCGTGCTGGTGTGTGACCCAGAAAGACCACAAGCCTGAATCCCTTAGCTTGAAACTGCACTGGCCTTCTGGTTTCTCCCAGCTTCTGATCCCTCACTGTATCCCCCAAAATTAGGTCTCTGGGCGAGGCTGGTTGTCTCTCTGCTGATGTACTGCCACCATGAGGGGGAACTCACAAGCTCGTGGATTCATTTGCATTAAAGTTCATTTTTTCACTCTGTGGTTTACACAGGTCAGACTTAGAATGCTCTCATGCTATGCCGCCTCAAATTTTGGTGGCAAAAATGAGGACTCATAGCCTTCCTCAGCTGTCAGAGACTGGGGAATGTACTTGATGTGTGACCAGCCAACAACATATGTTCCTATCTACCCATATGTGGGCTTCTAGAAGTCCTATGGTCCTTTATCTCTTCCATTTCTGACAATTTAAGGCAATTTTTTGGCTAGGAATTAAGTGAGGGACCAGAGGTCATGATTAACATAGTATTACCATATGACCCTGAAGTTTCATTTCTAGGAATATACACCAAAAAACTGATAATAGAACTTCAGCAACATATTCACACATAGAAGTAGCCAAAAGATTACAACAACCCAAAGTACATCAATGGATGAGTGGCTATATTGTGGTAGAGACATGCAATGAGGCGCTGTTTAGTCACAGAAAAGAATAAATTACGGATACATGCTACGGTACGGATGAACATCAGAAAGAGTGTGCTAAGTAGAAGAAGCCAAAAGTCACCTTTCACACAGTTCCATCACATGAAATTGCCAGAATTGGGGCATCCACACACAAACGAGATGGTGGTTTTCCCAGGGCTTATGGAGAAACTGATTAATGATCTCTTTCTGGGAGGGAAGTGACCAGATGCTTAGAACTAAGTAGATGAAGAGACTTTGCAACATTGTCAATGAACCAAGCTCCACTCAATTATTCATTTTAAAATGGTTAACTTCAGCTGTGTGACTCCCGCCTTACTAAAACACTTTGTTAGTGATTCTAGAAGATTGAATAAATGGGGGCTGGCGAAGTGGCTCAGGGGTTAAGCCTCTGCCTTGCAGGCAGAAGGTTCTGTGCTGGGATCCTAGACCCCATGTATAGACGCTGGGCGGAAGTGGGGGGCGGCCTGCATTTCTGGTCCTGATAGGGCGGAGCCTGTAAATCGTGGGGTAGAGTAAACAAAGGAGGAGATTGAGGCGGTCCATGGTGGTCCTCTAATTCGTCCGTGGTTCTACACACACACACATACACGCCTGCACACCCACTCACACATGCACAATTAAATTTTAAAAAATTTTAAAAAAAGATTGAATAAATGGGTGGATTTGTCACTAAAATGATTAACTTTAGTTATGTGATTCTGTCTTATTTAAATACTTTGGTAATGACTCTAAAAGAAAGAATGGATATATGCATTGTTTTAAATGAAATCTTTTTAAAAATCTGTTGCTCTTTTAAAATTTTTCAAAAAAAAAATAATAAAATTTTTCCAGTCTGCATCACATAAAATGGTGCATCTTGGACTAGTCCGGTAACTTGTTTCCCTTAAAGACATTGGGAATGCACTGACCATTTTTCCTGAACCTTTTGGACTCCCTCCTTGGGTTCCATTTCTAGTCATAGAAAATGTATTTTTATGATGAAGAGCAATTTTCTGTAGAGTTCACTTGCTGACCACTGATGATTGACATATCCTGTGCTCAGTTGTCATTATTTGGTGCATACTGTCACTTCCAGCCACTTCTGCAGCTTCTCAGCTTCTTCATTTCTCTGTCCGTCTTCCCCCCACCTCTGAGCGCTATCTAGGAGGCTGGGACCAATCCTTTCTGGGTACAGGTCCCTGACCAAATAGTACCCATAATAAAAGCTACTCATATATTCTACTCATGCTTTAAATATCACTCATGTGGCTTTATACTGCTTTTGATTCTCCTGGATTGCAAGTTCTTTGAGGGTTAGAACCATGCCTTAATTTCTTCTTTATTCTTTGCAGTTAACATAGTACCACTGTATATCAGCTACTCAATAAATATGGATTGAGTGAATAACCAAAATGTAATAGTCTACAGAGAAGAGAAAGGCTGTTTTCTCATATGAATAAACAGTTTGATGGAAGTCATTGTCTTGAAGGGAGAACAGCTTTTACCTGAAATCAATGAATCCTCATTCTTGGAATCCAGCACAAAAGAGTCATTACCCAGA
Organism: Typhlomys cinereus; assembly: GCA_023101885.1. Taxonomy (NCBI): domain Eukaryota; kingdom Metazoa; phylum Chordata; class Mammalia; order Rodentia; family Platacanthomyidae; genus Typhlomys; species Typhlomys cinereus. The sequence continues at coordinate 415,799 of JALPQD010000771.1, forward strand.
GCTGACACGAATTATAAGCAGGCAGCCAAAGGAAAGAAACAAGCTGTGTTATAAATGGTAGGCTGGAAGTCAGTAAACAGAGAGAGAGGACAGACAGCACAGGTGTGGATCAGCCCTGCTTATAGCCAGTGGGGAGCCTGCTCAGGCCCGGGGAGAGTCCAGCCAACCAGCATCCCCCGAGGATGTACATTTGGGCACAGACAATGGTGTAGGTGGTACCTCACTCAAGCCCAAGAGGGAGAAGGACGGGGTCCCTGCAGTGTTGGTGCAGATATTCTTTACATCAAATCTTTGTCTTATGGCCTAAAGAATGGGGCATGTGGACATAAGGTGTAAGGGAGAAAAGACAGCATTATTAGGTGACGGCAAAGCTCTCGACGCTGACAGAGAACCTGAAAGTGGTTGTCAGTAAGGAATGTGTGTCCAGGAGTTATTATTTTCTACACTAAATAAAAAAATTATTAAATGGGAAAGGGGTTGAGAATATTATGTTTATTTTAAAAACTGAAAGTAACAGGACCGGAGACGCTAGGAACCCTGGTAGAGGCAGCTTAAAAACTGTAATCAACCAGGTGGTCTTTAGAAAAACAGCAAAAGCTCTAAAATACTTAAATTTTAGAAGTTTAGACAAAAGAACTAAGAAGAAAAGAAGAGAGAGAGAGAGAGAGAACTTGGCTCTGAAAAGTTTAAAGAGCAAGTAGCTTACAAATGTATATCTTGGAAATTCTGTCTTGCTTCTGCTTGTGTCTTGCTGAAAGGGGGAGGAGAGAGAGATTGGGTGATAGTTTCTGGGGGTAGAGCAGGCAGGCCCCTCCCATCTCTTTGGCACACCTCCAGGTGATCAAATTCCTTGGGCAGTGGCAGTCTGTCCAGGTAACTTAAGGGTGGAGATCGAGGTTCCAGCGTTACCAGGGAAATGGAGGGTGGGATCTAATTGAATTCCTAGTAGAAAGATGAATGAAAGTGAATCTGGGTCCAGCTTTGAGAGAAATAACTTTTCGTGGAGTTTTCTAGGCCAAAACTGTTCCCAGAGTCAGAGTCACAGCGGGTGCCCTGGGAGCCCTAATAAGTCGGGCGTGGCCACTCAGCCTCAATAGGTCTATTAAAGATCAGAATTGATCATGAAACCCAGAATAAGGGGATTTAGTCAATGTAGCCGCATTGGGAAGACAGAGGAGACCCAGCAGCTCTTCAAGTCTTTCAGGATCCTGACATGAGGCTAAGGTTTAAGTCACACATCATTAAGGAATGCGTCTCCCCTGTAGGGTGGTCTGGTAAGTTCTAAATTGCTTTCCAGTGAAGAAGGTTGTGTATCCTTGATCATGAGACAGGCATCCTAGCCTCAGGTGAGTTTTAACTCAGTGATTAGGGTACCAAAAACTCAGACACACAAAACTTCCATTGAGTCAATGGCTGTAGTTCTTGCCTCGTGAATTCAAAGAATGAAATACATGAACAACAGAAGGGTGAGTTTTACTATAGGGTTGTAGGTGGAAGCTTAAGAGAAAGAAAGAAGACAGTGCTTGTGTAGCAAGAGGTTTTAGGAAACCCAGTACTGCCAAGCCACTAGCCTAGAGCCTATGGCAGAATCTGGGGTTGAAATGTTGATGGATGACTGTCCTTTGGTTGCAGGGTTCTTGTGTTCAGAGTTGAAGACTGAAACCAGAACTTGTGTAGAGGATTAAGATAGAGATTATTAGAGGAGAGAAAGGATGGAACTCATGGACTCCAGACATGGAATGTCATGAGGGCTTAGGGGACCCTGGAGAACTCACGGGCTCCAGACAAGGACTCCATGAAGGGCAAGGAGCTAGAAATGAACTCACAGACTCCACATGTGGCATGCAGTGTGGAGTGGGCACCAAAGATGGCTGCCAGGGTCTGGACTATTTATACACTTAGGCGAGCCTGGGATAAATGGCTTTTCTTCATTGGTTAGCTCACATTAGGGCCCAACCCGGTTGATCTTGCGCCCACCTTTAGGTAGGGCTATTTCTGTAAAGGAGAGCTAATCTCCATATCCTTTCTTAGGCCAAGGTTGGTGAAGGGTATGTTCCTTCAGGGTAATCCCAGCCGGTGGAGGATGACCTTCCAAGACTTTTAAAGACCGTGCCAGCATGGCTGCTCTAAGCCTGCCTTAGAGGCATGGGATGCAAACCCACCCACAAGGTGGTGTCCAGATGCCCCTCCGTTTTGGTCACATCCTTGTGTCTGCCCTCCTGACAGTGGTATCCAGTTAGAGCTCGTAAAAGGAGGAAAAAGATAACAAGAAGCCAGAATGCCTCTGCCCTGAACAGAACCCAGGACTTTTCCAGCCCCTGGCCATGGACAAGAGCCAAGATTCCCCCGTTCTAAACTGCCTGACCAGTTTCTATAGCCTGCCTCATCACCAGGAGACAAACTGCCTTCTCACTGGTCCCTTTCTCCTCCCAGCATGAGATTGCTGAGGTGATTTCAATTTTATGGGGCTCACCTTTAAAAGGGAAAAGGGAGAAGGACACACATGTCTTTTAAAATATCCTCATTTCTGAGCTGGGGAAGTGACTCAGGGACTTTGCCTTGAAAACAAAAGGACCTGGGTTTGAAGTCCACATAAAATTGCTGGGCATATATGGCAGCAATCCCCAATTCTCACCCTGGAAGGTGGAGCCTGGGAAACCCCAGAACAAAGCAATACGGAAGACAGAGCAATCCAGGATGATTCCCAAAGTGATCCTTAGGCCTCCAAAAGCACACGCACTTAAGTGCCCTCTTGTACACACACAGAGAGAAAGAGAGAGAGAGAGAAAGCTCATTTCTGTAAGGCCAGTTGCAAGGCCAGTTGCAATATCTCAGGCTAGGAGTGTTTGGAGATAACCTGGACTCTCCAAAGCATCCTAGAAACAAGGTTACAACGCCTGACTGGAGCAGGCTTAGGGCCTAAGGCCTGAGCCCCTGAAGTAGGTAGAGCTATTACTGAGTCCAGGATGTGTCCAGTCTGTGGCAAGACTAAGTATTTGAGGATGGGGAGGGGAAGAGGATGGGGCATGTGGAGAATGAGGGGCTCTTACAGGTTAATGGAGGAATCAGACTTGTGGCAGCCAAGCTAGATTGATGATCAGACTATGTACCGGTAAATTGCTCCACGGGATTTAATGGTACACATTTGAAAGATTTTCTTTCCCTGTAGCCAAGAAGATTTATAGTCCAAATGACTAAATTTACTAATCTTAATAATGTTCTTAATAGTTACGAGAGGCTGAAAAGAGCTATGTCCCCAGGTCCAAGAAGGACAGAGAGGACTGGCTCGTGAGTCCAGTGTGAGTGAGATGTGAGTATGGGTGTCTCTGAAGACTCCCAGCCTATTTCTGCCCCATTTGGCATGTGTCTTTCAAGGAACACCACAGACCACTAAACTGTTCTATTATTGCTCAGGGGTGTGGTTGTCGGAGACTTTCTGGTTGTCACTCACCCATGAGCTCAGCAACGCATCTCCTGTACAGAGATGTTTAGTAAATTCTGAATGGTTGCTGGCTTGCCTGGGGGCTAGCCACACTCCTTCTGTCTGTCACATGAGCAGAGCTCTTTAGTCTTCTTAGCTATTCTATGAGCTGGTCAATGGTCTTTGACATCCGTTCCCTTTTCACGTTGTATTAGTCTAAGTCCTGATGCTTGCCATCATGAAGAGGAACACATGTAGAAACTGATGTCTTGAGTGGCAGCAGGAAATAGGCCCTTGGAGGAAGGAAAGGGTGACGGGATCTGTCATCTGCCTGAAGCCAGTGGACATGCGCCAGAACTCTGGCTGCCTATGGCCCACAGTGTGTTTAGTTAGCACCAGCGTTCCGTGCTGCAAGTGCACTGCAGGCAAAGCGAAAATCTCCTGAGTGCCTGTTCCTTGCCTTCCGGATGTTAGTGATGTGCGCGCAGGGGTTTGGGTTTATTTTATCCACAAAATAATGAATTACAAAGCAGGAAAAAAGTTGATTGATTTTATTCAAAACCAGAACACAATGTGACTAGCAAGAGACCTGAGATGCATTCTGGGAAGCCAGACAGGGATAGTCCTGCCCTCCGAGGCACCAAGATAACTGGCAGCCACATGTGAAGGAGTTAGTCTTCAAATGGCTGGACATTCACACAGGAAGATGTGACACCAAGACTTCCTACCAGGAAGCAGCATTCACATCCAAAGGCTGAGCGCCCTTCCCCACCCAGCACAGCTGCGCCCACCCAGCACAGCTGCCCCCCACCCAGCACAGCTGCCCCCCACCCAGCACAGCTGCCCCCCACCCAGCACAGCTGCGCCCACCCAGCACCAGTGGGCCCTGCCTTGTATGTCCTCTGCTAGTTCTCCTACACCTTCCAATCTCTTTGTCTCCCTTTGGACGTTACGATATATTCTGGGAGAAGCGCTGATCAAGCCACACTCCCCTTGTCACCTTTAGCTTTTCCTTTGTTCCGGGACGTTCCTTCCCATATTCAGAGAATAGAAGAAAGAAAATACTCAGAATATCAGGAAAATCATGCTTAGGCTTTGAAAGCTTAAGCACATAAAAGAGAGAAAAAGAAAGTTTTATTCTTTGGGTTTAAGAGCATGACTTCTGTTCACATCTTGCCAGGGTAGAGCGCCAAGAGAGGTAGCTTCAGGGGCAAGAAGACAGACTCCCCCCTCCCACATACACACCTATTTAGTATATCTTCAGATGGGTCAGATTCTCTCAGGGTGGGAATTCTGTCCAAGTGATTGACATGCCCAGCTAAGGTAACATAAGGAGCCTAAAGTGCTTCCCAGAACTCAGACTATATTCCAGTGCTACCAGGGATACCGGAAGTGGGGAGTCTAGTCACCAACAGCAGTGCAGCCCTGGATCATCGAGTCCAAGTACGCTTTGTCAGAAGCCAGCCAGCACCCCCGGAGAGGGGGAAATTATTATTAAAAACAGACATTAGCAGGTTTGGAAGCCATTGAGGTTGAACACCTTCTGCTTCTTTGAGAATTAGAATCTTCAGAGGAACAGCAAAAAAGAAAATATTAGAGAAAGCATGTTTAGATTCTGGAAACAAAAGAAAAGGAAGGAGGAGGAGGAGGGGGAGGGGAGAGGAGGAGGAAAAAGAGGAAAAGGGGGAGGAGTAAGAGGAGATAGGCCCCTCTTTGAGCTAAAGAGAGTAGTTTAAAACTTACAAAATGGAACTTTCATAGTCTGAGTGAAAAAGGCTTTGGGGGCTGGGGGCCTCCCATCTCTTTGGCCAGCCTCCAGGTGAATCAGATTACTGGAAGGTGGGATGGACTTCTGGCCAGGTGATTGACAGCTGAAATAACTTAAGGATGAAGACCATAACTTCAGTGCTGTCAAAAGAAACGGGAGGTGGGATTTATTGAAGTCCTGAACATTAGGGTCTGACCATTCTGGGTGCACAGTGATTGGGGTGAGACAACGGGAACCCATCGCTTAGTGCAACCTTCCAGTTGGTCATAGCACTAAGGAGACATTGCGACTTCTGAGATGTGATTTTGTAAGCTTTCAAAGAGCAAAACACTCTCTTTCGGGCTTTTGTCTGAACTTCTACTATTTAGGGCTTTCGTTGTTTTTCTAACATCTAGTTTCTTTGCCATGTGGCCATGTGCCGGTCTCTAAACATGCCTCCCCGTGCAGCTACTTGGATTCCCATAGTCTCCGGTCTTATTGTTTTCTGTTCTAAAATAAATGTAAATATTCTCAACTCTTTCCCTGTTTAATAATTCACTATCTCATGGAGAATACAAACCCATACCCATAGACCCATATCAATAGTACAAATTTAATTAAAAACCATAGCTAATGTGGAACATGGGACTTGATCAGGAAAGAGTGAGCCCCAGTGGTTGGAATAAAACTGTCTGAGATTTGGGCTGAGAGACTGAATTTCTCACCCACACTGTGGCCTTCTTGATGGATGCCTCTGCGAGATGGATGAGCCCCTGGGGGTGCAGTCTCTTCTTTCTCAATCCTCATGAGAGAGATGAGGGTTAGGTCAACAGGGGAAAGGAATGGAAAGTGACCGACCGTATGTGGGCACCATGTGGATGGAGGTCCATGAATAAAGAGAAACTGACATGAGGGAGAGACCTAAGAAAGAGTTTATTTAGTGTTGAAGGTCTGGTAGTCAAGGGAGCCATAGTTTAGCTTTAAGGTGGGAAAACATTTGAGCGGAAGAGATAGTGTAAGGTCAAAGAAGATAGGGAGAGACCTACCATGACAGCTTGGTGAGTGAACAGAGTGGAGAGTGGGAGAAGAGAGAGACCCTGCATGAGCCACACAGTCTTTTAGGGTCTCGGAGATTGCTAAGGAGTTGCCGCTTTTACTAGGGGCATAGGGAGTAGGAGTCAGGAGTTAAGACTAGGAGTACTGTCTGTCTATGGTACAGGCTTTATAAAAAGGCAGTTGCGATTGAATGAGGAGAGGAAAAAAAGACTGCAAGAGACTCATTTGAAAGTGTAGAAGCAGAAAAGACTGCAACTTCACATCCTGGTTAGATGTCTGCTTAACTGGTCTGACAAAGACTGGGGGGGGATTGGAACTCTGTGTGTGTCCATGTCCGCGTGTCCGTGTGTCCGTGTGTGTGTGTGTGTGTGTGTGTGTGTGTGTGTGTGTGTGTGTGTGTTGAGTGCAGAGTACAAAGCAGCTGTACTTCCACAGTAATGACCTGTGAGCTTCCCAGTTGTTGTGGAGTTGATCTCCTGGCTGTGCTCATCACGTGTTGCCGGGTCACCCTCTAGGAGTCAGTATGTATGTGGGTTCTTGTGTTTGGAGTTGAAGATTGAAAACAGAACACACATAGAGGATTAAGATAGAGTTTATTAGAGGAGAGAAAGAACGGAACTCACAGACTCCAGATGTGGAGTATCATGAGGGGTTAGGGTGCCCTGGAGAACTCAAGGATTCCAAGCATGGAATCCATGGGGGGCAAGGAGCTAAAAAAGAACTCATGGACTCCAGACGTGGAGGGCCATGAGGGGCAGGTGCCAAAGATGAATGACAAGGTCATATATATTTATACACTTAGGCAAGTCTGGGAAAAATGGTTAGCTTTTGCTGAGGCCCAACCCAGTTGATCTTGTGCCCACCTCTTGGTAAGGCTTATCTGTAAAGGAGAAACTCCTCCCCATATCCTTTCATAAGCAAAAGATGGGGGAAGTGTGACCACCTTACGTCTGTGGAAGATTGAAGTCAGTTCCTCCCTATCAGTAGGGGGTGATCCCTCCAGGGTAATCCCAGCAGTGGGAGATGGCCTTCCAAGGCCTTCAGAGGCGTCAGAGCATGGCGGCTTTAAAACTGCCTGACAAGGACTGGATGAACACAACTGAAAGAACTGGCATTGAGTGGCCCCAGTGTAGGGCTGCCTGACACCTGAAATCTCAGTGCTGATTTCATTTGGTGGGAGATTCTGGGAGTAGAGAGATAGGCAAGTCAGACCCAAACTCCTGCGTCAGGCAAATGTTTGGGGGGCAGGGTCCACACAAGAGCCACCGGTGGAACACTGGTCCACCCTGGGGCTTGTCTCACAGGGGCTGGGCGGCCCTCCCCAGTGAGCATAGGTAATGTTTGCACTTTTCCTTCCTGTTCTTCCTTGTCTAACCATGCAATTACTGAAGGCTCTAATATTGTCCCTGGAGACCTGAGTTGTGTTGTGATAGAGGTTCCCAGGCCTGCTTTTCTTGAATTGGTCACAGAATGTGGGACCAAACACTCCTGAAGAGAGAGCCTGAATAAGGCAGAGAATGCTGCACTGCCGATCCTCTAGGTTTTCCCCAAGATATCTGTCATCAGGTGACTATGTATAACAGGATTATGTAGATCTTTCCAAGTTTATTGGACATTGACCCCAGGGTAACATTGATTCTGAAGACGCAGAGTGTCACTTTATCCACTCTCACTCTGCAATTTTTGTGGGCCAGGTGGGAAATGGATTTTTACCGGAGTCTCTCTCACAGTAGACCCACGGGGAAGCTAACCTCCATGGCATTTCTTTTTTTAAATTGTAGAATTGATCACCTTAGCAATTGAGAGAATACCCAGCCTGGCTCCCAATCCATGGAATAAGGGCTGTTGGAGAAGAGAGAGATTGGGAGTGCGCCAGCCACAGAATTTGCAGAGCTGAAATACCACTGTCAGCTGTGCTCATCTTTGACAGGTGCTCAAAGCACCAGAAGGTTCTGTTGTGGGTTCGGATTATGCTGTCAGCAGCTCTGCCCTTGCCTTTCATGACTCACAGAAGCCAGATGATCAACGCCTGTGGTGGGGCAGGATGCCTCCTCTTTGGTCCGCAACGATTCATGTTAGAACTAGTTCTTGACTTTCTACTGGGCTGAGAGAGAACATGGCTCATGTGATAGTTTAATCCTGGGTGTCGACGTGACACACTTGGTATTAACTAAGATCAACTGAGACCACCTGAAGGAATTTTACCCACCCTAGATCCCATCAGAACCTCCATAGATCTCATAGGAACCTCCCAGTAATGGACCATATAAGAGGGACCACAGAATATAGGAGGAGACATTCCAGGAATGCTCCAGCTATGTGGAGGTCTTCTGTGACTTAGCCTGCCTACCTGACAGTTTCAGCCATCCATGCTGTCTCTGCCATGTATCTTCCCTCTGGAACTGTAAGTTGAATAAATCTTCCTTTCTCCCATAAGTTGTTTGACTTTCGGTGTGTGGGACCTGAACATATTGGTCTCCATTTTGTACTTGCTCACTTGTCCTCCCTATGAAACACCACACATGCTAGACATAGACTGTTTGATCCAATTTGTGTATGTGACTATAACCATGATCAGTCAGCTCCAAATTAGGAAATACTTAACGTTCCAGGAGCCCCCTCTAAACTAGAAGAGCAGCCTTTACAGTAACATTTGGTCCTTGCATAATCAACCACCTCACCAACTGTGTCAAGGGCAGAATTAATATGATAATTTGTAAGAATTGCAGTCAGAGCAGGTAGAACTATCCAATGAGAAGTTAGTCACTAACTGCTCAAGGAATTCCAGGGCCATGAGTTATGTAGGGGGTACTAGAAACTGCTTATGGGGTACTCAAAAACTGCTGGTGATAGGAGCTGGCCAATCCCCACATGCCAACACAGCTTTTGCCTCAGTTTACCCAATCATGTGTCTGCTAGGTTAGAAACCCCCTCCTCCTATAGAAATAGCCTATAAAAGTCCCTATAAAACAAAGACTGGGGCTCTCATTCTTGATCTGCTGTGTCAGTGACAGGGAGACCCCAGGCTCGAGCTTTGAATAAAGACCCTTGTGTGTTTACAGCAGTGTTACCGCTGGGGTCTCTTGGGATCTAGAAAAGAGGAACCATAACAGGTCATCAGTTGAGGTTGAACCCAACTGCTCACCATGAGCTAAGGATAATCTCAGTGCTTCAAGAAGGGTGTGCCCAGTACCACTATGCTGTGGAGTGGCACAGGACATTTGGGATCTGGCCAGTAGTCATGAACATGTTGACATGGCTTCTGTTCCCAACACATGTCCCTGTCACACTATTGCGTGCATTCAGCACACACCTGTGACTTCACGGAGGATAGCTTCCTGTGACCCATTGGTTGCAGAGGCAAATGGGAACCTGATGAGCAGGTGACTCTTCGTGACAAGCTGATACCACACAGCAATGTGCAGCTGTGGCATCAGAACTGCCTTCAGGGAGGTCTGGCGGGAAGGCCAGAAGCCTGTGCTCTTCGAGAAACTTTCAGCAGTGTGTCATGACCACTCTTCCAAGAGATGGCTGAGGTAAGTGTCTGCAGTGACTCATAATCAGTTAGCCAGATGGCCAGGGAGCCGGAAGTCACATGAAAGAATTAGGAGACTTGAGAGGAAGGGTCATTAAGGACTCACACCCCAGTCATAAAAGCCTCCAGTCTCTCGCCTGCCTGCTACTCTGCCCATGGAATTATCTTGTTAGCAGGCTAATCTAGCTAACTGTGCCATTTCCTGCCAATGTCATCGACTCCCTATTGCTTGCAGGAGAACAGTGTGCCCTTTGCACAGCCTGCGCACTTCCTGTTTCTCTTAACCTCTTCCTTCCCAGACACCCAGGTTGTGTTTCAAAGCATGCCCTTTTTCCTCAGGCTTGTGCATCTTTGAGCACCTCAGATTCTGTCTAGTTCTGTGTCTTATGCATCCTTCAGGTCTCAGCTCAGAGGCAGCTTCTCCTGAGAAGCCTTTCCAGGTGGTCCCAGGTCGGCCACCGCTAGAGGCTGCAAAGCCAGACTTCATGGTCTCCAGTCCTGACTCAGACACTGTCTGTGTGACCTTGGGTATGTTAGTAACCTTTCTGCACTTCTATTTCCTCACTGGTAGGCTAGGCAAAATTGGAGAGAGGATTAATGACTAGAATAGTGTTGTTGGTGATGATTATAAAGAATAAAACAAAAATTTAATAAATAATAGGTGAGCAGAACATATAAGCAGAGATGGGAAGGTAGCGCGCTACATGCTATCCCATTTTCCCCTGGACTTTGTGCACAAACCTAAGCAAGCCAGCCAGAGTGGTCTTCCTTCTGTGTCATTCATCTGTAGCAAGCTCTCAGAAACAACTCTTGGGATGAATGAATGATGTCAGGAGTCACAATCCAAGGTACAGTCTAGGTTCTGTTTGCTGGAACCCTGGGTGAACCATTCCTGATTTTGGTCATTTTCTCATCTGCAAAATGAAACATTAAGTTGACCCTTATTGAAGTGCATGTCATTCGTGCATGTCAAAGACAATTAAAATCAGCAACTCGTGTGCTTCAACATCATTCTTTCACCTCATCTCTGACCAGAGAGGCCCAACTGCAGGGATGATATGACAATGATTTATAAACTGTAGAGGGCTGTGCAATATCATCGTTGATCATTACCACATATGGCAAGTTAGCATAGATATGTTTAAACAGAAGAGTCAAATCAGTTAGTTCTATTATGTACCACATAGCAAAGTGGAGATCCAAATTCAAAATTTTAATTCACATGACAGTTGTCATCAGATCCCTACTTGAGCTCAGATATGTTTCATCTTCCTCTTTCTGAATGAATACAGAGCCCAAATAACTTAGGGGAGCAATGAGTTTTGTTATTGCTTATAATTCTTACTTACAATTCATAACATTAGGAACTGGCTACATTAAACCCTCAGGAATTGCTGAGAGAGGAACATATTTTCTCATTGGCCAGTATGTCTGCATGCTTGTATATCAAAACACTGAACCCCTCTTTTCATCTTATCCACCTGCCCAGACGATGGCCCCACCCAATTGGCTGGGTCTCTCCACATTGATTAGATAGCCTCCCACAGGTTTGTTCAAAGTTTGCTTTAATTCTTCACAGAAGCTCAGTTCTCAATTGTCAAATCAACACAGCTGTAACTGGCACACTTCTTCTTTTGTCCTCCACTATCCTACATTAGACTGTCAATCATCACACCTAACTGAATTGAAGTCAAAGAACTATGCAGCGATTGTGTAGGAAAGGTCCTTGGTGATTGCCCTGTGGACATGAAAGCCAGACCAGAAAGAAGAGGCTGGATGAGAAACCAAACTTGTGTAATAGATATCCACGATGTTTTTGTTTTTTTTTTTAAATTCAATTGTGTGTGCGTGTGTGTGTGTGTGTGTGTGCGTGTGTGTGTGTGTGTGTGTGTAGAACCACGGGCGAATTCGGGAACCACCGTGGACACCTCCACCTCCTCCTTGTTTACTCTGCCCCGGGATTCACAGGCTCCGCGATACCAGGACCAGAAACGCAGGCCGCCCTCGCTTCCGCCCGGTGTCTATACGTGGGGTCTGGGATCTGAACTCAAGACCTTCTGCCTGCAAGGTAGAGGCTTAACCCCTGAGCCACCTCTCCAGCCCCGCGATGTGTTTTGAGCAAGGAACTTTATTTCTAAGAACATGGGTGTATGAATTGGGACAGTCCTGGTTTCGCCCGCGTCTGTCCCTCCTGCTGCATGGTCTTCTTTCTTATCTTGAAAACCTCCTCCTGTTGAGAAGAGTCAACAACGTAAAGTGCATCATGGGGTAAGTGAATAAGACAAGTTACATGCCTCTGTGGACTAAAAGAAACCTGGTCTAAGGATCAGCAAGCAAGGCACAGGGTGTCAGCAGCCTGGTCACAAGGGCAGGGAAGGGCAGTAGTGTATCTGGTCCTTAGCTTGGGATAGCCACGGTGAGGCTGGCTGTGGGCGGAAGCATTGCAGGCAGAAGGAATGCCTAGAGGCATGAAATCAGTTTGGAGGATGTATCGTATAGGCTAGCCGGGCGCCCACAGCAGAACACCCAGCAGGGCAATGGCTTGAGCAAGCTAGAGCTTTATTTCCCTCACATGCGAAAGAAGCGCAGGGCCGTCAAGGGGCCCAGCATGGGCTCCTCAGCGCACCTTTCATTCTCTCTGGCCATACGGCCTTCGGGAAGTTTCTTTCTGTCTGCTTTGTTGACTCTAAAATGAGACTAACACTACCTATCTGAGAAGACTGCTATGAGGATTAAATGATTTTATATAGGACACTGGATTTTATTTGTCTGTTTTACGACAATGAAATTTTATTTCATTATTTTGTGCGTGTATGTATATGTATGTGTGTGTGTGTATATATATGTATACACATACATCAGAGGACTCTGTGCCTGTGGGAGTCCAAAGGTTACTTACTTCAGGAATCATTTTGGATTGCTTCTGCCTTCTTTGTGCTTCTCTATTAGATTCCCAGTCTCTAACTTCCAGAGCTGGAAATGCCACCATTTCCACCCAGCATTTTTACATGAGCTCCAGGAGCCAAACTCAGGTTCTGCTGATTGTGAGGTGGAGTCTTAACCCCTGTGCTATCTCTTAGTCCTGGTGATGAAAATTTTAAATGTAAACTGCGCAGGAGGACTGGCAAGGTGGCTCAGTAGGTACCTGCCTGTAAACCTGGCAATGTGAGTTTGATCCCGGAAGCCCACATGATAGAAGGAGAGAATTGACTTCCAAAAATCCTCTGACCTATATACACACACACTTGGGCATGCATGAGCATTTCTCTCTCACACACATAAATAAAATCTTTTAAAAAAGAAAATTGTCCAGGAATTGTTAGAATCAATCCATCTTCTACATCCTTAAATATTGAAAGATGCTCTATACGCAATTCCTCTTTTGTTCCTTAAAGGTTTTCCTAAAGATTCAGCAAGTGTGTGATGGAAAGAAGCCTAGGCAGAAGAACACTAGCTGATCAGGTTGGCCAATAACCACATGTGAATTGTCCCCAAGATGGATATTCATATGAAACAGGACAAAGGTTTAGAATAGAACCTGGTATGTAGCTGAGGGTGTAGTTCAGATGTACAGCACTTACCTAGCATGCAGAAGGCTCTGAAAAGAAAGAAAAGGAAGGAAGGAAGGGAGGAAGGGAGGAAGGATTGAAATAAAGGAGGAAGGAAAGGAAGGAGGGAAGTAGAAAGGAAGACAATAGTATCTTACATATTTTAATATTTTATTTTTTGCTCCACCACTCTTAGCACATGACTTTTCTTCTTAAGACTGCTAGAGCTCCAGTTATCCTACACCAACAATTTAAAGGTCAAGGACTAAGACCTCTCTTTCTAGCTGAGTCAGTTCCCCTTAGACACTTTTTCAGAATCCCCAAATGTCAGTTCTATTTATATATTAGTGGCCAAATTTAATCACTGGATCCCATGTCCAGGGAGGTTTGGAACCTTTTTTCGGTTGGATTCTCCTGGAGAAAAAGATGGACTTTGACTGGCAGCATGGAGTCATTGTCACAGGTATGAACAGACAAGCTTAGGTTCCAGTGCAGGGGTGTGGGCTGCTCATAGGAGGCCATCTGTGAGCAGCACTAACTGTCTTGCCACGTAAGAGGAGATGAAGCTTTGACAGAGACCTGGCTGCTCTTCGGGGGAGGCATTTGGAATCCTGAAGTGGCACAAGCAGAGGGAGGAGGACATTCCATCCTGAATCAGTGATCAGAGGAGGAGATCAGGAAGGCCAACATGTAGTAGATGCCCGACCTCTGGTGACTGTCTCCCCACCGCTCCCCAGTTGTCACACGCCTCATTGTATTGTGAAATCACTTTCATTTCATCTTGACCTGAATTTTGTTACTCAAAAGTATAAGATGCTTCAGAAATCATCTTTCTTGCACCCCTCCTTGGGGATTATCACCCTCTGGGGAAGAAGAGATCATGTCATGGACTAAACATGTGACACCTTGGTTACTCCTTGAATAACCTGCTCAGCACAGACAGGGTTTCTAATGAAGGCAAAGGTGGATGGATGCAAACATGCTCTGTTGCTCATAGACAATAGAGCACCATTCGCCTGCAGACCCCTCCGGAAATCACACATGCTATGGCTGCCTGTCATTCTGGGTCCTGGGACTCACCCATGCTGAGACAGGCCGTCTTGGTGTGTTTGTAGTGCTTCCATGGTCTTTTATTCGTTAATAAAATAAAAGCCCACACAGATTTGCAAAAATAGCAAGGAAAACTTTTATTCAAAGCAAAGTGATAAGAAAAGTCGGGATGCACTGCAAGGGAGCAGTGGACTGCTGAGTGAGAATTGCCCAAGGGCCTTGATTATTATTTGGAGCTTCTTTTATGGGGTTCAGAGAAAGGGGGGTTGGTTACTAGAGGCTTAATTCAGCTGGTTCTCTATTTTGATTGAAAATCCGAAATTAATAGGCCTTTATAAACTACATGTGTCCCTTCACATAACACATCTGGTTTTAATCATATGTATGTCCAATTATGCTTAAGTAAGATGCATGAAGAGGGGATTCTCCACCAAAGTTTACCTGAGGACACAGTTTTCCCTTTTTGCACATGCACCTAAGTTCAGGCCAGGTCAGCTTTTTAGAATCATACCCCAGCATAGGGAGAGCATGATTTAATAGAAGCTATCTAAATTTGATGATTACTAGTGGAGGGAAAACTTACTTGTTTAGACTAATTCAGGCTTGTAGCCTAATTCAGGTGGGGGTCGAGGTGTCTAATGCAATAGAAGAGACATAATCCAAGCCAAGTGGAGTTGTGGGCTGCTAAGATGTTCCCTATGCCTGCCTCAGCAACACAGCTGCTGGCTTCCCCCAAAGAAATACATCAGGAGTGTGGAGTGGGGGAGTTAAACAGCTGATGTGTCTGAGGTCCTAAGCCACAGACTTTCTGCCTTCTGCTGCATCCTACTCGCTGGAACTGAGCTACTGAAGGGCTATCAGGAAGATACTTTACACAAAAAATTCAAATGTCAAAGAAATATCTTAAAAAGTGTTCAACTTCCTTGATGATCAGGGAAATGTAAATTAAAACCATTCTGAAATGACATCTTACCTCAGTCAGAATGGCTAAGATCAAGGACACAAACTACAACAAATGCTGGTGAGGATGAAGAGAGAAGGGAGCACTTACTCATGGCTAGTGGACGTGTAAACTGGTAAACACCATCAGCATGGTGGTTCCTCGGAAAGCTGAAATATGACTCAGCTCTATGCCTCTTTTGGGAATATTCCCAATGGACTCTGCATTTTGCTACAGAGACACTTGTACTTCCATGCTCATTGCAGCTCTATTTACAACCACAAGGAAATGGAATAAGCCTACGCATGTCCTTCAGTGGAGGAATGGGCAATGAAAATGTGGTACATACACACAATGGAATACTATTCAGCCATCAGAAAAAAGAAATTATGTAATTTGCTGGTAAATAGATGGAACTGGAAAATATATTGAGTGAGGTACCTCAGACACAGAAAAACAAATGCTGCATGTTTTCTCTTATATGCAGATGCGAACATTAAATTTCTGATTGATTTACTTAATTCGAAATTTCTGTAATAACCAGAAAACTTGAAAGGAAACACTAAGTGGGGGTGAGAGGGAGGAATAGGGTGAAGACCTTAAAGGATGAGCTATAAAAGACCATAGGAATCAAGGTGAAAGGGGGGCAAATACTCAAGGAAAAAGATGAAGGGATAAAATGCAGGAAGAGCTGGGGCAGTTAAAAGCAGCACTAAGGTTGTAAGATATAACCAGATAGAAACATTCTATATTAATATATTAACTTTTTTTGAAAAACCATAAACAGATGAGCACAGAAGGAGGAAGATAAGGCAAAATTTAAAAAATGCCCTACAATTCTCCAACAGAACCCACAGGCAATTAAAATAATATTCCAAGTACCTGATATGTGATACCTCCTGACAAGTTGTCAATCAATAAGGTCTCAAAGGCCCCCTAAACAGTATAGGTTTTTGCCACTGCTTTTGGTTGCCCTCTAGAAATGACAGTAAGACCCTATTGCTGAAGACATAATACACATGGATCAGGGGACATGTACAAAAAACACCAGCTGGAATTGGTCTGGAAGTTTCTTCCTTGCTGGATCGCTTTCATAGTACCAAAAAGTACTATACAAGCTACTGAATGAGGGGAAGAAAGCAATAGCTTCATCGATCTGTGAAAGATGCAAGCCGCAATAACAACCACCCATCAAGAGGCCACCATCAGTGTCATCGTGACATGAATGTGAAGGGGGCAACCAACAGCTTTCTGATTGATTTTAAGGCCCACTTTTCAAGATCACATTCTTGGTATTATAAACCAGAACAAGACTTGTGGAAAAAAAGGGGAGGGGGGAACATAGACTCAAGTGAGTGTGAGTGCAAGCTATAAAGACACGATATTACACTTCCTTTTAAACATCTGCCATTATACCTGTAGACTGGAGGAGCACTCTGCACTCAACCTAGAAGCTTCTTTTTGCAACAAAAGGTGATTATTACAGACAATCACAACTGGGCAAAATGCAGGAAATAAGTGGCTGTTGACTGCTTGACCCTAAATAGGACATTTAAGCCACATTCCAAGGCTCAGGGAATATCCCGGAAGAGGTAGAGGTAAAATGGAGGGGGGCAGGAAGTGCAGCTAGACATTATCTTGTGGACACGACAGGGCTGCTGCATCCATGAATTCACTGTAGTTATGTATATTATGAATTACGTATATTTCCCTAGGAGCTGCATGGGACTTGTCCTATCAACATTGCACCATAGGAGGGAAAAGATCTCAAGAGGCCTCATACCTTCCTGAGAAGCTAATGAGGGTTAATGATGATGGGAAGATACTTTCCTCAGTGGTAAACCCACTGATGACTCATCTCAAACACACGCCATCAAAGGCAACCCAGATGAAACTCAGGTGGAAAAAGATGTGAAAATAGGAGGGAGTCTGGTGGGAAAGAAGAAAGATTATAACGGGAAGAGGAGGGGAGGGATGAAAATGGTGAATTAGGATGTGAAAATACCAAAAAATTCATTATATTCATATAGAAACACTAAAAAAATATAGCCATGTATTCTAAGATAAACATTAGAGAAATGCATATTAATAAGTTCAGATATTCCCCCCCCCCAAAATAAAGGGCTCTTAGGCAAAAAGAGGAGAATAAATCCCACTTTTTGAAGGAAAGAGTATAAAGAAAATGTTTGCAGAAATACCGAAAGTCCTGTCACAGGATTTGGGTCTTGGGCGGGGGAAGAAAATGGTCTGAGATTAGGAACCTAGAGGCAGAATCAGAAGAGAAAATAACGAAGTTATCGCAACACTTTAGGAATTTAAAGGTAACCATCGGAAGTTATAGTGATTAGCGGGGAGGAGCCTGAATTCTTATAAAAGAAATTTCCAAATGCCAGGTGGCTTTGCTGACTGTTATTTAACACTGATGCCCATAGTCCCTAAACTGTCTAGACCCGTTGTCTTCTCACTGGAATGCACTGTCCTGGACACAGAAAAGGAAACCGAGGCAGAGAAGACTGAGTGGTCTGACTTCTGAGGCCCAGGCAGTGGTGGGAAGGACTCAGCTTGGAGGTCTTGACCACTTGGGAATCTGGCCATAATGGAAAGCTTCCAGCGGGCCCACCCACAGCATGTGGCTTTAACACCACTCTTTCCTAACAACATACTGAGGTAAATGTGGCTTTTTATTCATTTTACTGATGAGGTAACCGAGACACGGGCATTAAAGATTATAAATATGTGTCATGGATAAGCAGATGCAAGCAGGCTGTGGCTGCAGTTATAACTCGGTTGCTCTAACTCTGGAGAGTGCTCTGAACTTTTGCTTCTACCACCTCCAACCAGCGAAGCTTCCGGAAGCTCATTTGTCCCCTCTGTCTTTAGAGGAACCATGCTGACTGGGCATCTTTTCATCTCTTACCAGGACACTGGGGTCCTCAGGATGCGGGAGCCAGAGACCAAGAGTCCTCTGCAGGAAGAGGCAGTACCAATGCCCACTGCCCAAGCTCTCCCAGCAGGTGCTCATTTCCAGAATCTGCTCCACTGTTTACCCAGGGGCCAGAGTCGTTTTCCCACCAACATCTGAGAAACAGGGCGACTTCAATAAATGACAGGAATTTGGGGACACTTCACACTACCAGCTTTTTCCAAGAGATGGAGGTGGACCTGAATAAGCTCTTGCCATGAGCTGCAGAGCTAATGAGTCTTGATCTTCCAGGGTTGTTTGTGGTGTGAAATTCTAAGTCTTCATGTGGGAAGCTCCAACCCCACCGCACAGTCCCCACCAATTTGGCCCCGGTGTGAAACACTTCATGCTGCACTGGCATGGAGGTTAGGAATCCCGTCAGTCCACGCCTTTCAGCCAGCCCTGCAGCCCCAGAAGCCACCCAGGGTGCCCTTGATGAATTGGAGGAGGTTCCTTCTCCCTGCCTTCCACTGCTCATGTCTGCTTACCCTGAGCCAGCTGTGCATAGTCCAAACTCTGGTTTGTGCCAGTTATATTCGACAATTATGTACTTTTAATTAAATAGTATGTGAGAGAATGAAACATGAGCAAAAAATTTTTTTCTATAAAATTTAGTTTCGATACTTTGGAAAAGAACCCATTAAAGCAATTTAGTTTAAAAAAAAAAAAGCTTTCTATCTTAGATGTGTTGCGTTGCCTGTAACAGATTGGTGAGGGTAGGAATTGGAGAGAGGGATTATGAAAATACCAAGGACTGGCATTTGGGCTGCTACAGTATATCACATTATTGGGTAGAACAGAAATCAATCATGGCTGATGTCTAGTGGTATGATTTATAAGAAAGGCAAGAGAAAGAAAAGTGGGTCTGTACTTACAAGAAAGGTCGTACTCTTACATCAAAAATTAGTGAATGTACATTTATAATTTCCAAGGCAATGTCTAAGATAAGTATATTCCGTCCAAGTCTACCCTTGGATAAGGCTTTCTTCATCAGCGACGGCCTGCACTTACAGAGCCCAACTAGGGAAGAGGCCACAGCACATCCAAAGACTAATTAGAAAATCAATGCATCCAGGTCTAATTGACAATGCTAATCAGCACTTTGAACCTAAGTGTCGTGGTGCATTGAGATCATTGGAGCTTGTCAGGGGAGAAATCAGGTTTGGATTTGCACAAAGAAAGGGGTCCTTACTCAGCAGGCCTGGATTTGATCAATACTTCCAGTACAGTGGCCCATGACCTTGCACTGGTTAACAAATGTCTCTTTACCCCCTAATAGACTTCAGATCCCTGTGCTCAAGTGAGACTTCCTCCCACATGGCACTGTGTACTTGGCCCTGAGCCGCTGAGGTGCCCAGGCGAAAGCTCCACTGCTTGACCTCCCCTCAGGATAACACCCAAAGCTGCCTGTCCAGCCACTGCCTGTCTCCTAGGGAACCTTACACTGTGGCTGTTGAGTCCTGTCTCTTCGCTCTTCCTACATCTTGGAACTCACTCTCTACTTTGTTGGGAAAATAGAAGCACCTGTCTAAAACTTCTTCCCCTTCCATTTGCCTTTTTTTCCCCATCCTCCCAACAAAATCAAAACAATGAGCCACGAAAGCAGGACCAAACCTGGCTTGTCGCAACAGCCTGGGACTTCCTGAATTCAGTACTGTTGATAAGTGAATGAATCTTCCATTGTTTTCTTCATTTATTGGGTTGACCTAATTGTTTCTGTGTCCAGGAAAAGAGAGAGATTTCACCTTGCTGGAGGATCGTTTGCTATCTTCATCATTCGTGGATGCTACCTGAGCTCCTTTCCCCCAGGGAAATCAAGTTCTATTTCATGTATTACTTGCCCAATGATGGCTCCTCTCTGTAGGCATATTCTGCATGTCTACAGTCTCAGCATGTAGTGGCTCACTGTGAGCACAGGTGGAACTCGTGAGAGGCCTGAGGAATTGTTAAGGAGCTCTGAAGCTAGAACTCACTGTGGACGTTACCTCATGCCGCTGCTCATGGCTGGCAGATGCAGGCATGCGGGACAGGTGCTCTCCATTGCAGTACTCAAGACTCCACCATTAAAGTACAAAGCAGCCTTAGATGCTCTATAAACAAGCAGGTGTGGCTCTGTGTCAATAAAAATTTATTTACAGAGTCAGGGCTGGATGGATTTTGTCAGACCCTCTCAAATCTGTCATTAGCAAAAGAAAATAACACTGAGGAAGGGGGCCTTTCATTTCTCTCCCTGAAGCAGAGTGGGAAGGGAGGTATAGCCATCTGTGGGGATAGATGTGTGGAGGGCAACCTTGATATACTATGTCAGCTCCTTCACCCTCCTGCCCACTAGGCTCATGTTCCGACCCAGCAGCTGACACTCCAGCCCATACTTAGGGATTGGTGACATAACCATTACCCCCCTCCTCTATCTCTATCTGTCTCCTTTACAAAATCGAATAACACTGCCACTTTCTCATCAAGCTATCCCAAGAGTCACTGTGATCATGCCTTAAGAACGCCCCACACAGAGCACAGAGCAGGTGTCTTAGTTAGACACAGGTGTCAACTTGATTGTAGAGGGTTTGGGCTCTGGGCACATTTGTAGAGAATTAGTAGTTAAGTCCAGAGCAAACCTGCAGGAGATTGTCTAGTTGATGGGGAAGACCCAATTCATGGTGGGTGGGACTAGGCCCTGGACAAATGAATAAAATACAGAGAGGAAAGAGAAAGTGAGAGAGAACGAAAGAGAGAGTGAGAGTCAACTGCCTGAGAAAGTTGACATTCTTCTCTATACTTGACCAGACATGTTGGTGTGACAAGTGAGGATCGTCTATCTCTCAGCTGTTATGTAGAGATGACGTGGCCAGTCCCATTGGTCCTGGTGTTGGTGTGAGCTTTCCTGCCAAGCTGGGCTAAGACCTGTATCCAAACTATTTTTTTTAATTTCCTATTATTTTATTATTTATTCAATTGTCTGTGTGTGTATGTATGTGTCTGTGTGTGCACGCCCGCGTAGAACCACGTGTGAATTCGGGAATCACCGTAGACACCTCCACCTCCCCCTTGTTTACTCTGCCCCGGGATTCACAGGCTCCACCCTACCAGGACCAGAAATGCAGCCGCCCCCACTTCTGCCAGGCATCTATACGTGGGGTCTAGGATCCGAACTCAGGACCTTCTGCCTGCAAGGCAGAGGCTTAACCCCTGAGCCACCTCTCCAGCCCCCAAATATCCAAACTATTTTAAGAGAATAAACCCATTGTTCCCTTAAACTGTTTGATGGTAGTTTTATCAGCAGCCATGCAGGTGAAATGCTACAGCAGGCGTGCCATCCATAGCAGTTAATGGGGCTGTTACTGGAATCTTCATTGTCTATTGACATCGATCTCCATTTAGAAGCATAACAATCTGTGGTTCAGAGCACAGGAACCCGAGCCAATCTGTTGAGATTTGAAACCTATCTCAACCATTTACTGTTCGTATAAACTTGGGAAGCTGTTTACTTGGTCTGAGACTCCATGAGGATTAAATGAATTACTACACGCACAGTGCTTCGGCGAGTGGAAATGTTGGCTAGCATCATGACCATCATCAAATCCAGGAAAGTATCCCTAGATTCCTTCCTCAGCAGCACCGTGGTCTTGACATCCATCTCTCCTTGATCATCTCTGGTACCCTGGCATAAAGGGTCAGTGGAACCCTCCTCCCACTTGGGCAGCTCTGAGCTCCTGTCCACTGAACAGCAGGATTCAAAAGCTTCCGTCAGTCTTCTATCCACCTTTCCCGTCTGGTTGGAGTCAGTGGGTAAGCTCCCTCTCCTATGTGCCACCTCCCCGCATTCCCCACCCAGGGATATTTGCGTCCTGCTCTTTATTTAATGCTCCTAATCAGGCTGCTTGTGCTGTGGTGATTGGAGTCACACAAGCTGAGCAAGAATAGAATTCAGTCACCAGCCCTCTTCAAGACCTCATTCACTGCCTCTGCACATGGCCTAGTGGGTGGAGTCAGGGGGGACCTCTATCCCCCTGAACTCTTCAGGCGTCATAGATACCTGTCATGATTTGAAATATGTCCCCTGTAATCTCTTATGTTTGGGAAGGTCACGGCACCTCTGAGAGGTGGAGCCTTGCTAGAGGAAGGCAGTCACAAGGGGTGGGCCTTGAGTTTAGTCCCACCCTACCTCCAGGACAAGTCTGCATTTGCAGCAAGCAGTCTTGACGCTCTCAGCCTCTCCGATGGGTGTGACGTAGCCTGCCAGCCAGCCATGGTGCCTCTGCCATGAAAGACTGTATCTCCCCTCTGGAACCATAAGCTGAATAAATTTCCTTTTCTCCCTTAAGTTGCTTGACTTTTTTTTTTTGAATGTTCAGTTTCCTTCAATGACCCCCATCTCCAAAGGGCGGGTGGAGGCAGCTAGGTGACAGCAAGAGATGGTCACTTGAAGATCTTGCCTGGATTGAAAGCTTTGCCCACATGCTGGAAGGCCCCCTCCCAGGAAAAGTACTCTCGAACCAAGGTCTGGGTCTCCTCACTGCCAGGATCCAGTTTCCGCCATGTGTACAACTCGTAGTCCACCTGCCAATCCGGACAGCGGAAAGGCGAGGTCTTGGCCCCGGAAGACCCAAATTCCAGAAATGGCGCTGCTGTTGTTGGTGCCAAAGAGGATGACACTGGCAAAGGCATTCTTCCTCAGTCTGTCCAATCGCTGGAACATTCCAGTGATGAGGTTGCAACTCACGAAGGTCTGAGTGAGCTCCTCCGGGAAGCGGTACTCAGCATACCACAGGGACCAGCCATCCTTATCAAAGTGCTGGGTGGGGACCACCTAGGTGCTGGCTGGAGGAACGATGTCACTGTCGGCAAAGCTAACCCACTGCACCACCTGCCCTGCTGCCTCGGGTGTGCTTCCCCGCAGCTCCTCGTTGCTCCCGATCGCACAGAACCCGTCATCACCTTCAAATGCTGGAAACTTGCCGGCAGGAAATTTGCGGAGAAATTCAGGGGTGCGGTTGGTTTGGCCAAAATGGAAGTGGGGTGGTGCGGAGAGCACGCGGACCTGAGCCCCACTGTACTGAGCAGCGATAAGGGCCTTAAAAACCGTCCAGTTTTCAGGATATGTGTATAGGGTCCCAGCCGCCAGGGTGATTCCGCAGAGAAAGGGGTTAAATTGCTTGACTTTGAATGTTCTCTCACAGCAACACACAAGAGTAACTACAGTACTCAAGAGTACTCAAGTGCCGGCCATCCCAGAGCTGCCTGCCCTGCCCTGCCTACAGGAGACTTCACACCTCCCGACTTCCTTCCTTTCCTGGTTGCTCAGACACTGCACATGCTGCAAAGGCCAGAGTGCTCCTCACTTCTACACATATCTAGACCCTCATTCCAAAGGGGTAATGTTGCTTGATTCACGTGAGTTTTTGGACATTTGCATGTAGTAGTTTTGTTTTCCATTTTAATTAGCACAGAAAACTCTTGGAAACTGTGAGATGCCCTAGTTAGAGAAGTATTAAACAAATCAAACCTCCCTGTAAGGATTGAATTAAATGCTCTGTCATTAACAGACCAACTGTGACAAACTCCCTTCCTGGAACACTTGCTTTTTCATCTCCCCACCTCTTCCAGGCAGCCTCAGCCTCTTCCCAGTCTGGAAACAACCCGTGTGTGTTTCTGCATAGATTGCTGATGTTAATCATTTGTTGGGCACCCTGGCTTCTGCTCCACCTCCAGCCTTCAGAGGGGCTCTGTTTCCACTTGTCCCAAGTATCTCTAGACTTCTTTCACTCTCTGCCAGGTCTCTGGACTCTCTGCCTCACTTTTTTAGATTTGTAAAGTTACTCTTAACTGTTGCTGTGAGAGAACACCCGAAGTCAAACAACAAGGGAGAAAGGGAGATTTATTCAGTTTATGGTTCCAGAGGGGACACAGTCTTTCATGGCAGAGGCCACATGGCTAGTGGCTGAAGCTGGAGGCTAAGGCACTGCAAACATCCTGGAGGCTTCTGTTCTGTAGTTCCTTTTATCTGCTCTGCTACTGGGAGGTTCCAATCAGATCTAGGGCTGGTCTTTGTACTGTAAATGTATTGAGCCAGATAATCTCTTCAGGTGGTCTGACAGTTGATCTTAGTTAATGCCAGGTGTGGTCAAGTTGACACCCAAGATTAACTATCACAGACTTGATCAAGATTTAATCTTGATCATATTATTTGACTTCTAAGAGAATAGGGCATTTATTCCCTCTGAATAGCCATCAAATAAAACAGAACATGAATTAAACAAATCTCTTCCAACCCTGAAGAAGCAGCTGTGTGGGGCTCTGATTTTTGGCCAAAGGGCACCCAAAGCAGATAGGAAGAGGTCTGCTTTCCAACCTTACCCAAATACTGGGATGGCTAAAATAAATAGAACAAAGGCAAATACAAAATCACAGCCAAGCACAAAGTCAAAACTGCAAAGTCCCTATGCTGAGGTAACAGAGAAAATTCCAAGTCAGAGTGGTATCATGGTTGGAGCCAAATGGCCCCTGGTATTAACTTCCAGATCAGCTGCAGCTACATGCTAATCCCAAATCAGGACAGGAGACGTGGCTTCAAGTTTCCTGCAGCGGAATGGAACTGTCACAAAAGCAAAGACCAGGAGGGTTGGCGCATCCATGGCAAGGGTGGTGATGAGGAAAGCTAATAATTACAAAATAAAATCCAACCACAATAAGAAATAATGATCATCCACATCAAATAAAAGAATTTGAATTCCTAATATTAAAGTGTAATAAAAACAGTTTAAAGATATTTTAATAAGGTCATTTAAAAATAGCAATTTAGCTAAGGACATAGCTCAGTAATGGAGCACACACCTAGTATGCATGAAACCATGAGTGCAGTTCTCAATGCTATAAATAAATAAAATGCTTAAACAGAAGAAACACCAGGACAGTAGCTATAGGCATCTTGCAACAGAAGATGTTATTGTCAAAATGGACACTCCAGGAATAAAAAATTATAATAGTCAAAATTAAAAATTCAAAGGAAAGATAAATAACTTTTTTAAGACCAAAGATAGAATTAGTTGAGGTGTTAAAAAACTAGGCTGCTGTTTTGGTTTTACCAGCTGCTGTTTGGTTATTTTTTAGTCAAAAATAGTTCTACTATCCAGAGACAGAAATCACAAATTATTATGTAGAGAGGCCAGAAAACAATAAAGGATGAGCAGTGTTTGCTGGCATTCCATGATAACACGGTGCTGTGCTTTTCTTAAAATAACCAGAAAATATAAAAGAAAATCTCAGTAGTATGCTGCTAATACACAGAGAGTATGAAAAGGTACATTTTGATTCTTCTAGTATTCTTGCTGACTTCTACAATGAACAGTTTTAACTTGACTTAATAAAAAAGTTAATTTTGAATGTGGAGTTTTGTAAAAGCTTTGTTCAGTTAGACAGTGTATGTAACGTGTATGTTCAGTTAAACAGTATATGTAACATGCAGGCCAGTGCAGAGGTCACACCTCAACCTCTGTCCTCTGAGTGATGCTCACCATGTCCCTGCGCCCTTCTCTGCAGTTGATATTAGGAGTGTCATTTTAGGGAAACTCTGTAGTGAATTCTTTTCCAAAGACACCGTTGTCCATAGTTTTTCCAACCAAAATCAATAACTTCAGTACCTCTCTCAGAGTTAAACTCATCCAGTAGAAGAATGTCAGTGTAGATATTCTGACATTTGCAAACTTGGTCAAAGGGAAGATATGCTTTGAAATCTGGATGACTTAACTAGGGTCTCAGGTCCTACAGTCTTCTTCCCACAAGAAATACATTGTCTTCTCTCCATGAAACAGCTCTAAGATCCTTCGTTTTGTCAGGGTATTGGGAATAGAGATAGACTTTATAATTTAGTTCGGGGTGGGGGAGGAATGTCCCTATTTTAATATTATTTATAGCTAAGTCAAGGTAAAGAAAGGAATGGTTACAGTTTCCTGACAAGTCTTACAGTGCCAGTGAGGCAGCTATTTCTCCTGACAATTTAGCTTATATTGCTAAATATAGAATTATATTGAGATGTATTGTTTTATTTTCAATTAAAAGTGGTTTTCTCTTTAAAAAAATGCTAGGCTGATGTAACAACCTAGAATACAGCTCAAGGAAGTAAAGAGATGAAGATATGAGAGGTTAGAAAGTTAGGAGGATACGAAAGAGAATGCTGGGTACATGTCAAATAAGAGCTATGAAAAGAAAGAAAGTGAAAGACAAAATATTTCAGGTAAATAACTGACAACCAGAATTCTATACCCAGCCCTACTATCATATTAGAATGACTAGAAAATGAAATATTTTTAAACATTTACAGGTTGAGAGACTACTACTCACATATTTACATTGAAAAAAAAAGTGAGCGAAACTGAATATAGGTAAGAAATTGTTTTAAAAAACCTAATAGTGATACTTTAAAAATTGATGTGATTTGTGGTACCTGGAAACATAGGTCTACACTCCCAGTTTAGGAAATGAGACAGGAGGATCACAAGTTGAAGGCTTGCCTGGTCAGTGTAGTGAAACCCTGACTAAGAAAAAAAGTAAATAAAAGGGATGGAGAGAATGGAGACTGAGATATGGAGTGCTTGCTGCTTATACAGCAGACCTTGGGTTCAGTCCCCGCTTTAACATGTATGCACACATGCACACACATGTGCATCTACTCATACACCTACACATGCAAACAAAGTGAAACAAAAAACCCTCATGTGATTCTGATAAAAACCTTTGGTTAAGATCCACAAATTTAAGACAAAACTGTAAATAAGGGATGATGTGCCCTCGAACTAAGCACATCTTTTGTATGGGAGACACAAAGAGTCATTTTTTAATGCTGTTTTTCATTCTTGTTTCTCAGAAGCTGTTACCTGAAAGAAAGTCACAAAACTAGTGATCATAGAAAGAAGCATGAAAACAGAGGATGCTATTCTGATGCAGGATTCCTTCAGTTACACCAGTATAAAGCTCCACCCCCCTCCTCATGGGTGCTGGAAAGATGGTTCAGGAGTTAAGCCTTTTTCTCTACAGCAGAAGGACTTGAGTTTTGATCCTAGATCCCATGTAAAATTGCTGAGCAGAAATGGTGGCCTGCCCATCCAGTCTTGGAAGGCAGAACAAAGCAAAAAAGAGGTAAGCAATTCAGGATGATTCCCAAAGTCATCTTTAGACCTCCTTCACATATCTATACATCCACACACCCCCCCAGACATTTTATATCCAAAAAAATAGTGCAAAGAAATTAGTTTATATATTGGTAAATCTAAATCAAATATTCTAAATGTGAACCTAACAAGTTAAACATAAAATATAACTAAAATGTTTTATTGAAAATATTATTTTTATGAATTTCCATTTTAGGGGCAATTTTAATTGGTAATTTCATTTAGCTCAACCTAACAGCTAGTGGTAGTTTGAAAGATGGGAGAGCATTTCAGGGGCCAACAAAGTAGTTCTATGGATAAGGCACCTGTTCACAAACCTGACAGCCTGAGTTCAAGCCCCGAAGCTCATATGGCAGAAGGAGAAAAATGACTCTAAACATTGTCCATGCACGACTTTGCTGTCTCTCCCCATCTCTCATAAATAAATAAATAAATATAATATTTATGTCAGCCATCTCTCTAAAAAGGTAAAAGCAACAACAACAACAAAAAGATAGGAAGGACAGACCAAGCCTAAACATTACAAAGATTTTGCATAGCTCAAAAATGAGTAATGTTAGACTTTGTGTATATATTCTAAATGTTAAGAAATATAACCCAGGAAAAATGCTCAGAAAAACTGAGCATAAAATTACCTGGAGTGTAGAATTACCCTGCCAGTTAACAAAAGAATTAAAAATTTTAAACTCAATTATTTCAAAAATAGAAAAGAAAGAAGAAACAAAGAACAGATAAGACTTCATAAGTGGATTTTGAGTTTGGGTTCAAGGCAATACAAAACTTGACTCGCTGCCAAGATATTTACTGGTCCTCCTTTTTCTCAATTGTAAAATTCTGCAAGGCACCTAAAGAGTATTGTATTAGCTAGTTCACGCAAAGGGGATGACTGTGACATAATCAATACTCAGCAAATGTCAGGTCTCTGCCTTCTTCCCCGTCCAATATCCTCACCACCCTGCCTTCAATTTACATGGGGACTGTCTCTCTTCCTGATTCCTACATTATCACTACATCATTCATAATCAGCTTGTTTATATATTTATGAGGAGAGATAGAGACAAAGAGACAGAGACAAAGACAGACAGAGACAGGCCATGGCACATGGTCTACCGTATGGGCTTCTGGGTCTTGAATTCAGGTAAACAGGTTTGCAAGAAAGTGCTGCTGACTTATCTCACTGGCCTAAAACCAGTTTTCTGTATCCTGTGCTTCAGTAGGAGGGTCATGGTGGGCATGCTGTATGGCAGTCTGGCCTGGACTTCTTTGTCAAAGGACTTGAATCATGTCTCTGTCCTTAAGTAACTGCATGATATTGGGAAAATGGTGACTCAAATAGTCAATAGAACTTGAGTTTTCTTATGTCTACTTAGCTATTACGCCATCTGTTTTAGCATCTTCCCATGAGGATTTGTTAAGGTAAAAGGATGGATGCTCTATATAGACTATAAGGTATTGTCTTTTGGCTGTTTGTTAGCTAGCTTTGTGGTCTCTGTGACCAAATACCTGCGAGAAATACTTTATATGAGGAAAGACCGACTTGTGGTTTCAGAAAGGTTGGCCTCTGGTTGGCTGAATTCATTGTTTCTGGGTCATGGGGAAGCAGAACGTCATGGCAGAAGGGATATAGAATATGGTAGACAGGAAGCAGAGGTGGTAAGGACAAGAACATACCCACAGTGACCTGCTTTCTCTACAAAGGCTGCATGTCCCCAAACAGCACCTCCAGCAGGGAACCAAGTCTTCAGTACATGTGCCTCTTAGGGAACATTTCATAATGCAGAGCATGAACCCATGGTCAGGTATGGTAAACACTGGCCCTCATTCTAGCCACTTTTGCTACTCCCTGGCTCTGAACTTTCTCATAACTCCACATTTATGCATTCAGTTCTATTTTTCCCTGAGTGTCTGCTCTATACTGTTCATTCAAAGAATTTGGATGTTTGCAACACCATTAGGCATGAGATGTTACTGAAAAGTTTACTAAAAAAAGGCAGTTACCCACAGATTCAGATTCCATGGAAAAAGTCCAGTAGCACAGTAAACCAGTGTGGCAAACTGCAATGATAAAAGCAATTCTTTGCACACCTCAAGATCTGATGACCTAGCTTTTCCGAGGCAGAGGGACTTAACCACTTCACTTCTGTGTCTGCCAAACTGGGAAAGCCAAGGTAAGGGGCTCTGTGGAGCTACTTCTTTTATCTCCTATTTGTTTTCAGAAGGTATCAGCAAGACCTGGCAAACCATGGGTACAGGTGTGTTTGTAAGGAATGGACTAAAACTACGGAACCACCTCCTGTTTTTTTCTTTGAGCCTGTTTTGACTAACTTGGCTACTGTACTCTGATGATCTTGTTCTTGTTGCTTAATATACTATCTCCAGCGAGACTCCAGGAGGCTCAAGGCCAGGCCCATCGAAGGCTGTACACCTTGTGAACACGTGGCACTTGGGCCCAGGAAGGCTGTCCATATTGTGAGCACATGGAGGTTTGAGCTTCCTGGGTCCTGACATTTTATCTTCACTCTCCTGGGAAGAAATGGAAAATTCTGCCTTTTGGTTTCACTAGAATGCTAAGAAGCGGTGTGCTTTCTACATACAAGAAAACCTACCAGACCCCATACATGACATATCTCACCTGCTTGGAATAGACCTGGCACCAGATAGTGTACAAACCGCTGGGGTCCAGTGCTATAGAGCCCAGGGACTCAGGCTGCTTCCTGCTGCTTCTCAGCAGGTGGACAGCTCATGGTTCCTGAAATCTCACCTTCTTTCTTATGCTGATCTGGTCACTCACAATTTATAGACATGGCCTTTGACAGGAAGTTCTCTTTAGAGAGACAGTCTATGCAATCAATTAGCTCTTATATCATCAAGGGCTTGAGAAATTGTCCAGTAGGATGGATGAATCTGTCTTGATCTCCCCTTCTTCATTGGATGGATACCAAAACTGATGTGCCGAGACAGAGGATCTAATTCCCAATAAAATACAGTGTGAACTTCATTCTTTACATCTCAGACCCAAGGCAGAAAAGTACAAGGAGTAAGGGGAAAAGCGGACAAAAGTTTGGAATATGAGAAGAAAACTCTGTTGCTAGGCTCCTGCAAACAGGTGAGACAGGAGGTTAGATGTGTCATGCACATGTACATATATCCTGCAGGATTTTCTATTCTTAAAAAGGGCCTGGTTTTAACCTCTTTTTGCAGTTACCTCAAACAGGTCTCTACAATGGCTGTCTTTATTCTTCCTGTTTCAAAACAGCACGACACAGCTTTCTTGGCATATGGACTTCCAGAGCAGTCTTGGGACTTAAGACAGGCATAATTCTCCCCTCCTGAACAGCTGGGAAATAAGCGAAAACTAGGAAATTCATTTTATTTGCCTGGCATTGTCTTGCCAAGACATCAGACCCCGACTTCTGTCTTGTTCTTTGCAACCCTGCTTACTTCATATTAAAGATTTCCCTCGTGTCCTACCTAGTCAGGGTTCTCTGAAGAACAGTATCTCTAGAAAGTAAGATATAAAAATAAGTTTATTGGGGCTGGAGAGGTGGTTCAGGGGTTAGGCCTCTGTCTTGCAGGCAGAAGGTCCTGAGTTCAGATCCCAGATCCCATGTATAGACGCCGGGCGGAAGTGGGGGCAGCCTGCGTTTCCAGTCCTGGTAGGGCGGAGCCTGTGAATCCCTGGCAGAGTAAACAAGAAGGAGGTGGAGGCATCCATGGTGGTTCCTGAATTCGGCCATGGTTCTACACACACACACACACACACACACACACACACACACACACACATGAACACACGCATACATGCACAATTGAATACATAATAAAATTTTTTTTTAAATTTAAAAAAAATAAGTTTATTAAACTAACTCATAATAAAAAAAAATAGTGTCCTTCAAAGTTGCTGCCTGTAGCTATTTCATTCTTGACTGGAATGTCCCACAAAGTTGAATGATCCCAAAAGTCTTGAGCCTCTACTTTGCTGGAGGATCAAAGACGCTGGGCTCCAATGTCATGAAGAACAGCTGGGCTCTGATGTCAGCGACCAGTGGTGAATAACAGGAAGGTCTAGAGACCAGACTCCAAAGGCAGTGGAGACAGTGGCAAGGTGGAAAGGATGGAGCTCTGTGTTAACCAAGGATGAAGACAGCGGTGGCAGCAGCAATAAAAAAGCCAACGATATTCTAAAAAATCAGCGACGCTCCGAGAGTGAACTCAACAGTGAGTCGACACAGGATAAGGGAAGAGCAAGTCCTTCCTCCTTGCACTTCCTATTATCTGGTCCACCACTGGAAAGTGTCACCCACGGCGGGCTGGGTTTCCCACACCAATCAAGCAAGTACCTGCAGACTTGTTCAGGGGCCTGCTCCAATCATCAATTCTCCACAGCTGTGCCTCAAACAGTCTGCAGCTGTCAAGTTGACACTAAAATGCAACCATAACACCTTGTCAGCTCAGAGCACAGTTCTTTCTCCCTTTGGTGAAGAAACAAGAAAGCAAGAGACATATCATGGGCCAGAGGCCTCCTGGCTTTGTTCTCTTGGAAGACAGCAGGAACTTGACTAACACTGTCAGAACAGTGATTGGAAAGTGTAGAATGATCCTTGAGATGTGTTGCTAGGATGCTGGGCCATAGGACAGGCACATGTCACTTTCAGTTCCACACACAAGAATTTGGTGTGATTCGTGGCCTTCTTGCCCTTCTTTCTGTAGCTTTCCCATTGCAGCGGTGAACCCCCATGGAAATCTTTTCTTTTTGAAGATCAGTGAAAATGTGTTGCCATCTCCTCATTATGCCGGACTGAGGACACCCAGAACAGAAGCAAACAACACAGAGCAGCAGTTCACGGGCTTGTGTTCCATTCCATCTGCTCCCATGGTGGGGAAACCCCGACCCCTGTGCTCTCGGTGTTTAAAAGTGCCTTGACCATCTCAGATGCCCCATGGAGACTCGTAGGAGATGAGATGAGAAAGAGGCCCAGAAATGTCTGTCTCCACACAGCGTAAGTAGCACAGGTTAACAGCCATTATCGCTGCGACAATAAATCCTTAATTCCCAGAAGTCTTTCTCTAAGCAGAACTCCTCCGGGAATCCTCCTTCCAAAAGCAAATGATTTTGAATCAAGCTGAAATGGGGGATTTATCTTTTGATAAAGTACCTCACATTCTATACAGTTCATTCCATCCAACACCTTCCCTTGCTTCCTCTACATTATCCCCTTGAGACTGGTCGTCTAGAAGTAGTTATCAGGGACTATTTAACATCTCTGTTCATCATAGAAAACACCCACCATGCTCACCAGGCTGAGTTGATGGTGGGAAAAGAGCAGAGTCAGACATTTCAGGAAGATATTTAACTGGAGTTTTCAGACTAAAACTTGGTTACACAGAAAAGCTAAGGATGATTCATTCCTGAGCCTTCTGATTGCCCATGCCGCATTGTTAACTCCCCAAGCTTTCCTCAGTTTGTTGGATTTGGTGAAACTTCACTAATCATGTCTTCTCACTCACTAGGACTAACAAGAACGATGGCATCCTGCCAGCTCCCTGCCCCCCCCCCATTGCGTCTTCACCGAGTCCTCTTGCCATTGGCAAGGTCATGGCAGATGGCATTCTTGAGTCAACCCTCCAGAATTCTGAATTAGCTTGTTGTTCTGGGTCACAAAAGCAGTTCAGTTTCTTCTTGACACCTTGAACCAATCGTCCTACCAGTGAGGACTTCCAATTTAGCTGAACCATGATTGGGTTTCTTTATTAGACCTGTGGGAGTTTTAGGACCTCCAAACCTGTCAAAAGACTATGAGAAGGTACACTAAGGGAAAAATCCTATTACTTAGTCACAGATTTTAAAGCTTACCTGGCATCCTATAGAACAGCGCCCTAACTGCTCAGGGCATCTTACCTAGCTGGGGTCAGAAGTAAACCTCTACTCATCTCTTGGATCAGCTGCCTCAGACAATGGGGTGCATGTGGGATCACGGAATCCCATGGGAAGGAGCATAGCACTGCATTTTGTATTACAATTCTATTTTCACTTATATTAAAATGCACTGCATTTTATATTACAATTCTGTTTTCATTTATATTAAAACGCACTGCATTTTATATTACAATTTGTTTTCATTTATATTAAAATGCACTGTATTTTATATTACAATTCTACTTTTATTTATATTAAAATGGACAAGATGTCATAATGATGGGATTCTATAGGTTCCTGATGATCACATTGGCAGAAGAGTTTTTCTTAGGCAAAGAAAGCATGTCTGTATAGAATATGCTGCTATTCTTAAGAAAACCTAATCCTGCCCCTTTCAAGGTAGAGAGAGAGATTCAAGGCTAGACAATTTGTTGGTTTGATTATACCTTTTTTGGGGCTCAGTGTTGTCCTCTGCTGTTGGCATGTTTGGCACTCAGCTGATGTGAATGGCAGAGAAGGCTTGATGAGACCATTTCTACCACTATAATCACTTTATACATATGGGCCCATGGCACAAGCAACTGGTACCTGGGGAAGGGGTTGAGCATAGCAGTCCTTTGCTTGCCGTTGTAAAAGTTTTCTCCACACTGAGTGCTCTCTGCTTTACAATTCTATGGATTGTTTCATCTGTCTTGAGAGTTTCATCCATATACTGTTGCTGCTGTCCTGTCAGTCTTCATCTGTTTATCCTTCCAGGTCCCTTGAGCAGTCAAGCCAACCTAACAGCTACTGCCCAGGAGATTGAATAGTCTGTGCTTGGGTCCATATTCTCTCCTAATCAAACTATATGTTATGTCCAAGTTTCTTCCCAATGGGAGACTGTTCTTCATCACTGTCTTTCAGAGCCTCTCTGAGTACAGCTGTGATACAGTTAGTGCCAGGATACAAATGAACTTTTCCATAAATCAGGTCAACAGATTTCCTTTTTTCTGTTGACTGGTCAGGAAATTTCCCATGAGGCCACTTATGTGAGTCAAAGAAGACATTGTGAAACAGTGAAAATGGATGCCATTGCATCATGGTCAATCTGCCTGTGCCCGCCCCCAGACCTACATATGCCTGATTTCATAAAACAAATTGTGTTTAATGATGGAATGTTGCTGTACATGCCTGACTCTGATTTGGTCCAATGAGATAATTCACAATGCATACCTCGGGTCACAGACTGTTGATATTTTGTTTAACAGTTTGGAGTTCACTTAGTGGTCTTTATTCCTAAGTATCTGGACATTTTAAATACCAAAGGGTGTGCTGGGTCATAAAATGTAGGTTGCATAGAAGTTTTGTACTTCAGCCTGTACTTGATATAGACTTGTCTGCTGCTATAACTCACCCTACAATGACACTCACATAGCTTACTGAGTAAAGGTAATATTGAAACACACTTTCCTTGTGGCATACAATACAAGTGGACCAATTTAGCTTTAACCCTGGAGGGTTGTCCCACAATGCTTTAGTGCACTGCATTTTCTGGAATGTCATTTCTTACATTTTGTGGGGTTTCTCCTCCCTGCTCTGCCATGCCTTTATCATACAAACGCTTCAAGGGTTATTGTTCACCAGGTGTAATTCACAAAATGTCAACAATATAAGTGACCAACATGAAATCCTATGAGCTATCAAGGTTTCTTTGGACTGTGTTAGGACAGTTGATTAACCACAAGGAACGTTAGTATGTACTGCTATTTCAGCCAGGTGAAAGCAAACTGCATATGATTATTCTTACTAATTAAGATGGCAAAAGATAATTTTCACAGTTAATGGTGATACACCAGGGAAAGTGACTAAGCCAGGACAGGACTCGCAGGCAGCAGCAACTACTTAACCTAATTTAAAACAATTTGTAGCCATTCTTTCTCCTGACCAAATCAGTGTTCCACTATCTTCATCTTCCAAGGTGTTGGTAGTGACTAATTTCTGGAGATTCCTGAGGAATATGGTGTCGCTTTTGGTTTTCTCTTTCAACAAGTGAGGCAGATGAGTAATGCCAGGTGTAGCTTCTTAAGTCACCTTCCTGGCCTTCCTTACCTGGATAGCTTTTGTTCCATGGCTCAGGAAAACAAAATGGAATTCTTCCATTTGCCACTATGACCATTTACTTTCAAGAACTGGGGAGTAACCACAGACTTGGTCCATGGACTTGTCTGTAAGATAGCACCTGAAAGATTCCACTTAGTTCCAGATTTCTGTGTGCCCCACTCTATCGTGGAGGTTATCACCATCCATAGAAACTAGCATCGTCCAGTTAGAATCCAATAACTTATGTGTCCTTGGTTCCTCTGGTGAAAACTTGGAGCAAATCTACAGAGTACACATGTCACCTTTCCAGTGTCTTCCTAAAAGGAAATTTGCCTGTCCCTCAGTCGACAGATTCTGAATTTCTTGAACCCACAGAACTGATGAAGAGGTAAAAATTATCATTACAGCTGTTTTAAGCAATTTTCTACCCAACACAACTTTAAGTTTCCCAATTATGTAAGTCTGTATTACATGAAAGGTAGCTGCTAGTCACATGTGATTGCTAAGCACTTGAAGTGTGGCTCGTCTCAATGACATACTTACATGAAAAATGCACATTGGATTTCAAAGCTAGCACAAGTAAATGGTGCAGAATATCTCAATGTTGTATACTAATTTCACATTGAAATAACACTTAGATATAACAAGTTCAACAAATTATTAAAATTGTTATCACCTTTTCTACTTTTCTAATGTCATTATTATAAAAAATTAAATTTACAAGTATGGTTCATGTTATTTTTCTATTGAATTGTCCTGGTGTGCCTCAGTCGGCTAATACCATAACTCCACATAGGATAAAACAGATTACTATTCTAGGCTTCTGGTTTAAAGTAACTGAGCCCATTATCTCTGACAGCCAGTCACTGTTCCCCACTGTCCCTATGGACTACCATTATTATCATTAATGTTAGAGCCCTCTGTTCTATGAAAATAACTTCTGTTGTCACATCTGGTCTAGAGACGAGTCACTACAGGCTGTCCAAGTATGCTGGTGTTTATAAAAGCTCTCTCTTTAAAACAAATAAATATTTTTAAAAATTACTGTCAATACTACAATTTCTTTGGGAGAAGAACAATCCTCTTTAGGAGAAGAGCGTCCCATGCTTCCTCTGAGCTACAATGAGTTGTGACTGGAGAATTTGGAGACCATGGACTCAGGAGCATGGGCCACAGAACCAAACTTGAAGCACTTGCTCAGAACTCCAGTGTGGAGGATATGGTCTTGTGGGCCTCACTGGCAATCTTCCTTCATGTGACAATTATCCTACCACAGGGCTGTAAGGGACTCTCTTCTTCCTGGCCATGTGTTCCAGGTAGAGCTCGTAACCAAGTCAGTCAATTGCATTTTCCTGGTGACAGACATTGGTTCAAAGGTGGTCAACAAGTCAATCCCTCAATTTCATTAGAAGAATAGGAACCTGAGAAGTTAGGTACTCTCCCCTACCCCACCATTTTTCCAATGAAGTCTAGACAGAAGCCAAAGTAAAGAAAAAGCAAACTGTGAGATGACCAAAGTCATACCCCCATCATAGCCATACATGGCCTGTCCAGTCTCTCAACTTTTTGTTTTTTATTATATGAGCAATAAATTTGCTCTTAGCTTAAGATGGTGTTTTGCCTTCTTCACTCACAGACAAAGGCCGGGAGGAGAGGAACTAGCTCTTTTCTCCCAAAGTACTTTCCCAAAGATTTCAGAAGCATGGAGTGGGGCCCAGAGGGAAGAAACCCGTGTGCGGGCAGAGGGCGAGGAGCCAAAGAAGATGAATTGTCTTCTGACATCAGAGAGAAGATAAACGCTGGAGTCAACACACGCCCCCACAGAGGTATATTTAGTAAACTTTTTTCCTCTCAGGGCTTGAAAGATCAAAATTGCTTTTTAAAAATAATAAAAAGGAAACAGCCACTGTGGTTTCTCTCGACACAAGCCCAATTTCTTGGCTGTCACAATACTTCCAAACAGCATGTGTAAGACTTTGCTGGGCTGTCTCTTTTGCTTAAAACCCAAGGCAAAAAATAACAACAAAAGTCTGCAGCTCCAACTGCATGGTAATAGTGGTCGGAGTCTCTGGGATTCCTGGATATCTTAGGCAGCTGTAAAGCAGCTTTGGATAAACGTCATGGGGGCCGGACACGGTGTCGTTGGCTGTTCCCTTTGAGTCTGAGCCACCACCACCTAGGGCAATGGGCCTCGCTGATCTCCCACATGGAACACATGTGTACTGAATTCTTTGCCACCTTGAAACTTATCCCTGCCTCACCCCTCTGCCCACCCCCATTCCATAATCCCCAAGATATCTGCATTCTTCTGTTCCCTACTTCAGTCCAGGAAGGGTACAAAGAAAAAACAGTGGCATACATTCTAGGTTAGCTATTCTATTTTAGAGTTTTGTTCCCATTTTACATTTAGCCCTTAGCTTCACTCTCTTTCACTTGGATTTCTTTGGGAAAAAAAAGTTGTTTAGTCATATTTGGTGAGGTAAAATTTATATACAATAAACTGCCACCATTTTAGCAAATGGGTGAATTTTGGCAAATGGATGCACTTGTGTGGTCACTAGCACCACTATCAACATAGAGGACAGTGTAAATCACCCAAAGAATCATCTCCTACTATGTGTTACCCTTGAATTTGCTCTGTCCCCCGAGGCTACTGCTAGGCATGGCAGATGCACCTCTGTCAGGAGATTGGATGGAACTATAATGGAATTTCATTTAGACAGAATTGCACAGTATACTCCTCTTTATGTTCAGCTTCCTTCCCCAGGATAATGCCTTTGAAGTTTATAGAATCGTGTGTATCAGTAGTTCAGCTCTATTGCTTCGAATAGCAGGTGACTGCAGCAACTATAATTTAATAGCTGTTGTTGGTGGACATTTGGGCTGGCATAAGACAAGCATTTGGAATGCACAAAACTGCTATGAACATATGCAAGTGTCTCCAATATATATATTTGCCCATTTGTTTGTTTATTTGTGTGTGTGTGTGTGTGTGTGTGTGTGTGTGTGTGTGTGTATCAGAGGCTACTGTGTGTCCTTATGGAGGGCTAAGGGTGACTTCAGGAATCATCCTGGATTGCTTCTACCTTCTTTTTCACTTCCCTCTGGGATTTCTCTGGCTCTGCCCACCACAGCCAGAAGTGTAGACTGCTGCCATTTCCACCTGGCATTTTAAAATGGGACCCGGGATCTTAACTCGGGAACTTCTGCTTTCAAGGCAGGGTCTTAACCCCTGAGTCATCTCTCCAGACCTATTTATCCTTTCATTTTCTTAACAGTGACTTTATTTACCTTGCTGTTTTTGTGTTTGGAGACAGAGTCTTGCTGTGTAGCTCTGGCTAATTTGGAATTCTATGCCCAGCTGTACTGAAATTTGCCTTTATGTTTGTAGTGCTGAGGTTATGAGTGTGCCCCCATTCCTAAATCAACAGTGGTTTTCAAAGTGCACATGTAATCTAAATTTAATGGACTCTAATTCACCTCTTAATTTTCACCTCCCCTGACTCCTTTCCTTCGTATATCAGTATGTTCAAGTCCCTCCAGTAACTTCCAAAATTGAGCTAAACAAAGCCAAGATCATTATGGCTTTGTTGAATTCATAGCCCACTCCAGCCACGTCCTTCTTTCTCCTTGCACAACCAAGAAACTCAAAGAAAAGCCTGTGCACCTAATACTTCATTTCCTCCTTTGCCTGTTCCACCTCTCCACTGTGGGAGAGTAATGGACCCAGGCATCATAGGGACGTGTTCACGGTCCATCAGCTGGTGCCCTCTGAGGTCGTCCTGGTCAGGATCTGGCATCGTAGGCATACAGATCTCCCCATCATTGGTTCACAAGGGCTGAGAGTAAGGTTGGATGAGGAAAGATTGTGCAGATGAACAGCAGAGAGTGGGGAAGCCCTTTCAGCACCTTCTTTTGTGACCAGACTCATGCTTTCCACTGGTATCTTTCTATTGCTATTGAAATAGTCATCACATCAACACATTCCCTTGAAAAGGACTAGTGAAAAGTTACTACCGTGACACTATGGTGAGAGGGTCTTCCTCTTGCCTCAGCTGTGACTAGTTCTCAGCCTCGCCATCACCCAACTCACTTTTCACTTGTTCCATCAAGGGACCTTGTCAAGCCCTCACTTCAAGCCCAGCTTCTCTCCCTTTCTGGCCAGTCCCAAGCACTTTATCTACTGAGTCCCCTTCCTGCTTAGCAAATACACCCTGGATAGCTTTCGTGTAATTGAACTCAATAACAGAAACGATTGGCTTTGGGTTGTGTGTCTTCAAGACACTCGGGATCTAGTGAATCATCTGTTATCAGTGTTATGTTCCAGGGTCAGAGAGATGGTTCAGGGCAGGGGAGGGGGCTGGTTAGCCTCTGCCTTGCAAGCAGAAGGTCCTGACTTCTGATCCCAAGTTCCACATAAAAATGCCAGGCAGAAATGGCAGGAGCCTGTACTTATGGCTCTGGAAGGCAGAGCTTGGGAAATCCCAGAGCAAAATCAAAAGAAAGTAGAACCAATCCAGGATGATTTCCACAGTCACCTGGCCTTCCACAGGGACACACAGTACCCTTCGATAAACACACGCACACACACACACACACACACACACACACACACACACACAAATAATAAACAACTAATGTTTTAAAAACCAGTGTTATGTTTAAGGTACAGTGTAATAACCCCACATCAGTTGAAGAAAGCTAGAGCTGCTGGAGACAGCAACTACAAGGGATACAAAAGCATAGGTGAGTGAAGCGTGGGACAGAGCGCATTTGCAGAGTAGTTCAGATGGAGCGGCTGAGGGACTGGTGCGGAGCACTACAGGGCTGAAGAATCCCACTGTCCCCATGTTGCACGAATGCCCAGCGAGCCACTAAACCCTCTAGATTCCAGCAGGAGGGATTGTAAGCAGCCACATGGCCAGGCTGCATTTCCAGCCTCGCTGGCTGTTGGGTGGGATTCCGTGATTCAATTGTCCCAATGGATCATGAACAGAATGCTGACACTTCTAAGCCAAGGGTTTTCAAGAACTGAATGAGCCTCCTCTGTGCTCTTCCCCCATTTACGAACTGTTCTGAGACAGCACCAAGATCCTAAGGAGACCACAGAGCCATGAGATGACAGCGCTCAGCTCCCTGGTGATGTGGTGAAGCAGATCCCCCGTGACTCACGTTGTTACAGGGCAACATGTGACCCCTAATTGTTGCAGTCAGCCTGCAACATCGCAGATAAATGACCATCACATAGCTTCAGGGAACAAGGGTTTATTCTCTTACGATTCCTGGCTATAGTTCTTAGTCCAGCTTGATGGGAGAGCATGCACCAACACCAGGGCCGAGGGAACTGGCCACACCATACTGCATAACAGCTGAGAGATGGACAATCCTTACTTGCCAGACCAGCATGTCTGGCCAAGTGAACAGAAGGATGCCAACTCTCTCAACCAGTTCTCTCTGATTTATCCAGGGCCTAATCCCACCCACCATGGGCTGGGTCTTCCCCATCAGCTAGACAATGTCCTTCAGGTTTGCTCTGGGCTTAACTCAACCATCAACTCTCCACAACTGTGCCCAGAGCTCAAACCCTCAACAGTCAAGTTGACACCTGTGCTTAACTATGACACTAATGTTCTAATCCATGAAATGCTTAAGATCATGTTTATTACTCCAGTCTAACTTACCCTGTGTAATACATCTTGATTGTAGCACATTTGTGGATACTTCACATACATATCTGCAGAGAAAAGAAAATGGAGTGAAATATACCAAGCTGTTAATAATGGCAGTTATCCGTGGGTGGTAGAATTATGGGTGGATTTCATTTTCTTTGTACTTTTCTGCCTTTTCCAAATCTGCTACAATTTGACTGTGTTATTTTCTATTCGTGACAAATGTAAATTCTCTAAATTCAGGTATTTGCACAAAGATAATAGCAGGTTAAAAAAGAACCTCATTACTAGAACACACATAGAAAGTCTACTCAAGTGATAGATTTAAGGATGGAACAAAAGCAAAGCAGAAAGAAAGCAGTTCAACTCCACAATCTTTGAGGACCAATCATGTTAAAAAAAAAAAAAAAAAAAAAAAAAAAAAGAAGGAGAAGAAGAAGAAGGACATTCTGGGTCCGGAGGCCACTGGATTCTTTTTCGTCAGCCTCTGGCTGAGACCTCAGTGTCTCACTCTGCCACTCTTGAGGGGTGGGATTCTGTTTCAGCTCCTGTGATTGTCTGAATTCGGGTTTCCCTTGCAGGTTGTTGTTAAAGCCTGGTCCCCGGCTTTTGGAGCTATTTTGAAAGCCAAGGAGCCTTTAGAATGAGGTCTGGTTGGAAAAAGCAGGTCACGAGGGCTGGGTTCCTGGGGGTCATGCTCTCTCTGGATTTCAACCTCTCTGCTTTCAGGTTGGCCACAAGTGAGGGTCTGAGGTCCTATCTCAAAAACATAAAAAAGGAATGGGGGAGGGGGACACCATGATGGCTCAGCAGATAAAGTCCCTGAGTTCAATCCCAGGAAATCCATGTGGTGGAAGGAGAGACCTGACTTCCAAAAGTTGTCCTCTGACTCTCCCCCATGTCTGTTTGCTCTCTCTCTCTCTCAAGTAGAAAATCAGTGGGGCCAGATGTATAGCTAGTGGCAGGGTGGTAGAACATTTATTTGAGACTCCGGTTTCTATCCAATGAAAAAAAAATTAAAAAACCCAATAGATCTAAATTCTCTCAACATACCTTCTACACAGGCTCTGCAGTCTTCTATCAGTTTACATAGCCCATCAATTACTTCTCTGAGACTCATTGTATGTTGCAGTTCACCTACATGGTTGCTGATAAATCTCCATCAAACAGCCTAAGGGAACAAGGGGTTTATTTTCTCTTAAGATTACTGGTTACAGTTCTTAGTCCAGCTTGACACGAGAGCACACACCAACACCAGGGCCGAGGGAATTGGCCACACCATCACCACATAACAGCTGAGAGATGGACAATTCTTACTTGCCAGACCAGCATGTCTGGCCAAGTGAACAGAAGGATGCTGACTCCTTCAACCAGCTCTCTGTGATTTATTCCAGGGCCTAATCCCACCCACCATAGGCTGAGCCTTCCCCATCAGCTAGATAATCTCCTGCAGTTTTGCTCTGGGCTTAACTTAGCCACTAATTCTCTACAAATGTGCCCAGAGCTCAAACCCTCAACAGTCAAATTGACACCTATGCCTAACTATGACAGTGTATTAATTATTTTTTTCATTGTTGTCATCAAACACCTGACAAGAATTAACTTAAAAGAAAAAGGGTTTGCTCCGGTTCAGAGTTCAAGGGGAAACAATCTATCATGTGAGGGAAGGCATGGAGGGCTGAGGCAGCTGGGTCTCCCATTCAGTAATAAGAGTAAACTGTAAAATGCTGGTGATGCTATAGGATTGATCTGAATGAACTGACATGTATTAGTCGCCTTCCTGGAACTCAGCACATAGTACCTCCAGTTCCAGAGAGAAGTAAGGAAGAATGCAGCGAGAGGGAGTTTTTAAAGCAAAAGGAGGGGGGAAGGAAAAGAAAAAAATCAATAGAGTTTAAGGAACGAGTTGGACAGGAGGCAAAGGAACACCGAGAAGGTGAAATAAAGGATATCTACAAGGAGGGAAAGAAAAGAAATGAAATGAACAGGAGATGCTAACTTCCCAGGACAAAGGAGTATTAAGTGAGGGAAGGGAACTGATAACTAGGGTTTCAGCCGGAGTTCTGGCTGAGGGCTCCCTGGCATAAGAGCGACTCCACCAGGGGGCACTATGGAGCCTTGGCTCCCTCCGCCTGTAATTCACCTTCTCCCCCGGACGCCAGGGAATCACTGACCGAGTTGATGTCATGTCTCCTGGATAGATTCTGCTACTTGTTATTTGAGGGATAAGACAGGCATCGAGCTTTCTGGAGATTAATTTTTGATTTATCGGTGGTAACAATGATTTATTCTGATACACCCCCAGGGCAAAGAAAGGGCTGTAAATATTTTAAATGCTGTTAGCCAGTGCCAAGAAACATCGCTGGCTGGGGAATAGGGCAGATGGGAATTTCAAATCCTTCGCTAAATTACTTAAAGGCAAACTGTGAACACTTGCTAGCTTGTTTAAGACAGAGATTGGGGGTGGGGGGCATTTCAGGCTGTTAACTTTGTTAACTCACATGTGTGTTTTCTCTACCGAGTTCATGGCTTTCCCTACAAATCCAATCAGATTGGATTTCACAGTCAGTCAGGGAAACAGCTCCTAGACCCCTGGGAACAGGAGGCAGTGGTCAGGAACAAGAGGCACCAGCTACTCATGCTCTCTAGCAGATTCTAGGAGCACAGGACTAAAAAGCAAGGCAGAATGTGGGGAGAGCCCTGGACTAAGATTCTTATACTGAACTTTGACTCGGTTTCTCTGCCTGTTAAATGGGATGATCATCCTTGCTATTCTTGCTGGTGTATCAGGATAGAGATCAAAGTAATACCATGTCAGTGCTACACCCCCCCCCCCCAGGGCCCAGTCTCTGTCTCTGCTTCTCATAAGAAGAGACAGACCCCAGGTTTCTCCCTTCTCTTGGTTCTTATGTCAGCCATTCCACACGATGAGAGAGCTCCAACCCACTTGAGCTCTGAATTTCTCCTCTCAGGGCTGGAACTGCACTAGTGTGAGCAAAATCAGGGTCTTGTCTTAGATATGCAAACTTTTAGAGGTTGACAAAAAGTTTAGAAATCAAGATAAATATTGTAATAAGATATTTTAAAATAAAAATTATAGCAAAAAGCTCATCTTGTACAGGATCCCTAATCTTTATTTTATTTAAAATATTATTTATTTGAGAGAAAGAGAGAGAGAGAACATGCCAAGCACAGCCATGGAAATCAGAGGACAACTTTCATAAGTCAGGTCTGTCCTTCTACCACATAGACTTCGGTGATTGAACTCAGGTAAACGGGCCTGTTTACTCACTAAGCCATCTTGTGAATCCCTAATTTTTAAGTAAACACAGGCTTAGTCTTTCCACGTAACAAACCATTTTCACTCTCACTGTGCACAAAGGCAGGAGTTCCCGGTGGATACTCA
Organism: Typhlomys cinereus; assembly: GCA_023101885.1. Lineage (NCBI taxonomy): Eukaryota > Metazoa > Chordata > Mammalia > Rodentia > Platacanthomyidae > Typhlomys > Typhlomys cinereus. The sequence goes on from JALPQD010000771.1 coordinate 460,293, forward strand.
TTCCTCCTTGGGCTCCAGGTTGAGATTCTATCTGTCTGGTCCTTGGTACCAGGGGTGTCTGGTTTTCTTTTCTAATCTCCCACTGTCATAGTTAAGCACAGATGTCAACTTGACTCTTGAGAGTTTGGGCTCTGGGCACAGTTGTGGAGAGTTGATGGTTGAGTTAAGCCCAGAGCAAACCTGAAAGAGATTGTCTAGCTGCTGGGGAAGACCCAGCCCATGGTAGGTGGGATTAGGCCCTGGATAAATCACAAAGAGCTGGTTGAGAGAGTTGGCATCCTTCTGTTCACTTGGCCAGACATGCTGGTCTGGCAAGTAAGGATTGTCCATCTCTCAGCCGTTATGGTGGCCAGTTCCCTCGGCCCTGGTGTTGGTGCTTGCTCTCCCCGTCAAGCTGGACTAAGAACTGTAACCGGACTGTCGTAAGAAAGTAAACTCTTTGTTCCCTTAAACTGTTTGATGGTCATTTATCAGCAACTATGCAGGCTGATTGCAACACCCGCCTTCCCAGGAGACTGAACAGTTTATTTCTTGGCCTCTGAAGCATTGCAAAGCTGGACTGCAGCCCCTGCTCCATTATGGTCAGGATGTGAGATCTTGGGTTAGTGGTTAGAATACTTTATACTTCTATTTCCCAGTCTGCAAACCTTGGTCTCTTCATCTCTGTCTGCTGAGCTATTGTGATAATTGGGTGGGAGCATGCGCACAAGGCACCACTAGAGACCCGTAGAAAGTGCTCAGTAAGCATTAGTCGTCACGGACCATGTCCTCATTCTCAACATGACATGTTCTATTCTCTATGCTAGAGAGATATTACAGTAACTAGAAGCAAGACGAAACCAGGCATGGAAGTTAGCTCCTAAAATAATTTCAGGCATAGCCTGAGCATTTCAGACAGCCTCTCCCAAGAGAGGTTCACGGTTGGACCTCAAATTCACTTACTCAAAGTCCGTGTGTTAGTCCCAGCCCCACAATGCCTGCAGCAGGCACATACCAGGAACAAGCCACCGTGGGACAGCAGCCACATGGGCAGCTGAGCCCTGAGGGTTTGGTGATGGAAAACTCCCTGCCAGTCTGTTGTTGCTCCTGCTCCCCTTTTGAGTGGGATGCTGAGAGAGCTGGATTCACAGCTCCTCTTTAGCAAACGCATAATACTGCGTTTTGTGCCGTTCGCGTATGAGCTGCCATCTGAAATTCTTGCTCTCTTTTCCTTTTCTCTCATCCCCTGACTTATTTTAATTTAATTTAAGCTGCCTTAATCCATTTTGGAACAAGGCAGAGAATAAACACATCCGATCTGTATTTAAAGCAGCTTCCCATTGTGCACCAGTGCATTTCCCAACAATTGCTGCCTGCTGTTGCCTGCATGGCACTGCTTGCGTGTGCCACTTGTGCCAGCCACTATGTTTAAGATCAAGGTTTCTGATGCGTGCCAGGGAGAAAGGCCTGGGGTACACTGTTTTTCAGGGTACAGGGGTCTCACGTTTTGAAGAATGTGCTTAAGGTGGTGCTTCTCAAGTAGGGCCCTGTTGCCCCCTGGAAGGTACTAGATCTAGAGACAGTTCGGGCTATCATGGGCTGGAGCAGGGTGACAAATGGCGTGGCCACTCTCATCACAGTGCTGCCCAGCACTCCACAGTGTGCAGGATGAACCGCACTAGCGTGGAATCATCCACTGTAACGTGCCAGCAATGCCAAGGTAGAAAAACGCTGATTGAAGTGTAGGTGACTTTTAGGAGAAGAACAGGAGCAGAAGCTAGGGAAAGGAAAAGCCAAAAAACCCGTTCCCTCACTTCTCGGGAGAACCTGGCCTCTCCTACCGGGCCGCAGGGAAAACCAGAGCGACGTGACATGAGGTGTTGGGAGGGACCTTACATCCAGTGCTCCATGTTGTCCAGTTGCCTGTCCACTTCCCGCACGGAAAATGCTCCTTGGAGGCTTCCAGCTGTGTTTGGCAAGGGAAGCTTTGGAGAAAGAGGAGAATGAGGAAGGCTGCCTCGGGCCAGCTGTGCTCCTCTAGCTCCTCTGCTGAACTCACACCCAGCTCTTCCCTAGAGAGCGCTGCATATCAGTCCCTCCTTCTGTCCCTCCTAGGCGTCTGATGGCCACAGCCCTACTGCGCGGGTGCTAGGGAATACTCCATGCCCTGTGGTTTCCATATAGCTCGCTCTATTAGGGTTGCTCACAGGAACAGAAAGAGGTGGTCAGAGAGGTGACAGACAGAGGGCAGGTGACCAGCAGATGAATGCAGGTTCATGAAAGTGTGGATGCTGAGAGGCCGTGCATCTGCCACAGGCACATTGGGGAGCTAGGAAAGCCTGGTGCAGTCTGACCGCCCGAGAGCCAATGCGTAGGTTCCCGTCTGAGAGCCTGAGAACAAGGAAAGCCAAAGGCAGGAGACAATCCATGACTCTCTGCTGTTACAACACAATTCCATAGAATGGGCAACTTATAAATAGAAGTTTACTTGGCACACAGGCTGGAAGCTGGGAAGTCTGCAAGCCTGGTGCCAGCATCCGGCAAGCGCCTTTTTCCTGCATCCTAACATGGTAGAAGGAGAGTGAACGTGGAAGACAGAGTGAAAGAGTAGAGGCAAACTCACCCTTTCACAGGGACCTGCTCCCACCATAACTAGCATCCCCCCAGTGACGGCATGGGCAGAGCCTGCGACCTAATCATTCTTAAAGGCCCCCCTCCCAACGCCTCTACAGTCACAGTTAAATTTGCACATGAGTTTGGGGACGATGTCCTGGCTCGGCACACAGGCAGACGATGACTTCAAGCTTCCTCCACATTCTTATTTAATTCAGGCCCTCCATGGACAGAATGACAGCCACCCACACTGAGGAAGACCATCTGCTTGACTCTGTCTGCCAACTGAAATGCCAACATCTTCTGGAATCCCGTCCCTTCAGACTTACCTAGAAATTACATTCAACCAAATATATGACCACGCCTTGGTCCAGTCAAGCTGACACACCAAGTCCCGTCACACCGGCCCCCCATCTTTGTGAACGGTCCCTTGAAAGTCTTGAAACTCTCCACATGTGAGCGTGCTGTCTGTTTCCTTCTGGGCTCTTGGACAACAGTTGCCTGTTTGTTCCTCTATCAACTGCTCTGTGAACACCTACCATGGACTTAGACTCTGCTCTGGGTGCTGGTGCTGCACAGCTAAGTGAAACCAAGACCCTTGCGCGCTGTCCTCTCACCTGGCTGGTGCCACCCACGTGCACCTCACTTCTGTTGGTCAGAAGAGTAGTGTGCCTGTCACAGTTTCATGCCAAGAGTGTGTGTGGCCTAGCAAGGGCCGCTCCTGGGGGCTGGCTAGGTAGCATGCTGAGGTTCTTGGTCCAGGGCAAGAGACAGTGGCCCAGCTATGACCACCGGGCTCTGCCTGAAGCCAGCTGTACACACATAGGTGTGTACCTTTGCACGTCATTAGTTGCATGTCATAAATATTAATACCCTGCTGATGTCACCTTTTCCTTGTTTCCAAGTGGAGTGTCTGGAGTAGGTACAATTAACTTGAATTTTCTGTTTGGAATTAAATGCTTTTTTGGTTTGAGTTATTAGGGTCAGGATAACAGAAGTAGGTATCCTATGATATCTGTGAACATCCCGAACCTTCCAGGAGCTTGGAATGATGAAGGGAAGGCTGGGCCCTCTAGATCCTCTTGCAGGATGCCCTGAGCTGACCTGTGATGCTTACTTTGGGGGGAGGTAGAAAGGTGAGAGGAACTGCTCTGAACTCTCAGAGGACACCTGCTCACTCACACCCCTCCCTTTTCAATACCTAAATTTCTGCAGAGCCGTGTGTGTTCCCTGAAGACTGGAACACTGGGCAGCAACAAAGGTGGACCTGGAGCCCCTTGGCACACCCAGCGCGGCCACACGGTGCGGTCCCCTACGCAGCTCAGAATTCTGGAACTCCTCCTGATTCGGTCTCCTTGGTGCTGGGATAACAGGTGAGTGTTGTGCTGAGTCACTTTGAGAGCTGCTGGGTATCAGCTTCTCGGAGAGGCAGGAGAGAATTATGCCTGGTTTCTTCCACATTTGGGGACTGTGCTATGGGTCCTTGGCAGATGATCCTGTCTCCCAGCCAGGGTGAACCCCCTTCCGGATACTTTTACCATGCATACACAGTGCAGTGCCCCCATGATGTTCTTCAAAGCTCTCTGCTGGTTGTGCCTAGACTGAGGAGCAGGACTGAGGGCAAGACTGGCAACCTTGTGCCTGGCATATGAGGTTCACAGGATAGGCGATCATGTCAGGAAAAAATTGTTAGCCTTGGAGTCAATGTATTTGTGTGTGTGTGTGTGTGTGTGTGTGTGTGTGTGTGTCTGTGTGTGTATGCAAGAAGGCATCTGAGTGCAGAGGCCCAAGAGTGACATCAGGAATCGTCCTGGATTGCTCTATTTCCTTATTGCTCTGTGGTTTCCCAAGCTCTAATTATAGGCTGCCTGGCATTTTTATGTGGTATCCAAATTCAGGTCCTTTTGCTTTCAAGGTAAAGGCTTTAACCCCTGAGCCATCTCCTTAGCCCAGAGTCGAGGTCTTGAATTTGAATTCCACTTCACCTCTCTATAACTGTCAGTTTGCAGATGGATAAACTGTTCCTCCTACGTGCAAAGGGAAAATGATTGCTACCAGCTACTGCAGCTGACTACTGACCTTCCTGCTCCGTGCAGCTATGCACATAGATTCTTAGTGCTAGGCACATGCGCTCCAATCCTGGGCTTCTGAGTTAGGTGACTGTAAACTATGCTGTCTAAAATGGCAGAACTTGGGCACTGGGGTTGCCCAAAGCAGCCATAGGCCTCTTCTTCTTCCCACGTGTTCAGAATTCCTGATGTGTTCCTGATGGTGGCCACCCACCTACTTGACCATCTACACTAGAAACTGTCTAGGCTTAGAGAGGGGGTGGTGCACATGGTGCTGAAGCTCTGCCCCCCGGCAGCCCCGCCCAGCGCACATGCACGCCCTCGACGCGCATCAGCAGGGTATTAATATTTATGACATGCAACTAATGCAGTGGGTTATGGAAGCTTCAGGCAGGAGCTTTATGCACAGGAAGCCTTTTATGTGAGGCGGGATCTTGGATGCGGGAAGCAGCAGGCACAGGCACAGAGAAGAGGCTTCTGGCCTCTCAGTTTTCTGGATGCCTGCCCTTCACTGCGGCATCTTGAGCGTCTGCACGGAAGGCTGGCTGGCAGCTGTCACAGGCTCTGAGAATTCATCAGCTTTTGAAACTTCTTCTCTAGAATCCCCTCCCCAGCTTGCAGGGCTGACCCCAACCAGAGGGTGGAAAGAGCCCCTCAACTATCTACCCACCCACCCACCTGGAAGCTGAGTGCTTGGGCCAAGTGTGGGTCGGAGAAAAGGATTTCTACCTTCACTGCCACAAACTTGTAGCTTTTCCAGAGCTAAATCCAAGGAGGAACGGTCACACGCACTCCCCCCATCCCCACCCCCACATTCCCAGCACATAGCCCCCAGGAAAAGAGAGTATCAAGCAAGGGCAGTGGTGCCTATCTGTGAACCTGGCACTCAGGAAGTGGAGCAGGAAGATCACAGGGTGAGACCGGCCTGGGCTGCAGGGTAGGAGCCTGTCTCAAGAAAGAAAAACAAAAGGCAAATCTTCTCAATTCCAGTGATATAGCCAAAGGCTCACTCACAGGACCAGTTCTTCATCCCAGTTGGACAATACCCTCACGTGGCTATACACTGGCCATCCTTAGCTCGACTTCTCATGAACTCTTGGTTGGAGGGAGGAGCAGTGGGCAAAGGCTTCCTGGAGAGGAGTAAGGCCCGGCCAGGCCTGCAGCAGGAGCACACCTGTCCTTGGGTCTTTACCAAGGACATCAGCAGTAGCAGAGCCTAACCTGGCCTTCGAGGGCTGTGCCAGCTCACACTGGACACGAGAAGGAGAGTGGCTTCTGGCTGGTCTCTTGCACAGCAAAACTTGGCCACCTGAGAGCCCACTTTGACTCCTCTAGTTCTGTCCCCTAAGCCACTGCTGCTCCCAGTCCCATCTTCACATTTGAATCTGTTTCTCTGGGATTTAAACCTCTTTCCTTTTGCTCCTTCATCAGATTATTTTTCTTCACTTCCGACAGCTCCTCTGCTAAGGAGCAGAGAGAGGAAGCAAGAAGATGAAGACCACCAGTATTCATCTATGCAGCCCAGTTGGGAGAGTGGGATCAGGACTCCAGGAACCATCTTCACCCAGACTAGGCCAGAGACCATCTCCTTACCTCCCAGACCCCATGGTCAGCATAATTCTCCCCTCTTCTTTCTTTCAGTGCCTGGCCAGCTTCCTATCACTGTGCTAACAACACTATTGATTTTGTGCATGTGACTGTTTCCCCAGAAGATCATAAGCTCCTTGAAAGCAAAATCTGTGTTTTGTTTATGTCTTTGAACTTGGACTGCCCATCAGAATCCAAAACAGAACAGACACTTCCTAAGTATCTGTGAAAGGTTCCCTAATCTTACGAAATTCACTAAAGCAAACTTAAGGCCATTATTCCTGTCATTTCTAGTTAAGATCCAGGTGGGACTGAAGTGCGGTGAAGCAGGAAAGACCTGCCTGTGCTCTTGCATGTTTTCCGGAGGGCCATGGAGTTGCTATTGCAATGGCAGAGGGAGAGGAAGGGCCCCGAAAGCCTGACACAAGGCTGGCTGGATGCCACCTTTTCTGCTGTCATGTCATTTCCACAGCAGGAGAGTCCCCTTCTTAAAGCAGAGAAAGCAAGCACTCTTCCAAGTCACCTAGGATGAATGCCAGCAGAACGGATTGTCTGGTAAAGACAAAAATGAGGTTTCACCGTGTCCAATGGCCACCCATCACCTGAGCAAAAGAAAACATTGCTTTAGGATGCACACTGTGCTTTCAGTTCTGGGGAGGACATGGCAATGAGGCAAAACCTACCCCCACTTTCTAGGGGTACCAGTGCAACTGAGGACACCAACCCCACAGTGCTCTGCTAAGCGACTCAGCCAGGGTATAATTATGGTCTGCATTGTGTGGTGTTTCTGTGGGTGTCCTGGAGGTGGGGTAGAGAGGGATGACTCATGGCAAAGGCTGGTGGCATTCTAGGTGATGTAGAGGACTGCAAGGCAGCCCGATAAAAGATACAGAGGTGCAACAGCACAGAAACAAGAAGCTCCAATGTGCACACTGCGTGTTGAGAGCCAGGAAGGAAAGTCACCTCCGCGGGCTGAAGGGAGGGAGGCGGAGGATGGACTGGGCGTTAAAGAGAAAGACCATTTAATGTGGGGACAAGAACAAAAGAAGCAAACAGGTGGACCCAGAGACAAGTTCACTGAGGGTGGTGTGGGAATGCTGGGGTGTTCTTGGGGTCCTTCCCCCCTGCAAATGATAGGTAGGCAGATGGCTAATTTCAGCTGTCAGCTTGATTGACTAAGAAACATCAAGGGAATTAATAAGGCACATATTTGGATATATCGGTGAGTTTTTTTTTTTTTTCCAGAGATGTTTAACTGAAGGAGAAGACCCTTCCCAAATGTGGATAGAACCATCCCATGGGCTGGGTTCTGAGCTGAATGAAAAAGAAAAAGTGTGAAACAGCTGAGGACCAGCTTTACTTCTTCTCTGCTTCCTGATCTGCCTGGATGCGAGAAGCAGCCATGCATTCCTGACCCAGGCTTTCCCTGTCATAATGGACTGTACTTTTAAACAGTGGACCAGAGTAAACCTTCCTCTCTTAAGTTGCTTTGTGTCAAGTATTCGGCCACAGTAATGAAGAAACAGTCAACACAGAAAATTAGTAGTGAGAAGAGAAGTCTTTTTCATAGGCATGGCTGAACTGGTTTGCAGGAGGAATGTGCAGGAGTGTTGAGCTGTGGGCTAGAAAAGGCTTAGAATGTTGGGAACATGGTTTAGTGGGTTATTCTGATGGGAGCAAGGGAGATCAGAACACCTGTAGAAATGTAGATTGCAGAGACCCAGGTGCAGGACTGAGAGGAACAAGGACTGTACTGGAAACCGGACTAGAGGCCACTTGTGTTATATTCTGGCAAAGCTCTGGTTGAATTCTGCCTGTGTCCTGAGAACCTGAGTGAGGCAGAATTCAAGAGTACTGGCTCTTTGATGGAGGAAATTTCAGACAGCATGACATATAGGCTTTACCCAGATTTTCAGTCAGAGAATAGAAAATGGATAAGAAAAATACAAAAAAAGTGCAGTTCAGTAAAAAATAATGTGAACCCGGTTAAGGTTGAGGCCCAAGGGTGGAATATTATGTGTGCTGTTGTTTTTTGTTTTTACATGTGCGCATGTGCGTGTGTGTGCATGTGCGTGTGCGTGTGCGTGTGCGTGTGTGTGTGTGTGTGTGTGTGTGTGTGTGTGTGTGTCTTTCTTTGTATATTGAAAGGCACTGTGTGTGCTTATGGAGGTCCAAAGGTGACTTTGGGAGTCATCCTGGATTGTTCTATATCTTTTTTGCTTTGTTCTGAGGTTTCATAGGTGCTGCCTTCCAGGATCGGAAGTGTGGCCACTGCCATTTCTACTTAGCATTTTCATGTGGGATCTAGCATCTGAACTCAGGTCCTTTTGCTTGCAAGGCAGAGGCAGAGGCTGAGCCATCTCTCCAGCCATGGAATATTGTGTTTTAAAAATGACACATGCTTGGTTGTCCAGTGGACAAAGGGTGGATGACAATGATTAATCTTCATTGTTAACGTGACTGGATTTAGAATCACCCTGCAGACATACCTCTGGGAGTGTGTCTTGATTGTCTCATTGCTGTGACCAATTACCTGACGAAAAGGAAATGTAACGAAGAAAGGTTCTATTCCAGTTCACAATGCCAGGTTCATCGTGGCAGGGAAGTCACAGCAGCAGGAACCAAGGGACTGGGTCTCATTGCATCACAGGCAAGAGCGGAAGCGATGGACGAACACATGCCTCCTTGTTTCTTTTCTGCCTCGTATCCAGTTCTGGGGAATAGTCACGCCCACAATGGGCCGGTCTTCACACTTTAGTTAAAGTGATCAAAACAATCTGGAGAGATGACCAGAGGCTTCTCTATGAGTGATTCAAGTTGGCATCTGAGACTAACCATCACTGTGTGTCTGTGGGGGCATCTCCAGAGAGGTTTAGTGGAGATGGGGAGACTCACCCCAAGTATGAGAGGCACCACCCCATGGGCTAGGGGTTCAAACTGAGTAAAAGGGGGAAATGAGAAAGTGATGAATACCATGCTTCCACCATACAGCCAATGAGCTCCCACCTCAGGGGTGGAAGCCCAGCTGCCATGTCTCCCTACCATGAAACAATGAGCTAAAATAATTCTTTCCCCATAGCTGCTTCTTGTCACCATGATAAGAAATAGTACTAATACAAATCCCTGGAGATCTGTCTTATTTTATGTAGCTTCAGAGTATTTGACCACCTCTCCTTGACAAAGTAACCAGATTTATATTGATAAACAGTTATGTTTCTTCCAGTTTTATTATTAAAATTAGTTGCTAAAATAACATTCTTTTTTATTAACATTTTTATTATTATTTAAAATAACAGTCTTATATACCCATGAATTCACGCATTTGAATCTATAGAATAACTATGTCACGAGATGTGACAGGTGTTCTCAATAGTGTTCCACAGTAGTCCCATTGCTTGAGGGTACCTGTTTCTTTCCCACCAAAATTAAACTTATTTTGCTAACCTAATGATAATGTTATCTCCAGATAATGGTACTGGGCATTCCACATGAGTGGAGCCTCTTTTCACGTGTTTAAAGTCATCTGAGTTCATTTCCTTTTCTATGAATTACATCCTTTGTCTACTTCTATCAAACGTTGGTGCTTTCTTATTAAGTAGGAGTACATATTTTTGCCAGCTGTCATTTGTGCTCATGCTTTTAAAATATTTATTTGAAAGACGAGAAAGAAGGAAAGAAAGAGACAGAGACAGAGAGTAGTACATGGACCTAATGGCATATGGATAGAGGTCAGAGGGCAACTTTTGAAGTCAGTTCCATTTGATAGTCTCTTTCCATTATATGGGCTCCTGAGGCTTGAACTCAGGTCACTAGGTTTTAGAGCTAGTGACTGAGCAATTTCACTGTCTCCCTTTTTTCATTCTTTTTGCTAGTAGTATTTGCCAAAGAGGAATGTTAGGGTTTTATATATGTGGATGAGATTATTATCCTTTTTAAATTAATTTTGTTTTTATTTTTACTCTTTTACAATCTCATCCATGTACACAATGCATTTCGACATAGTTACCTCTTTCTTCCTCCCGCTTCCCCTTGACATTTCCCTAGCATGTCCTCCTCCTGTCTTTATGTCCTAATTTTTTAAATTGGACAATATAAAATAATATGCAAGCAGTAAAAGAAAATACATTAAGGATGTAGATAGTTAAGACTGAGTCCTCAGTTCCACATGGTTAAGAACACATGATAAAGCAGCTCTGTCCGTCTTCTGTGACACCAAGTTCATGGTGCGAGCACACGGAGCCTCCAGCCCCCAGGATGCTGTCTATGTTGTGGGCACACAGAGACCGGACCCGAGGAAGATCATCCCACTGTGAGCATACGGAGCCCCAACCCAGGGAGGCGCCCACATTGTGTGCCCATGGAATCCACCCCATGAGAGATCTTCATGTTGTGAGTACACAGATAGGGAATTCAGAGTTTTGGCAGACAGTGTGGCATGTCAGGCTATTAATCATCCAACTGTCCACAGGTCAGAACACGGAGTGTTGAAATAGTCTCATCTCCTCTCTGCCACCATCTGACGCACATGGAACATGTGCAGTGCCTCCAGGGGGAAATGTGATTTCGCACATTTTACTATTATAAAAATATATAATTGCATGTTTTGTTTTGGACTTGGATAGTTTCAGTTGTATTTTTAATTGTTTGGTTTGTCTGACATACATTTTTATTTTAGGAATGATCTTTTTTCCCACTTAACGATGTAACATGTTAGCATGCACAAGTCATCTTTTATCATGTGAATAGTTATTCTATTATATGAACTCTATACTGTATTACTCAGTTTCCCAAATATAAGCTATTTCCACATAGCATGGCATTATTAAATAATATGGAGTACACCTCTCAAAGGCATCCTAGGCAGCTTAATGTTTGAGCATTAGCTTACAAGTCACTGGGAGATCTGTTTATTTCTGATCCAGTGGTCTAAGGGAACCTGAAGTCTAGCATTTCGACAGGTTCCCAGGTGATGCTCTGATGCCGTGGAGATGATGTGGAACACACAGCTCTTTTCACAGTTCTTAAGTCTTCAATCATGCAGCCTGTCACGAGGTGCTTGTGCTTGGGAGCCATTTCATTCTTTTTGTATGTGGAGGAAAGGGTGTGTGTGTGTGTGTGTGTGTGTGTATGTGTATGTGTAAAGGGGGCATTTGAGTGTGTGTGCGTGTGTGTAGAGGTCCAAGAGTGACTTCAGGAATCATCCTGGATTGCTCTATTTCCTTTACTGCTTCGCTCTAGGGTTTCCCAGACTCCATCTTCCAGGACTGGAATTGTGAGCTGCTGCCATTTCCACCCAGCATTTTTATGTGGGATCTGGAATCTGAACTCAGGTTCTTTTGTGTCCAAGGCAAAGGCCTTATCCAATCCCTGAGCCATCTCTCTAGCCCTCATTCTATTTTTGAAGTTTGAATTCTGCTGTGTTAGCCCTTCAAAATCTGTTAAATTTTCCCTTGTTTGGGATGTTCAGCCCTATTGGGATGCTCCCTACCTATTCTACAGATGTCTTCAGGACAAATTTAATCATCTCTCTTTTTAAGTTCTCCCCATGCCTCCCTGCCCAGGTATGGTCATGATGTGCATTCACAGTACTTGAAGGTCAAAGACGACTTAAATTACTGAAGAAGACTCTCTCCTTCTCCAATATGGGTATTAGTATCTGATTGGGTGGGTGTCAAGATAGGAGAACTGGGTATAGGAAGAGAGTAACCCACAATGGTGTGCTGGCAAATACCTAACAACTGGCACTCTAAAGCAGCAGCAGCAGCAGCAGCAGCAGCAGCAGCAGCAGCAGCAGCAGCAGCAGCTGCAGCAGCCACCTAACATTTGCTGGTCATGATACAAGTTCTCTGTGCACACAGTAGCACAGTAGCAGGGCTGTAGTATTCCCAACAGAAGGCTGTAGTAAATGTAAAAAAAAAAAAAAAAAAGCCTCAATGACAACAGATTACTGCATAATAATTTTAAAATTATGAGTTTTCATGCTAGTTATATTTTTAATGCATTTAGTTGTAAATTTTTAAAATACAGGCCATGTGTATTGAGTAGCTTGCAAAGTTTAAGCAAATTTAACTATCTATTTAACCCGTTTGAGCTGGTCCTGATAGGCTTTTATTTCGGAGGCTAGACTCTGTTCATGGAGAGACAAACATGGCTTTCCTTGGAGACTGTTTCTTCCCAGAAATGGGCAGCTTAGAGGCCGCCCCCAGTCTCCGAGCCTCCTACACGCCAGCTGGAGTCCATGCTGCCAATAGATCAGTGTTCTGCTGCCCCCTGGTTGCAGTTCCTGCCCTCTGCAGCTGCCTAGGAACTCCAGCGTACTACAGAAACCACCTGCACCGCTCCAGAATCTAAGATTCCTGACACAGTCTCCCTTCCATGTTAGCCTTTTGAAACCTATAGGGGGCACGCCGAGCCTTTTGAAGCATATGGGGGGCACACTAAGCCCTTCGGCTCCCTCTACATGCCGGAGCCGCGGGACTCACGGCCCTCTGCAGTCTACAGCGTGGTGAGCTCAGCATCTTTACCAGGTGCGATGGCGCCATCTAGTGCCTCTGATGAGTCATTGACGCGTACGCTCGCTGGTCGCCCCCGTCCTGCGCACCGGGGGGAAGGGCTGCTCTGAGCTGGAGAATTGGATGCCTGCCGTGTGGTTTCATTAGGGAACTCGGCCGGGAAAGTGTCCCTAGACATTGGCTCCCTGGAGCAGCCGGAAAGAAAGGTGAGGAAAGTTCTTGGAAGCACAGCGTCTCCTGCCCTTCTCACGGTGGGGCCGTCTCACCAGAGTGGTCTAAATTAAAAATGAGACCTCTAGCCCTGAGGACCCCGAGTCCATGGCATTCAAGTCTCACAGCCCAAGACCACGTGTCAGAAAACATAAAAACTTTGTTATGCAAGTGTAAAAGACCAGCGTTCAGATCCCCAGTAGTTCACATAAAATGCCAGAGCAAGACTAGCTTCACTGGCACCTAGCTCTGGGTTTGATCCGAGATTTTGTCTAAAAAGAGTAAGATGGGGTAGCCATCTAGGATGTTTCTGGATATCAAGCTTAGGCCAGCCACCGACCGACTGAGTCGGGACCAGGACAGGGGATCCAGGGATCCTGAACTAGGTGGGCGAAGCAGTCAGCGATGGGAAAGAGACACACAACTCTAGTGGAAGGTGAATCTGAGTCCGTTTATTGTGGTACAAAGCTACAGTTTAAGTACAAATTTTTTGGCAAGAAAAAGCCGGTTGCGATGTCATAAGGAACAAAGCAAATCAACCATAAGAGTGAAAGACAATAATTGGGACATAGCCAGTGTTTTTCTATTCTGGAAAAAATCAAGCTTCCTTAAACAATAACTAAAATATCATGTCCTAGGACAAGTTAACTATTAACTGCTGACTAGAAATTCAGTAGACAATGGTTGGTATATTTCTAAAAATTCTTAACCATACATAGCTAAAATTGTAGACGTGAGAAACATATTCTTTATCAAAAGGGTCAGGTTTCTCATACAAGTGGCTTTTAAGGGCTTCATGAGATTCGGCATAGATTTTGTTTTTTAAAGCTTCATAATAATCACACATATAACAAAATTTGTTGTGTAGCCAACTTAAGAAATCCTTAAGAAACTTAAGGAGTTTCTATATTAAATTTTTCATCTCCATTTAATTTAATCAAAGCTGAGGGATATCCCAAAGCTTTTAATGATTTCACTAAATATTAAGCAACAGATACATGCAAGAGCCAAACAGTATTTCATAGAAAGAGAAAACATGCCATGATTTATCCAGGAAAATGGACTTCCTTGAAGCCATTTTCTTCCGATGGTGACTTTGTCAGGCCAGCGGGATGGACTATGTTGTGGCATAGCCCTCCATCATGCACCTGCATGCACACATGTATACATGCATACACATGCACTTCACACATGAAAATGGAAAAAATAAAAAATAAGAGACACTATGGGGGACTGGCAACCCAAATTATCCTGTGTAAAAAGCAATATCTACCTACCTTTATATGTATAATGCATTTGAACACTTTTGTTATTTCTTATTTAGTCCTTTCCACTTAAAAAAATTAATAAATAGAACTGACAGTTCATTTATTAATAGGTCATTATCTGTAGTTTGTGAAATACTAGGCTAGATCAACCCTGCCTTTCACTGAGAAGAAACAGGGCAAAGAGAGAAGCAATGTGCTCCCTTGCAAGCCAAGGACACATGTATTCAAGGCCCAAAGACCAGGCCTCTGATATTCAATCTTGAGCAGTTCTCTCTCAATTGCCAGCCTCCTCTGGGTTCTGACCAGGCTCCCTTTGCATGGAAGCTCAGAGACACCACTGGCTTTGTCCTGAATCAGTACGACAGGCCTTCAGGTTTAGTGTGCTGATCTCTCAGTGCCTCAGGAGTTTGGGTTTGTCAGTAGCTCTTTCTAACCCCCCACCACGGGATTCTCTACCTCCCTCTGGGAAGGAACTTCTGTTTTAGCACTGAGCAGCAGCAAAGACAAAGAAGCGCCCTGCTAGTGGGGAGAAGGTCATGGCAAGTAAAACAGGTCGTAGTGGCATTTTCACTCCAAGTCACAGGCTGAAAGGCAGCCTCTGTGGTGATGTATGTATGCACTAATTTTTGAGACAGGGTCTCACTCTGTAGCACAGTCTCAAGTTCCTGTCAGTCCTCCCGCCTCAGCTTCCCAAGTGCTGGAGTTTCTGGCATGTGCCACCATACCTGGCCCTTGGGACTTAACTTTTAAAGGTTAAAGATCTTAAGAATGAGCCAGTGAGATGGCTCAGCAGGTAAGGTGCTCCCTAGAGGAGGGAAAAGTTGGCACTCATGGACTCCAGACATGGAATGCCATGAGGGGCTAGGGTGCCATGGAGCCTAGGCATGGAATCTATGAGGAGAAGGAACAAGAAACAGACTCATGGCACTGAGTGCCATGAGGGGCTAGGGTGCCAGAGAACTCATGAGAAATGGATAGCTGAAAAAAGAACTCATGGCACCTTGAGTACCATGAGGGGCTAGGGCGCTGAAGAACTCACGGAGTCTAGGCATGGAATCCATGAGGAGCAAGGAACAAGAAGCCAGAAAGAACTCGTGGTACACGAGGGGCTAGGGTGCGATGCCAAAGAGTTGGAATTCCAAAGCCCATGTAAAGGGGGAACAAGAGAACCAACTCCTATAAATTGTCCTCGACCTTCACATGCCCAACTGACACATTCACTCACTAATAATAATAATAATAATAATAATAATAATAAGATCTTATGTAATCCTCTTCAAGCCAAACAAGTCTGGTTGGTACAGTATTGGTGATTGTTAACAGAAAAAATAAATCTATGCAACTTTGTAGAATGCATTTTGATATATTTTTTTTAATTTTATTCATTTATTTTATGTGTGTGCCCACCAGGGCAGGAAGTGCAGGCCTGGTGTTTTTACATGGGACTTGAGATCAGAACTCAGGACCTTCTGCTTGCAAGACAGAGTCTTAACCCCTGAGCATCGCTCCAGCCCTATTTTTTTAATTTTAAATACTTGGTTCAAGGATATAGTTCAATTGAAAATAGAAAAGAAGAGAAAAAGAGAAAATTTTATATTTTCAATAGAGAAAAATCAAAATAATATCAACATGAAATAACTTTTAGTTTTCTGGAATAACAAAAAATGTAATAATAAAAATGTGGAGTGTAAAAAGCAGTTGAGAAAAGAGTCCAGGTTGTAATCGGTCTGGCGTAAGATAAAAATTCTAAAAACAAAAAAAATATTTGTGTACTTCAGTCTGGCTGTTGGACAAAGCAAACCAAGGCATTGGGATTTCCCCCAAGAACCTCATTCTGGGAGCAGGAAAAGACTTGGCACCATGCCAGTCAGAATGGGATGGATTTCACAAAGTGCAGAACACTTGCCAAATCACCTTTGATGAGAGTCTAAAGGTGGGTGAGGTCACACCTTGACCAGAGCTGTTAGTTACACATACCTGTTTCAACCTTATTCTCACATTGGAACCGTGAAAGTGGGATTTGGGGCAGAACTGCATCTCTGTATGCCTCTTCCCAAGGTGGCCATATTGAATAAATCCTTTTCTGCTTGTCACAGTATAGTAGTTACTCTTTACTATTGCTGTGAGAGAACCCAAAGTCAAGCAACTTAAGAGAGAAAGGGAGATTTATTCAGCTTACAGTTCCAGAGGGAACGTACAGTTTCTCACAGGGGAAGAGGCATGGCTGGCTGGCCAAAGCTGGAGGAGGCTAAGTCACTGCAGACATCTTGGAAGCTGAGAGCTGCAGACTGCTTGCAGCAAAGGCAGACTTCTCCTGGAGGTAGGGTGGGACTAATCCACCTCAAGGCCCACCCCTTGTGACTGCCTTCCTCCAGCAAGGCTCCACCTCTCAAGATGCCATGACCTTGCCAAACATATGAGACTGTGGGGGACACATTTCAAACCATGGCACATAGTTATCTTAATTTTAAAAATTGATCTACTGAAGATGGCTGGCCAAACTCAAGCACAGTTTGGTACCCTAAGTTTGGAAAAAAATGGAGACCACGAAAAGGCACATTCTGGGGTGAGGAAAGACAGGAAGGCCCCAGCAGCTCCTGGAATCGTTTTAGTGCAGGAACATTTTCCTGTCTTCCCCTAAAGTCAGCATCAGCTGCATTTTACCTCTTGGTAAAGCAGAAAATGATCATTTGGATTTTCAAGAAAATTTGGCATTGGGGGGGCAAAAAAAAAAAAAAAAAGAAAATTTGGCATTGATAAGTTTCTTTCCCATTGATGTATATGGAGCTTTCTGTTCTGGCATTCACTCACCTTTTTTTCTGAACCCATTTGATCACAAATTGTCTTTTGGAATATGTGGGATGGACAAGGTTATTGGAACCTGCATCTCTTTCCCTCTCTTGTGTGGGCCGAGTCCTCAGGACTGTCTCTTGTGTGGGCTAAGTTGCCCTTTCTCAGGTGGGTCAATTGATGTTTGTCTGTTGGAATTTGGATTTCTTTATCACCACATTTGAGGTGTAATAACATATTTGGATTTTTCTGGTGTCACTTTGCAGTGCCAGTCGGTGAGGTAAACTCAGTTCTGGAAAATTGTTCATAGATTAAGACCTCTGATCCCTGGGAAATTTGTTTGCTTAAAGAATTGTTTGGAGGCTTGAACTCAAGACTCACTTGTTAGAATGGAACATGTTTCCTGTTACTCTTAACTAGAACAAAAACCTTAAAAAGGGAAGAAAATAGATCAATAGGGAAAAACAGCCAATGACTATAGGTAGGAAGATAGTACACCAAACTGCTCTGTAAATAGCTATTATTATATTCATAAATTTGAAGAGCAATTAGCACTCAGACTAGAAGTCTTCTTCTACAACAGAGGTAGAGGCTCTCAGCACCCTGACAGGATGGAGCCTAGGCCAGTAGAAGAGCAGTAAAGTGGACAACAATGGCCAGCCAAAATATAGAGTACTGGCAACCTAGCAATGCCCACCCCGGAATCAGGCCATCCTAATCTTTCCCCATCCTAAGGCTTAGGGAACCTCAAAGAAGAGGGGGTGGTGAGATTGTAAGAACCTAAAGATGGGAAGGTTCACTGTTGGACGACACATTCCATTCAAGGCAGGACTGCTGCATCCAGGACAGTGAGACTTGTTCTTACCAGAACTACATAATGACTGACATACCAACATACCCCCATAGACTACGAGGAACTAAGAATGATAAGAACACATGGAAACCTTGGGGACTAAAGCTGGATGAGTGGGATGGCCTGAAGAGAGGCAACTCTGTATGACCCAAGAGGCCTGAACTCCCACAAAAGTAGACAAGCCAGAGGAAACCCTGGGGTCTATAGAAGCATCCAGGCAGGAGGGTGGGAGGAAGTGGAATGGATTGATAAGGGGAAGGGGGAGATATGGGAGGGAGGGGAGTGAGGGAAGCAGAGATTAGTACTCAATGTGCTTGTAAAACAAACAAACAAAAAAACTAAAAACAAAATAAAACAAAAATAATAAACTGGACCAAGAAAGAAAAAAAAAAAAACTGTTTGAGGCATCTGTTAATGACAGAAAGGTTTGGGGGCTCCGCTGAGCCTTTGGGTTATGCATAAAGAAACAGGTTATTGAGATTTCTGCTGTGAGATTAAGTCTTCGCCACCTTGTTTCCAGCTGGACTTGAAGCTCACTAGACTTCACAAACTTAGGATGGTGTCTTAAGCCAGAAACGGGGCAAAACCAGTTCTGTCCCTGAAGCTTCTAAAAATAACTGAGTAAGAAACCTCTGGCCATTTCATGTAATTTTTTTAATTCATTACACATTGAAAGCTATTGTTATTAGCATACTCTTTTTGGAGTGTTTGTGAGCTTCTGTGTGTATGAATATGGATGTTTTGAGATTATTTTGGACTATAATTTTTAAACAAGTTGATATTACTTCTTAAAAGTAAAGCTAGTCGCCCGCCCCCCACCCCGGAGCCGCCAGGCCAGCAGCACCGCGCCGCAGGGTCGCGGGCTTTGCCCCCAGGCCCCCCCCCCCCTCCGCGCCGACCTTCCCAGGTGAGCCAGCGGGCAAGAGAGTCCAGCCCAGCCCCGCCCCCCACCCCGGAGCCGCCGGGCCAGCAGCACTGTGCTGCAAGGCCACAGGCTTAGCTCCCGAGCCCCGCCCCGGACTCCAGCCCCTCGCACCCTCCCGCCCCGCGGGCCTCCGCCCCCCCTCTCCCAGGTCGCAGGTGAAGAATTCTGCCATCAACATCAGACCCTCTGCCTCTCTGGCCCACTGGGGACCTACACACGTGGTCCATGGAAGACACACTGCTACTCAGAATTCAATAAAGTCCAAAGGAAACTCAAGCAAAATTGTAAGGAACAGAGGGAACACAGGCCATATATCTGGACTCCACTATAATCATTATATCACGTGGGTGAGATTCTTCTCATCCAGCCCAAAGGGCAAGCACTAGTAATAACTGGCAAGTGTAACAATACCAACTACGTCGATTCAGTGAAAAACACACAGAAACTGAAAGGTCCTAAAAAACAAAACAACAATGTATAAGTCAAAGTTCAGATCTTCGAGAAACAAAACCCAAGAAGACCAATCTCCCACCGAAAGAATCAATCCCATAATGAGGGATTCCGACCAG
Organism: Typhlomys cinereus; assembly: GCA_023101885.1. NCBI lineage: Eukaryota > Metazoa > Chordata > Mammalia > Rodentia > Platacanthomyidae > Typhlomys > Typhlomys cinereus. The sequence goes on from JALPQD010000771.1 coordinate 479,668, forward strand.
AACAAATCCACAGAAAATAGCCATGAAAGCCAGACTCAATATAATGAGTTTCAGAGTATGATCATTACCATGATTAATACAATGAAAGAGGAAATCCGAGAGGAGTTAAACAACCGTATCAACCACTTTGAACAGGAACACAACAGGCACTTGGAGGAGTTGAGAAAAACAGTTCAAGAAACAAAAATAGGTATAGAGCAGGTAAAACAGTCTCAGGCAGAGTTTAAAATTGAACTAAAAGACAAATTATCTTCAACCCAAAACTCAACAGAGAGTCTTATCAGCAGAACAAATGAGGCAGAAAATAGAATTTCAGATCTTGAAGACAAAGTGGGAGAATTAACCAGCTCAATGGAAGAGATTGTTAAAGCCAAAAAGATACTGGAGAGGAACATTCAAGAGATATGGGACACCCTGAAGAAACCTAACATGCGCATTCATGGAATACCAGAACAAGAATCCCAAAATACCATACCGGAGGAAATATTTCAATTCATCATAAATGAAAACTTCCCACAACTAAAGAATGAGAGGCCTATCCAAATACAAGAGGCATTTCGCACTCCAAACAGATATGACCAAAATAGAAAATCGCCACGGCAAATAATAGTCAAAACACTCCACATTCAAGACAAAGAAAAGGTGCTGAGAGCTTCAAGAGAAAAAAAGCAAATCACTTTTAAAGGTAAACCTATTAGAATAACAAATGACTACTCAATGGAAACAGTAAAAGCAAGAAGAGCTTGGAGAGACATACTTCAAGTATTAAATGAGCAAAAATGCCAACCCAGACTGATATATCTGGCAAAACTATCTGTCATGATTGAGGGAGAAAGAAAAATTTTCCAGCACAAAGACAACTTGAAGGGATACATGTCTACAAACCAGGCCTTCAAAAAATGCTAGAAATGATACTCAAGCTTGAAGAAAAGAACAAGCATATCCAGGAGGACAGAAGGGAAGTATAATACCACCAAAACATAAATATCAAACAACATGCTTACAAAATCTACTAAACATAAAAAATGTCCAGAATTAAAAATAATTTCTCCATTATAACATTAAATGTCAATAGTATTAACTCGCCGATTAAGAGACACAGATTACAAACTTGGATTAAAAACCACAATCCAACATTCTGCTACCTTCAGGAAACTCATCTCACCACAAAAGATAGGCACATCCTAAGAATGAAAGGCTGGTCCAAAATCTTGCAAGCTAATGGAACCAGGAAACAGGCAGGGGTAGCAATTATGCTTTCAGACAAAGTGGACTTCAAACCAAAGAAAATTATAAGAGACACGAATGGATACTACATTTTAGTCACAGGTACATTCACCAGGAAGACTTCACAATACTGAACGTATATGCACCCAATACGGGCCCCTCCACATTCATTAAGAAAACCCTACAGCGCCTAAAGCAAGAAATCAACCCCCAAATGATAATTCTTGGGGACTTCAACACCACCCTCTCAACATGGGATAGATCAACAGGTCAAAAGCTTAACAGAGACACTTTGGAACTTAATCAAACCCTGAAAGAAATGGATCTTACAGATCTTTTATCGAACTTTTCACCCACGCACCAAAGAATACACATTTTTCTCAGCAGCACACGGAACTTTCTCCAAAATAGATCACATATTGGGCCACAAAATGAATCTACACATATTCAAAAAAGTTGAAATTCTAACCTGTGCCCTATCAGACCACCACGGCCTAAAGCTGGACATCCACAACACAACAAACAAGAGAAAATACACTAACTCCTGGAAACTTAAAAATATGATGCTGAATGAGAACTGGATTCAGGAAGAAATTAAAAAGGAAATTCAAGATTTCCTGAAAGTGAACGATAATGAAAATACAACTTACCAAAATCTCTGGGACACAATGAAAGCTGTCCTAAGAGGTAAGTTCATAGCTCTTAATGCCTACATCAAAAAAATGGAAACATCAGAAATAAATAACTTAATGATGCAGCTTAAGGCTTTAGAGAAACTTGAGCAATCTGATCCCAAAAGTAGTAGAAGAGAGAAGATTAGCAAAATAAGGAGAGAAATATCTGAAATCGAGATTAAGAAAATGATAGAAAAAATCAACCAGTCAAGAAGCTGGTTCTTTGAAAAAATCAACAAGATTGATACACCCCTAGCTAAATTAACCAAAAGCAAGAGAGAGAAAACCCAAATTAACAAAATTAGAAATGATCATGGAGTTATCACTACTGATACCCAAGAAATCCAGAGAATTATAACATCATATTTCAAAAACTTATACTCTGTGAAGTTTGACAACACAAAAGAGATGGATGAATTTCTAAGTAAACACAACCTACCTAAATTGAATCAGGAAGTTGTGAATTATTTAAATAGTCCTATAACATATAAGGAAACTGAAGAAGTAATCTCGAATCTTCCCACCAAAAAATGTCCTGGACCAGATGGATTCAGCACAGAATTCTACCAGACATTTAAGGAGTTAATAACACCAATACTCCTTAAACTGTTCCATCAAATAGCAAAGGAAGGAACACTACTAAATTCCTTCTATGAAGCTAATATCGTCTTAATCCCAAAACCTAATAAAGATTCACTTAAAAAAGAAAACTATAGGCCGATCTCTCTGATGAACACAGACGCAAAGATTCTCAACAAAGTCTTAGCAAATCGAATTCAAAAACATATCAAAAAGATCATTCACAGGGACCAAGTAAGCTTCATCCCTGGCACACAAGGTTGGTTCAACATACGCAAATCAATAAATGTAATTCATCATGTAAACCAGTCCAAAGTCCAAGACCACATGATACTCTCGATAGATGCAGAAAAAGCCTTTGACAAGATCGAACAGCCTTTTGTGATCAAAACGCTAGAGACAGTAGGAATGGAAGGAACCCTTATCAGTATAATAAAAGCTGTATACAACAAGCCCACAGCAAGGATTATGCTCAATGGGGAACAATTGGAAGCATTCCCACTTCGATCAGGAACTAGACAAGGCTGTCCACTCTCACCGCTTCTATTCAATATTGTACTTGAAGTCTTAGCTGAAGCCATAAGACAAGAAAGGGACATAAGAGGGATTCAAATCGGCAAGGAAGAAGTCAAGCTATCCCTATTTGCAGATGACATGATCTTATACCTGAGTGATCCCAAAAACTCCACCAGGAAGCTCCTGGAACTAATTGAGAAGTTCAGCAGGGTGGCAGGATACAAAATAAATGTGCAAAAATCAGAGGCCTTCCTATATGCCCAGAATGAAAGAAGTGAAAAAGCCTTGAGAGAAACCATGCCATTTACTATAACCCCTAAAAAAATGAAATACCTTGGTATAAACCTAACTAAGGAGGTAAAAGACCTTTACAATGAAAACTTTAAAACCCTAAAGAAAGAAATTGCAGAAGACACCAGAAGGTGGAAAGACCTCCCTTGTTCCTGGATTGGCAGAATCAACATTGTAAAAATGACCATCCTACCAAAGGCAATATACAGATTCAATGCTATACCAATCAAAATCCCAAAGCAATTCTTCAAAGAAGTTGACCAAACAATCTCAAAGTTCATATAGAGGCACAAAAGACCCAGGATAGCAAAAACAATCCTGAGTAACAAAAACACAGCTGGAGGTATTACCATACCAAACCTAAGTCTATACTACAAATCCATAGTTATAAAGACAGCCTGGTACTGGCTCCAAAATAGACACACAGATCAATGGATAAGGATTGAAGACCCAGATATAAGCCCACAAAGTTACAGCCATTTGGTCTTTGACAAAGGGGCCCAAAGAATCCAATGGAAAAAGAACAGCATCTTCAACAAATGGTGCTGGCAAAACTGGATCTCCACATGCAGAAGATTAAAGCTGGACCCGTACTTGTCACCATGTACAAGACTTAATTCCAAATGGATCAAGGACCTTGATATCAGGCCAGAGACTTTAAAAACCATAGTTGAAAGGATAGGGAACTCCCTCGAGCTGATTGGGCTAGGCCAACACTTCCTAAACAGACATCCAATGGCACAGTCACTGCTACCAACTGTCAACAGTTGGGATCTTGTGAAATTAAAGAGCTTCTGTTCAGATAAAGAGATTGTCACACGAGCTCAAAGGCAACCCACAGAATGGGAGAAAATCTTCACTAACCACATATCTGACAGAGGTCTACTGTCCAGAGTGCACAAAGAACTTAGAAAATTAAACTCCAAGGAAAACACTGGCCCAATTAAAAAATGGGCCCTGGAACTTCAAAGAAACTTTACCAGGGATGAAATTAAAATGTCTAACAATTATCTTAAAAAATGCTCCACTTCCTTCTCCATCAGGGAAATGCAAATCAAAACTTCCCTGAGATATCATCTCACCCCGGTCAGGATGGCAAAAATCCACAATACAAACAACGACAAATGCTGGAGAGGATGTGGAGAGAGGGGAACTCTCCTACATTGTTGGTGGGAATGCAGGCTCATACAGCCACTCTGGCGAGCCGTCTGGAGATTCTTAAAGAAATTAAAGATTGAAATGCCGTATGACCCTGCTATCCACTTTTGGGAATAACCCCCCATGCAGCAGAGGTTCGCCTCGATAGCACAAGCTCGACCATGTTCATAGCAGCACTGTTTACAATAGCAAAGTCATGGAATCAACCTAAATGTCCAACAGTTGACGAGTGGATAAGGAAACTGTGGTACATCTATACAATGGAGTACTACTCAGCCATCAAAAATGATGAATTACTGGAATTTGCTGGGAAATGGATGTCATTAGAAACAATTATATTAAGTGAAGTATCCCAAACCCAGAAAATTAAGCGCCGTATGTACTCCCTAATAGGTGGCTCCTAGCACCAAACTCACCCAGCCCACATTGAGACACTCAAAAGTAAACCTATGTAACACAGTAATTGCAAGGATTATGAACAAGAGAGATGGGTTAGGAGGGCCACACCAGAAACAAGGAGAGAGGAGACCATGTTACAGCAGAGAAAATAGGCCTCCATCAAGGTCTGCAAGTAAGTAATGAGAAACCTGGTTAAGTTCACAGACGTTCTTTCCTGATCTCACCAGAAGGGGAGGGCATATAGTCTAGCAGATAAAAAGTAATCATTTTGCAAATGGGTGATGGACCCCTCCCTCAGTGAGGTTTCCTACTCTTATTACATCTACCCTTGAATGTGCTATTACAACAAGACTCCAGTTTAACAGCTTTTTGTCTCTGGCCAGGGGGTGACATACAGTGCCCAGCAGAATGGAGTGAAGGGAATTGCAGGAGCAGCAAAACTGCAAAAGAAAATCAACAAACCACAATCCAGAACTTCAGAGACTCTATATCAATCACATAGAACTAGGCCAGCCTAATCTCCCCCCATCCTGAAGCTCAGGGACATTTGCGGAAGAGGGGGCGGTAAGATTGTAAGAGCAAAAGGATGGGAGGAGCAACGATTTGCAAGATTCTCAACAATAGTTGGGGCCAAAGCAATCATAATGGGACTTTGCATGCCCTGCGCAATGTCCAGCGCACTGTTGCCCTCATAAAGTCTAGCATCTGTTAAGGGCACCGAGACCCCTGGAGGCAAGGGATTGACAGCCATAGTAGTGATCTTATGCTTAAGGGGAACAAGAGAAAGGGCTTATGGAAATGCCACTGGGTCCTTATATGTCATCGGAGAGGAGGACCCAGAGGAGAGTTAGGCGTACACAATAAAGGACTCTCTGGGAATTGGGGGGGAGGCACTGGGGGAAGGGGAGGGGGAGGAGAGGGGAGGGAGGGAACTGGTAAAAAATTTTTAAATGTATAATTAAATTTTTAATAAAAAAAAAAGACAAAAAAAAAAAACAAAGTCTTAGCAAATCGAATTCAAAAACATATCAAAAAGATCATTCACAGGGACCAAGTAAGCTTCATCCCTGGCACACAAGGTTGGTTCAACATACGCAAATCAATAAATGTAATTCATCATGTAAACCAGTCCAAAGTCCAAGACCACATGATACTCTCGATAGATGCAGAAAAAGCCTTTGACAAGATCGAACAGCCTTTTGTGATCAAAACGCTAGAGACAGTAGGAATGGAAGGAACCCTTATCAGTATAATAAAAGCTGTATACAACAAGCCCACAGCAAGGATTATGCTCAATGGGGAACAATTGGAAGCATTCCCACTTCGATCAGGAACTAGACAAGGCTGTCCACTCTCACTGCTTCTATTCAATATTGTACTTGAAGTCTTAGCTGAAGCCATAAGACAAGAAAGGGACATAAGAGGGATTCAAATCGGCAAGGAAGAAGTCAAGCTATCCCTATTTGCAGATGACATGATCTTATACCTGAGTGATCCCAAAAACTCCACCAGGAAGCTCCTGGAACTAATTGAGAAGTTCAGCAGGGTGGCAGGATACAAAATAAATGTGCAAAAATCAGAGGCCTTCCTATATGCCCAGAATGAAAAAAGTGAAAAAGCCTTGAGAGAAACAATCCCATTTACTATAGCCCCTAAAAAAATGAAATACCTTGGTATAAACCTAACCAAGGAGGTAAAAGACCTCTACAATGAAAACTTTAAAACCGTAATGAAAGAAATTGCAGAAGACATCAGAAGGTGGAAAGACCTCCCATGTTCCTGGATTGGCGGAATCAACACATTGTAAAATTGACCATCCTATCAAAGGCAATATACAAATTCAATGCTATACCAATTAAAATCCCAAAGCAATTCTTTAAAGAAGTTGACCAAATAATCTCAAAATTCATATGGAGGCACAAAAGACCCAGGATAGCAAAGACAATCCTGAGTAACAAAAACACTGCTGGAGGTATTACCATAACAAACCTTAGTCTATACTACAAATCCATAGTTATAAAAACAGCCTGGTACTGGCTCCAAAATAGACACACAGATCAATGGATAAGGGTTGAAGACCCAGATATAAACCCACAAAAATACAGCCATTTGATCTTTGACAAAGGGGCCCAAAGAATCCAATGGAAAAAGAACAGCATCTTCAACAAATGGTGCTGGCAAAACTGGATCTCCACATGCAGAAGATTAAAGCTGGACCCGTACTTGTCACCATGTACAAGACTTAATTCCAAATGGATCAAGGGCCTTGATATCAGGCCAGAGACTATAAAAACCATAGTTGAAAGGATAGGGAACTCCCTCGAGCTGATTGAGCTAGGCCAACATTTCCTAAACAGAAATGTTCACAGTCACTGCTACCAACTCTCAACAGTTGGGATCTCATGAAATTAAAGAGCTTCTGTTCAGATAAAGAGATTGTAACACGAGCTCAAAGGCAACCCACAGAATGGGAGAAAATCTTCACTAACCACATATCTGATAGAGCTCTACTGTCCAGAGTGCACAAAGAACTTAGAAAATTAACACCAAGGAAACCAATGGCCCAATTAAAAAATGGGCCCTGGAACTTAAAAGAAATTTTACCAGGGATGAAATTAAAATGTCTAACAAATATCTTAAAAAATGCTCCACTTCTTTAGCCATCAGGGAAATGCAAATCAAAACTTCCCTGAGATATCATCTCACCCCGGTCAGGATGGCAAAAATCCACAATACAAACAACAAGTGCTGGAGAGGATGCTACATTACTGGTGGGAATGCAGGCTCATACAGCCACTCTGGCGAGCCGTCTGGAGATTCTTAAAGAAATTAAAGATTGAAATGCCATATGACCCTGCTATTCCACTTTTGGGAATAACCCCCCATGCAGCAGAGGTTCACCTCAATAGCACAAGCATGGCCATGTTCATAGCAGCACTGTTTACAATAGCAAAGTCATGGAATCAACCCAAATGTCCAACAGTTGACGAGTGGATAAGGAAACTGTGGTACATCTATACAATGGAGTACTACTCAGCCATCAAAAATGATGAATTACTGGAATTTGCTGGGAAATGGATGTCATTAGAAACAATTATATTAAGTGAAGTATCCCAAACCCAGAAAATTAAGCGCCGTATGTACTCCCTAATAGGTGGCTCCTAGCACCAAACTCACCCAGCCCACATTGAGACACTCAAAAGTAAACCTATGTAACACAGTAATTGCAAGGATTATGAACAAGAGAGATGGGTTAGGAGGGCCACACCAGAAACAAGGAGAGAGGAGACCATGTTACAGCAGAGAAAATAGGCCTCCATCAAGGTCTGCAAGTAAGTAATGAGAAACCTGGTTAAGTTCACAGACGTTCTTTCCTGATCTCACCAGAAGGGGAGGGCATATAGTCTAGCAGATAAAAAGTAATCATTTTGCAAATGGGTGATGGACCCCTCCCTCAGTGAGGTTTCCTACTCTTATTACATCTACCCTTGAATGTGCTATTACAACAAGACTCCAGTTTAACAGCTTTTTGTCTCTGGCCAGGGGGTGACATACAGTGCCCAGCAGAATGGAGTGAAGGGAATTGCAGGAGCAGCAAAACTGCAAAAGAAAATCAACAAACCACAATCCAGAACTTCAGAGACTCTATATCAATCACATAGAACTAGGCCAGCCTAATCTCCCCCCATCCTGAAGCTCAGGGACATTTGCGGAAGAGGGGGCGGTAAGATTGTAAGAGCAAAAGGATGGGAGGAGCAACGATTTGCAAGATTCTCAACAATAGTTGGGGCCAAAGCAATCATAATGGGACTTTGCATGCCCTGCGCAATGTCCAGCGCACTGTTGCCCTCATAAAGTCTAGCATCTGTTAAGGGCACCGAGACCCCTGGAGGCAAGGGATTGACAGCCATAGTAGTGATCTTATGCTTAAGGGGAACAAGAGAAAGGGCTTATGGAAATGCCACTGGGTCCTTATATGTCATCGGAGAGGAGGACCCAGAGGAGAGTTAGGCGTACACAATAAAGGACTCTCTGGGAATTGGGGGGGAGGCACTGGGGGAAGGGGAGGGGGAGGAGAGGGGAGGGAGGGAACTGGTAAAAAATTTTTAAATGTATAATTAAATTTTTAATAAAAAAAAAAGACAAAAAAAAAAAACAAAGTCTTAGCAAATCGAATTCAAAAACATATCAAAAAGATCATTCACAGGGACCAAGTAAGCTTCATCCCTGGCACACAAGGTTGGTTCAACATACGCAAATCAATAAATGTAATTCATCATGTAAACCAGTCCAAAGTCCAAGACCACATGATACTCTCGATAGATGCAGAAAAAGCCTTTGACAAGATCGAACAGCCTTTTGTGATCAAAACGCTAGAGACAGTAGGAATGGAAGGAACCCTTATCAGTATAATAAAAGCTGTATACAACAAGCCCACAGCAAGGATTATGCTCAATGGGGAACAATTGGAAGCATTCCCACTTCGATCAGGAACTAGACAAGGCTGTCCACTCTCACTGCTTCTATTCAATATTGTACTTGAAGTCTTAGCTGAAGCCATAAGACAAGAAAGGGACATAAGAGGGATTCAAATCGGCAAGGAAGAAGTCAAGCTATCCCTATTTGCAGATGACATGATCTTATACCTGAGTGATCCCAAAAACTCCACCAGGAAGCTCCTGGAACTAATTGAGAAGTTCAGCAGGGTGGCAGGATACAAAATAAATGTGCAAAAATCAGAGGCCTTCCTATATGCCCAGAATGAAAAAAGTGAAAAAGCCTTGAGAGAAACAATCCCATTTACTATAGCCCCTAAAAAAATGAAATACCTTGGTATAAACCTAACCAAGGAGGTAAAAGACCTCTACAATGAAAACTTTAAAACCGTAATGAAAGAAATTGCAGAAGACATCAGAAGGTGGAAAGACCTCTCATGTTCCTGGATTGGCGGAATCAACACATTGTAAAATTGACCATCCTATCAAAGGCAATATACAAATTCAATGCTATACCAATTAAAATCCCAAAGCAATTCTTTAAAGAAGTTGACCAAATAATCTCAAAATTCATATGGAGGCACAAAAGACCCAGGATAGCAAAGACAATCCTGAGTAACAAAAACACTGCTGGAGGTATTACCATAACAAACCTTAGTCTATACTACAAATCCATAGTTATAAAAACAGCCTGGTACTGGCTCCAAAATAGACACACAGATCAATGGATAAGGGTTGAAGACCCAGATATAAACCCACAAAAATACAGCCATTTGATCTTTGACAAAGGGGCCCAAAGAATCCAATGGAAAAAGAACAGCATCTTCAACAAATGGTGCTGGCAAAACTGGATCTCCACATGCAGAAGATTAAAGCTGGACCCGTACTTGTCACCATGTACAAGACTTAATTCCAAATGGATCAAGGGCCTTGATATCAGGCCAGAGACTATAAAAACCATAGTTGAAAGGATAGGGAACTCCCTCGAGCTGATTGAGCTAGGCCAACATTTCCTAAACAGAAATGTTCACAGTCACTGCTACCAACTCTCAACAGTTGGGATCTCATGAAATTAAAGAGCTTCTGTTCAGATAAAGAGATTGTAACACGAGCTCAAAGGCAACCCACAGAATGGGAGAAAATCTTCACTAACCACATATCTGATAGAGCTCTACTGTCCAGAGTGCACAAAGAACTTAGAAAATTAACACCAAGGAAACCAATGGCCCAATTAAAAAATGGGCCCTGGAACTTAAAAGAAATTTTACCAGGGATGAAATTAAAATGTCTAACAAATATCTTTAAAAATGCTCCACTTCTTTAGCCATCAGGGAAATGCAAATCAAAACTTCCCTGAGATATCATCTCACCCCGGTCAGGATGGCAAAAATCCACAATACAAACAACAAGTGCTGGAGAGGATGCTACATTACTGGTGGGAATGCAGGCTCATACAGCCACTCTGGCGAGCCGTCTGGAGATTCTTAAAGAAATTAAAGATTGAAATGCCATATGACCCTGCTATTCCACTTTTGGGAATAACCCCCCATGCAGCAGAGGTTCACCTCAATAGCACAAGCATGGCCATGTTCATAGCAGCACTGTTTACAATAGCAAAGTCATGGAATCAACCCAAATGTCCAACAGTTGACGAGTGGATAAGGAAACTGTGGTACATCTATACAATGGAGTACTACTCAGCCATCAAAAATGATGAATTACTGGAATTTGCTGGGAAATGGATGTCATTAGAAACAATTATATTAAGTGAAGTATCCCAAACCCAGAAAGTTAAGCGCCGTATGTACTCCCTAATAGGTGGCTCCTAGTACCAAACTCACCCAGCCCACATTGAGACACTCAAAGGGGATGACATACAGTGCCCATCAGGATGGAGTGAAGGGCATTGCAGGAGCAACAAAACTGCAAAAGAAAATCAACAAACCACAATCCAGTACTTTAGAGACTCTATATCAACCACATAGAACTAGGCCAGCCTAATCTCCCCCCATCCTGAAGCTCAGGGACATTTGCGGAAGAGGGGGCGGTAAGATTGTAAGAGCAAAAGGATGGGAGGAGCAATGATTTGCAAGATTCTCCACACTAGTTAGGGCCGCAGCAATCATAATAGGACTGCAAACATAATAGGACTTTGCACGCCCTGTTCAATGTCCAACACACTATTGGCCTCACAAAGTCTAGCATCAGCTAAAGGCACCAAGATCCTTGGAGGCAAGGGATTGACAGCCACAGAAGTGTTCCTATGCTTAAGGGGAACACGAGAAAGGGTTCAGGGAAATGCCACTGGGTCCTTGTATGTCATCGCAGAGGAGGACCAAGAGGAGAGTTAGGCATACACAATAAAGGACTCTCTGGGAATTGGGAGGAAGGCACTAGGGGATGGAGAGGGAGGGAGGGGGAGCAAGGGGTTCGGGGGGGAGGAGGAGGGAGGGAGGGAACTGGTCTACCTATTAAGTTTGTATGAGCGGAAATAATAAAACATGTATTAAAAAAAAAAGAAATGTAAATTCCTGGTCCCCAACCTAGATCTCCTCAGTCCAATGCTCTGAGGGTGACAGCCAGACATCATTTCCACTGAAGTTTGAGAACTGACACTAGATGCCATGGTGGGTGAAAAAGACAAAAATAACATTTGGTCAGAGATGAGGAAAGTCAAGAAATGAGTAGGCTATTAGGAGGGCTTTCGGAAACTGGGTGGATAGATCGAAGTATTACATGATATATCAATTCCAATGAGAAAAACTCATTACCCAGGAAAATTGATTGTTTCCTTTTACTTAGGTTTTTCATTCTTGGTCCATGAGTCCATGAACACACACACACATTTGTACTTATAAACTATAAAAACTGTAATTATAGAAACAATTGTAAAATTTTCTATCTTTTTAAATTTAAAGACATAAATTCTTTATAATGTATTGTGGTTTCTATCACATAAACATTTTAACCATCAAAAAAAAAGTAAAGCTAGTCAAATTTAGAGAATTTGAAACTAAAAGTAAACTAGACTTTACTTCAGGGTGGCCAAGGCAAAATGTAACTGATTGAGATTTTAATTATAAATTCCTTGTTGCTGAAATGTCCAAGCCTAATGCTTCCAAATGTTAATTCTAGAAGCTGAAAAGAGAGAAAAAAAAACTTAAAGGTCTTTTTTTTTTTTGCCTTTTTAAGTGTAAGATTTTTATTAAGGCTGTGATATGTATGAAATGATGGCATAGTTAATCCTGGGTGTCAATTTGACCACACCTGGCATTAACTAAAATCAGCTGTCAGATTACCTGAAGAGATTATCCAGATCAATATAGTACAATACAAAGACCAGCCCTAGATCTGATTGGAACCTCCCAGTAGTAGATCAGATAAAAAGAACCATAGAACAGAAGACTTTGAAGAGAGACTCTCCAGGAATCCTCCAACCTTCAGCCATCACCCATTGGCCTACTGGACTGAGCAGCTCTGAGCCTCCAGGATGTTTGCAGTGACTTAGCTGCCTCCAACTTCAGCCACCAGCCATGTCGCCTCTGCCATGAAAGACTTGTTTCTCCCTTCTGGAACTGTAAGCTGAATAAATCTTCCTTTATCCCTTAAATTACTTGACTTTGACTGCTCTTTCACAGAAACAGTTAAGAGTAACTTATTACAGGTGGATATGCATGTTTATCAAAGATCTTTGTTAACTCTTTCAGTGAAATTTACAGGAGACATATCAGCCTATTTTGTGTATAATTTTTAAATGGCCCATCCATTAAGTTTTATTGAATTAGATAAACCAAAATCTTACATTTAAAGATGATTACATTATTAATATATCAAACATTATAGTAATATTGAAATATTAATAATTAAATGATAAAAAATCTCTAATTTCTTTTTCTAGGCAACTTAATATTTTTAGGATTAGCCTGTATCATGATTTTTGGGCTTTGTCAATGTTTAAAATTGGCTAACTTTGAGCTTGAGAGATGGCTCAGGGGTTAAGACTCGGCCTCCTAATCAGAAGGTCCTGAGTTTGGATCCCAAGTCCCATATGAAAATGCCAAGCAGAAAGGCAGCGAGCCCCTACTTCAGTCTCTAGTGGTGAAGCCTGGGAAATCCCAGAGCAAAACAAGAGGAGATAGAAGCAATACAGAATGATTACCAAAGTCACCCTTGGTCCTCCACAGGGACACACAGTGCCCTCTGACACTTACATACATACATATACACACAAAAATAAATGAAGTTTTTTTTTTAATTGGCTAACTTTGCTACTGAGGTAATTGCTCAGAGATAATACCTTTTGTTGTAAATAATTCTATAAAGGCAAGTATTTTAATACCTTAATATTGGGAAAGCAAAGTTCTCCTTGAGATTTTTTTTCAGTCTTGTTGATGACTGGAAAAACTTTATTTGCTGTGTAGCACCTGATAATTTCAACATTGAAACTCCATTTTGAAGCTTGGTTTTCTTTGCTTTTACCAGGAGTTAGAATTTCTTCCATTTTTTTTCCCTCAGCTCAGTTATTTTATTTCCCTTAGTATATATTTCCTTGGTATATTTCCTTCCTTGAAGCTATCTGTTATTTTATATATTTAAAATGGTAATGTTAGGTCTTCTTCCTTCTGTTAAGAATCTCAGTGTTTAGTAGGATGTTAGATGAGTTAGACAATATATAAAGGAGAAAAATGTTTCAAAACTTAATGTTTATCTTTACTGTCCTATGTCCTTTAATTTAATTAAAAATGTGTAGTCTAACTAAAATTCATGTTTGTCCTTTAAAACAAAACAATAGAGAGTCCTAGGAAACCACAGCAGTTCAAGTCTTTTTTTCAAAAAATGACTTGAAATTGAATGCACTGTCCAGTTACAGATTGTAGAAGCATGAAGAATCTTCATAGGAAAAAGCAAAACTCTGGTAAGGGCTGGAAAAATGGCTTGGGGATTAAAGCCTTTGCCTTGGAAAGGTTTTGCTGCCAGGCAAAGCAGAGCCTGGGAAAGCCCAGAGCAGAGCAATAAGGAGGTAGAGCAATCCAGGATGACTCCCAAAATCACCCCTTGGGTCTGCATAGATACACATAGCCCTCTTCTACACACACCAACACACAAATGTACACACACCATACATACAAAAGAAACAAATTTTGATAAGTACTTTCCCTACAGTTCACGCTATCTAATTTCTTCTGATCACACTTCTCTAAGACTAGATAGCATTTTAACCTGTTAATTTTTTTAAGTTTTGCTGAGTTTATGTGCCTTGAGTTCTCTTCTCAATATGTACATTATTTTAAAAAATTTTAAGTACAGATTATAAGGTGACTAATAAACTTTGTAAGTTTTGAATTTTTCAAACCATATAGAGACTTTATCCAGTGAAGAACTTTATCCAGATATTAGACCATGCTTTTTTTAAAGATTGTTTATCTGTCAGTAAGACCCTATTACTGAAGATGCAACACAAATGTATCACATAACATGACAAAATATATCAACTGGAACTGGTCTGTGGACTTTCTCCTTGCTGGATAGCTTACACAATACCAAGAAATACTATAGAAGCTGCGGGGGAAGAGAAATAATCACAAGCCCCGTCAATGGCATGAGATCTGTAAGTTGCAATATAAATCACCATGGCAACAGGTGACCACCAGTGTTAACAGCATGAGTATCAAGGAGATTTTCTGATTGGCTTCAACACCCACTTGTCAGAATGGTACACATCCCTGTTACTGTAAACTAGAACAAGAACCTGAAAAAGGGAAAGAAAAGGATCAATAGGGAAGACAGCCAATAAACCTATAGGTTGGAAGAAAGTACATCAAACTACTTTGTAGGTAACTGTTATTATATCTATAGAATGGGAACTCACAGTGGAAACCTTTTGGTCTAAAGCTGAATGAGTGAAGGGAAATGCATGTATCAGTGGCGTGGCCTGAAGAGAGGCAACTTTGTATAACCCAAGAAACCTGAACCCCCACAAGAGTAGGTAGACAAGCTAGAGGGAACTCTGGGGTCCATAGAAGCAGCCAATCAGGAGGGTAAAAGAGGTATAATGGATTGATGAGGGGAAAGGAGGGATATGGGAGGGAGAGGGAATGGAGGGAAGCAGGGATTCATACTTGTAAAACTAAAAAAAAACTAAAAACAAAACAAAAATAATAAAGTAGACCAAGAAAGAAAAAAGAAAGAACTTTTTGGGGCATCTGCTAGTGACAGAAAGGTTTGGGGGCTTCGCTGAGCTATTGGATTATAACCATATGTGTGTATGTGATTTGTGAGCATGTGTGATGGACATAAGTATTAACTTGACAATTGAAGGCTGAGTTTTGGGTACATCTATGAAGAATTAGTAGTTATGGTAAGCCCTAAGCAAGTCTGCAGGAGGGTGGGAAAACTCTGGGGCGGGTAGATAAGAGGGAGGGAGCTGATTCAGTAGTTTGGCATATTTTGGTTTATTTGGACAGACTTGCAGTCTGGAAGTATGATTTGCCCCATCTCAACAATCCCTGTGAGTATGGCATGGCCAGTTTCCTTGACTTCTGGTGTTGGTATGAACTTTTCTGCCAAGCTGCCAAGAACTGTAACCAAGAATCAAAAGGAACAATAAAGGTTATAAATCACACATATACACACAAATCACATACAACCATATGCTCACAAATCATACATAAATATAATCAGAAATCAAACATACATATGCACACATATATGCTTACAAATTTCTCTCTTTTCTTTTTCTCTTTGTCACATACACACAGTTCTTGGGGACAAAGTTCTGTCATTCATATATGTAATATCACTACTGCTTGCTTATCTGGGTCCAGGAGCACCTGGGACAGAAAGGTACTTGTCTTTGTTTTTAGAGCTGAAGGAACATCTGTTCCATCTTCACAGAATTTGAGAGGTCGTGACAGAATATAACCCTTGCCTTCTGCTTCCCAAGCCTTGCCTTGCATAAGGTAGACATAGATAACTTACTGAGATGTGTGAGTGTTGGGGTTTCCAGGGATACCATTGTCACTGGTACCTCCATTTGGAGTTCACATGAGGCATTTTAGTGTCTTATATGTGTAATATATTTAGTGACATATTTTAGTCTCTTTTGTCTGATAGCAGTCAGTACTGCCAGCCCAATTTCCTTCTGTTTACTATTTAAGGGATCTTTTTCCTCTTTTCTACTTTATATAAAGTATTCCCAAAGAGCACACACAGCAATCATATTCCTTTTATCTAGAAAGTTATGGTTTGAATGTGAGTTGTCCCTCACAGGCTCATGTGTTTGTATCTTTAACTAATGTTAACATTTATGAAGGTTGTGTCAACTTTAGGAAGATTCTCCTTGCTGGAGAAAGATGTCACAGAGGTGGGCCTTGAGGCTTGATAGCCTGGGCCTGTCTCCTTTATGATAGGTATAGTTACTTGAACTACCTTTGGATTTCTGTTTTCAGGCATGCCTTCAGCTATAAAGTCCACCAAAATGGACTACACCCTCTTTGAAACCGTAAGTCAAATAATTACCCATCCTCCCTTAAGCTGGTTGTATCATAGTATTGTTTCACAGAGGCAAAAGAAAATTAGCTATAATACAATTTTTCTTTTAGATTCTTTAATCTATTCACATTTGATGTTTTCTTGAGTTAGTTAGATTTCCACCTGTCATCTTTGTTGTGCACATATCCTGCATCCCTTTTTTTGTTCCTCTCTTCTTTCTTCACTGCTTTCTTGCACATTAAGTAAGTCTTTCCAATGTAGCATTTTATTTTTTTTCTGGCAGTGCCAGGGTCTGAATCCAGAGCTCCATGTATACTAGACTTATGCTGTACCTCGGAGCTACCGTTTTAACTTCTCAAGGAGTTCTCTAAATATTTGAGCCATTGTTCTCATATCTAGATCATCCCATGCACCAGAACTCACCAGAAACCACTTCTTGCTTATCTTAGCTTAACGCCAGAGGTGAGCTTCTCTGCAGTTCTGCTGCCCTCGTTTCGTTTTTAAAGTAAAGGATTTCTGTGCTCTAACCTTCAAAATCAGAACCTGTATTTTTTAAAAGTTTCTGGTTAATTCTGATGAATAGCAAGTTGGGGGGGGGTCTTTCCTTTTGTAGAAGGTGACTACCCTGGAGGGAAAAATATAACCACTCTCCCAGGGGACAAGACACAGGTGTCTGAGCTCCGGTCTTGCAGTGCCTTTCAAGTCTCTTCTCGCATGCAGTGCTATGTCCCTACATGAGTTCTCTGTGACTTTGTCGGTGTCCTGCCTTGCTGCTGCCTGATCCTCAGAGAAGACAAATGATTTAGGAGGGAGGAAAATGCTGTAGAGGTTTTTGAGCCTCACTTGGTGTTCTTGGAGAAAGTTGTCCATGATAGCCAACCAGAACCCAAACGACTCATTTCAAGAGAGGCATGCCCTCCCTGTGTAATGGTGAGGAAATATTTGCATAAAAGCAAAGGGTAGCTCACCCACTAGTTGAGCATCTGGCAAGTGTCTAGCACGTGCAGGGAATCAAAGCAGGTATTAGAACTGCAATGGCGAATGGGACACATGTTGAGATGCTTTTGAAGTGTCCAAGAGCACGTGGGAAATATTTAACATCATCAAAAAGTTCTGTAAACTGAATCCTGTTCATAATTTATAAGTAACAACACCCTGATTGGACCTGAAATTATTTGGTGGCAAAAACTGATCTGAGCTTCACTTGGCTCACTTTTTACATTTCCCTGCAGAAGTATAAAAGTTCGAGTCACAGATTGCTGTCCCAGACCTCCTGGAGACTGGCACATGCGGTCCAGTATCCACAGCTTACTTCTAAACGGAAATTTTCTGAACTCTGAAACACACCTCGCCCAAAAGTTTCCCATAAGGCCTGGGAGAAATTTCAGAGTCTCAAGGCCCAAGGCGCCCCATGAAGAACATCTGACTGGCCATTGAGATACAGTGATTTATATTTATAACATTTCTTTGTAGATGACTGGAGCTGTGGGCCTCTGGACTTCCACAGCTGGGGACCACCAGATGAAGACTGGCTGGCAGATCTCTGTAGTCTCGTGCTATAGCTTAGGTTATGGCATGACCAACTTTGACATTAGTGGCCAAAAGGAGCAACAGATCCTGTACTGACCCCTCTGAAGAAGGTGGGCAGACAGAAGACTGTAATGTCCCTGCAGCTAATGGCAATGTAGGATGGGACATGCAGAACGGGGACCTACAAAGTCCAGGTGATAAGGTAAGTGGCAAGGCCCAAACCCACAGTCTCGGAGAAGGACCTAAGTCTAAGAAAGACCTCAGTGCCAGAGGTTCCTAAACAAAAGCACAGTTTGCAGGGCACAGATACCAGTTCCTGCCTGGGGCTAAGGTAAACTCCCATGAAGAAGGTCGCACCTTCTCTGCAGCAAGAATGCCTTGATTCTAAGAGGTACCATGAGGACTTTGGAGAGCTCATCTCCCTCCTGAAGTCTAACTTGGCTCTGGAGGCTGGACATGGACTGAATTCTAGAATGACTCCCTCTACGACAAAGCTGCCCTGCAGAGCAAAGAGCCACAAGAAGGAGAAGCTAGGAATTCCTTCAGACCTGGATGCCGTGGTGACATGGATTGGTCCCCAGGAAGCAAAGGTTAACCATCCCCAAAGATAGGTTTGGCTCTTGCCTTACTTCTGGGAGGTGACCTCCAACCCTCAGAACATTATGTCTAATAAGTGAGTTTTTGTTATCCTCCAAGTCTTAAGCCATGACGGATATTCTGACCCAAGTAACACAATGCTTGCTATATGGTTGACTCTTGGATCAAACAGTATTAGTTTGACCTCTGGCAAAGCTGGGGACCCAGGACAGCTGTGTGGATAGTCAGCCATGCCTATGTGATTGGCTCCCAGTAAGAAAACAGACACAAGGCTTGGGAGCATCCATGGTGTGCATAGCCACAAGTCGTTGCCAGAAGGGAGCATTGTCCTCATTGTTGTCACTAGGGGAGACATCTGGAACTCACATATGCTTTCTTCTAGGTCTGGTCCTATGAGGTGAGTGTCTCCATGACCACTTGAGTCCCTCTGCAGTCCCACAGCTGGACTAGTGGGAACCAGCACAATGACGGACTGTCCCACCTGCATCACAGAATTCCAATTCCACTTGGGCTTCTGGGCTACCACAACCAACAATAGTCCTACTCTGCCCACTCCACAGTTTGGGAAGGCTGATGGCTTTGGAAACTGCAGGGTGGTCTGCAAAGTGCGGAAAAGGACCTTTCGAACGCAGTAGGCAGTAGCTTTAGGCAAGAGTCAGAATTCTGCTCTGTTCTTGCAGCTTTGCTTTTCTTAGAGGATATTTTCTTTGATACCCAGCAAATGGAAATAACCTCAGGAGACTTCAAAAGCAGGATGTAGGGCAGCAGACTGTGAGCTCCCTGTCCTGGTTACCTGGTCAGAGCACAAAGAATGCTATCTTCTGCACATTTTCACACCAACCCCCTTTTCTCTTCTCAATAAAGTAAGCTGGACTTGGCTTTCACTGTGGTCCCTCCCTTATCATTCTGGGGCCATTCCGGACTCTCTTCCCTGCCTGCCTTGATCCCTGGATGATGCACATGGAGAGATGGAAAGTTTTTTCAGGCAGCAACAGCCTAGTAGGCTGATTCCTCCCACATCTCCACCAAGCCGAAAGACAGGAAGAGTGCTTCATGAATGCAGGTGACTTCCCTGAGATTAAGGTCATCTTCACCTCTTCCTCCTAAGACATCCTCAGTCCTTCTTCCAGTCACTTCCCGACCAGCAGAATGAGACCAGAAGGCTTTCCACCAACTAACCCAAAGTTGTAGAGTCGCCACTGCTGCCCCCTAGCCTAGGAAAATAAGAAAGGTAGTGAAAACTAGGAAGCTAAGTTTTAGCCTGAGCAGGCATGTCAACTTTGTCCTAAGACTGTTCAACCAGTCTACGTTTGCTTGAAGACAAATCATTTGCGGTTAAAGACGGAGACCCTGGAGCCTTGTCAAAGGGTTTGCATCCTGCTTCAGCTGGCATCTGAGACACTGCCAGCAAGGCAACTACCCTCTGTTCCCTTGCTTTCCCCATTGCGCGGTGTAATCATTCAGTGTATTTTAAATGCATCAGTTTTTTAAGCCCAGATCAGGCACAAGGCAAGCACGGCATTGTTAGCTGCTTTTATTGTAATATGAAAATACATCATTGCGCCCTTACCAAATTACAAAACCTCCCCTCATCTCATTCCTGTCCCCAGTGAATCTGATGTAGATATAAGCACGTCGCAGCCCTCACAACAGCGCTGAGGCACTATGTCAGGAAGCACAAAGCAGAAAAAAGTGACCACGACAGCAACCCCAACCAGGACTCTTAGAGCCGAGTGGACCCATTTTATGGGACCCTTTGGGTTGACGGTGAAGCCCTGCCCAACAGCGCCTGACCCTGAGCGTCCGCTGTCATCTCCTGCTCCGGGCGCAGGTGAGAATGTGAATCTGTGTTCCTGAAGAAGCTGCCGCGCCGCAGGCTGACCAGAGCCTCGAGGAGGTGGAGAGGAGCGTTGCAAGTCCAGAGCCAGATTATCCTGAGTCATCTTCAGCCCCCTTGTTCGCCATCTGTATGTCGCCGCCCTGGTGGCTGTTAGGTACAGACTTTAGAACGTACAACCAAACCTTGTTTTCCATCAACCAAAAGGCCAAGTACATCATTAGTCATTAGATAGCATCTACAGTGTGTAACAGAGATATTTCCTTACTTTGCTGTAAACTGCCTACCTGGTGTCTCCACTGATGTATTTGAAAAGTTTCTTGATTTATGATTTCCTGTGTTCTGTGATAGAAAAACCTCGAAAAACTGTTACTCATGGTGGAACTCATGGGGTAACTCAAATACATGTTCCTGAGCCACAGTCACTCATATTTGGCTCCAGAAAAACTATCTTTTTCCCTTTAAGGTGAGAGCTGTGTTTCTTGTATTAATAGGAGCTGGCTTCAGTGCTGTCCTTACCCACAGTGCAGTACAGGAGGGTTTCCTGAGAAAGAGGGTGTGAGAAGCAGGTAGGAGTGGAAGTGGCCCAGCTGGACAGATCCAAGGTCATTGCATGGCCTGGCCCATGGATGGTCAGCTGTGTCAGCTGGCCACAAGGGACAGCTCTGGGGCAAAGGAATTGGGCATATACCCCAAAACCGTGAGCTGTCATTGGCATCTCAGGGAGAGGCTGCTGCTGTCACTAGGGTAGAGCTGTGGAGATTGCTCATGTGACCTCTTGCCATTAGCTACAACATGGCATCTTGGAGATGACAGCAGTGGTCGCTGTGGTAAGTAGTCATGGATCATCAACATTGTTGACACCCAATGCATTCTACTTCCCTAAAATGCACACCTACTCAACCTCACTGGGGTTGTCTTAGAAGCCATGACGTAGAAATGCTAAAGTGGAAGTCGCTGTAGCAGACACACACATACACACACACACACACCCCACATTAGTAGCTCTGGGAAAGAGTGTTGTGGAGTCAGCTTACACCAGCATAGTCAGGTGCTGAATACCAGAGCCCTGTAAGACAGTATGATACACAACCCTCAGTAAGAACTAAAATATGAACTTACAATTGAACATCATAAAAGTCATAATGCTGGGGGTATAGCTGAATGGTAGAACATTTGTCTAGCATGAAATGGTAAGTCCCAACATTAAAAAAAAGTAAAAATAATTAAAATTCACCATTGTTTAGTTATTTTGCTGATAGCTAAACAGCCCTCAAGGCTGTTTAAGTCAGTGGTACATCTGCAATACAATAGAGTGTGATACAGATCAACCTGCTCCACACTGTGGCGTCATAGTAGGACCTTGAAATTGACCATGGGAAAATTTACACCATGGAAATAAAAAACACCTATCAGAGCTTCTTTTTACTTAGTATGCCAGATACCAAAAATTTACCAGCAGGTAAACTGTCTCCCCTAATAAGTACACACACACACACACACACACACGCACGCATACACAGTTGTATATAAATGTATATACATTACATATATGAATGTGTATTCATATACTTCACACATGCACACATACTTGTATGTATTCATATACACACTTATACACATACGCACAACATACGCACTCATACACATACATATACATGCACACACGCATACACGCACACACGCACACCTGCCAAGTGCAGATACAGCCCAGGACATAAGTGACAGAACTTTATATATTTTGGAGGATTTTTTCCAATATCTTATTTACTTCCTTCCTTCCTTCCTTAATTAATTAATTTGTTTGTGTATATAGATTAGAAGTCAGAGGACATCTTTTGAGAGTTTTTTGCCTTCCACCTTTCAGAGCAGGGTATCTCTCACTTCTACCATTATGCTGCATCCTCCAGGCTAGCTGGCCTATGAATTTCCAGTGATTCTTTTGTTTCTGCTTCCATCTTGCCTTAGGAGTTCTGGAACTGCAGATGAGGAGGATCAAAGGTCAGGCTGTGTGGCAAGCACTTTACCTGCTGAGCCATTTCCCTGGGCCCATTCTTGGAGCTTTAACCAACAGGTACTTGTCAGGAAGGAAGGAAACAGTATGTGGGATTCCTTTGCCCAGCATTCTCACATTTTCCAATGAGGACCCTCCTCCTAATGGGATTTGATGCTTGCAATGCTGGAGGAACCAGTGGTCATCAGAATGTCTCCGATGCCACTCATTGAAAATACCCGCCCATGCCTCAGAGGGCGGTGCTCTGCTTAGCTTGCTCGGTGCTTCGATGAGGACAGCAGAGAAGCCCTCATTCCAAGCCTGCACTGCCTAGCAGGAGACATCGTTTTCCAGCTCCTGACTCCTGGGAAAGAAGGAGTCTGTCCAGTGGAGCAAGATAGAATGACAGAGACTATTATCTACAAAACCAGATTACTTAATCTAGAGTTCTTTGTTGCTAATTGACTCTCAAAGGGCATGTGCAATGGTAAGTCATCTCTATATACCTAGAAGCACACACCATCCTAGGCTAAGCTGCTCTCCCAGGTTCTGCCTGGATCAGGCAAAAGTCTACCAATCTTGTTATCCCACCCGAAAAGGTCTGTGTCTCAATACAGTCACCTGTCCTCAATAAATCAATACAAAACCAAATTAATAGTCAAAAGGACATTTACTCAATATGGCATATTGGGAAAAGGTTTTCCTTGGAGGTTTTGCTGTGGGATCCAGATTTTACAAGAGCAGGATCGGTGCAGTGAAGACTGCCAGAGCTGTGTGAAATCTTTTGGTAGACCAACTCATCCGCTGACTGGCACCAGATACAACAAATTTTCAGTACTCTTTGCAGTTCCTCTCTCTCTTCTCACAGTCTCCTGGGGAAGCTTCAAATTCTCAGGGTCCATTTGTTTTTATAGTCCTGATAACCAGAAGTGGTAGTGGCAGTGGTGGGAGGGGTTTTCAAACTTTGCTTTGTAATTCTTGTGCTATCTGGTTACAGCTTTCACAGGCCACAGTGTTCAGCTTATACAGAATTCAGTATTTTAAACAGGTGCCTCCTTCTGCTACTCCCAAGGTTCTGTGGCAGTAAATCAGTACTAATTAGATAAATTAATTTGGTATGTCTAGGCCTGTAGGCAGACTTCAGTTGCTGCTCCATAGCTTCTGGTACCACTCTTCCTAACCCTGGTGACCAGCAGGAACTGGGTAGTAGCAGACAGGGTAGTAAGAGATGGGGCTAGGGGCCAGGGACTGGCTGGCCCTGCAGCCCAATACCACAGAGTGAAGGGATTCTCCCTCTCCTCAGTCTGCCAGATCTAGCTCAGAAGTGGCAGAACCTTGACCATCTGGACATACAGGATCTTTGGCAGAGGGGACTCACAAGGCTCACAGTAGTGGAAAGGATCTTTGAGGTACAGGGTGAATGAACACTAAGAAAGAGCAAGATCCTCTTGCAGTTGCTTTGCCCAAGAGGCAGCGTCAGCACAATCTAGAGGCTGAAGTGTTTCAATGGCCAGGACATTTCAGTAGCTTACAAAAGTGACAGGTAAGAGCACCAGTGACTGACCGCTGCATCCAGCATGCTCTGTGGCCTCTACATGAGCACCAACACTTCATTTGTCTGTATGCCAATCACCAGTGGGCTATTTCTATTTTGGGGGGGGGATGACTCTAACAAAGCCATGTCCATTTCAAATAAAATGGAAACAGACATCAGTTTTCGGGTCATGAGGATGGCTAAACCTCTTTGTATTTCGTTTTATTTGTTTCTTTACATACTTGATGATATTTAATTGAGATCTATTTACTTCATTTAGAATTCTTTCATCAAGAGAACATTTTTTTTAATTATATGCTCCAGATGGTTTCATGCTTGTCCTAGTTTATGGGTGTTGGTGTAGATCTAGCTCATCACTACATACACAGAAGTACCTCACTCTTGTAAGCTCCTCTGTGAGTGCTTGTATAGGTGGGTGCTGTAGTTACTCCTTCGCTGCTGTGAGACAATACTTAAGCACAGCTAAAGGGGAGACAGGGAAATTTATTTGGCTGAGAGTTTCAGAGGGGGGATACCATCCATTACAGCAGAAAAGGCACAGCTGGCAGGCAGAAGGCGGAAGAAGTTTAGGTCATCATGTTGTGGGTGTTTTTAATGTCCAAGTTCTTGTGTTCAGGAGTCGAAGAGTGGAGCCAGAACATATGTAGAGGATTAAGGCAGATTTTATTAGAGGAGAGAAAGGATGGAACGCATGGACTAAGAGTCTGTGAGGGGCAAGGAGCGCGAAAGAACTCACGGATTCCATACTTGGAATCAATGGGAGTCCAAGCGAGCTAAAGGTGGCTGCCAGGTTCAGGTATTTATAGGGTTAGTCAGGGCCAGGAAAGCAGCTTTCCCTATTGGTTAACTTCAGCTTCTGCAAACCCGACTAGAGCTTTTGGTCCCCTACATCTCATTGATCTGTTCATATTGGATCCCATCCCAGTCAACTTTGTGACTGACCTTAGGGTCCAGCTGTTTCTTTTGAGGAATTTAGCTTCTCTGCAATGGAGAGCTCATCTCCATATCCTTTCATGAGCCCAAAGTTGGGAGAATTTGGTGACCTTATCTCTGTGGAGATTAGAACCAGTTCTTCTAGATTAGTAGGGTGTGTTCCTTCAGGGTAATCCCAGCAGTGGGGAATGAACTTCAAAGACCTTTCCAGCATGGCTCTATTCTGAAACTTCCTAAACCATAAACAACATGGAGGCCCAGAGAGCTAACAGCTGACTGTAAGTAGACGCAGGGAGGGGCTAGCCAACCTCCAGCCCTCACCTGTGATGTGGATCCACCCCCAAAGGGTGTCAAGATCTTCTCAAACATTAACTAGAATTCAAACATATGAACCTGTGGGGGACTTACTTTCAAAGCATAACAGCTGGACATTGCAAAAGTCCAAATGATGTGAGTCATGATGAGTCATGATTCTGTGACATCCTTTGACCTTCAAGAACAACGTGGCTATTGTGATTGAAGAATTGATTTTTTTAGTTAATGTATAGTTTCCATGTGTGGCTTGAAGCTGCCATCATTAGACACTATGGTGTAGATTCATAACAGCTCTGCTGTCATTCACATCTGACTCAAACACACAGTAGTACTGGTGGACCATCTGAAGTGAGCATTCTGTGCTCACTACTGCAGATACACTCTAGGAAATGTCCATGCTAGATCTCTGTGTATTGTGCCACAGAGGAGAGTAAAGCTAGCAGGTGGAGAATTCTTCAAGCTGTGTCCTAGGACTATGTCACAAAGAGAAAGTGGGCAATTGATTTTAGAAAGAAAAGAATGTTTAATGACTTTTAAACACTTTTTTGCTAGCATGTATACACATATATAAAAGTATAGGGGGTGAGTGAATGTGTGTATGCATGTTTGGATGTGTAAACCACTTGGTTTTGATGAAATGGATGCCTTTAGAAATCTGAAGCTCAACAACACTACTGTATTCATATCCTGCAAGAGAAGAACCTCTCTCTCTCTCTCTCTCTATCTATCTATCTATCTATCTATCTATCTATCTATCTATCTATCTATCTATCTATCTATCTCTATCTCTATCTCTCTCTCTGAGCTAGAGTCTTACTCTGTAGCCCAGGCTAGACTCAAGTCTCCTATCTCCACTCAAACCCCCACTGTTGGGTCTACAGATGGGCTTTTAGCATGGATTAATTCCAGCAGTCTTAGCTGGAGAGAGACCTTGTTTAGTCTCCTATCTAAGGTCAGGAATGTGAAGCAATCTGCTGAGATGATTGATTCTCCAAATCCTCCAGAAAATGGGGTTTTATGTATTTAAAGAGAGAAAACTTATGGCTTTCTCTTGCCGGTTTCTTTCTCCTTCTCTTTCTCTTCCCTGCTGTTGATAACGGAGGCCTTTACTATGACAGAGAAGTTCCATACATCCCACACCCTCTAGTGAACTTTTACAGGGAATCAAGGACGTCTCTTCACAGAAGCAGTTCCACACACTGCCTTGCTCTAGGAAGAGGAACTGGCCCCCAAGCAGGATTAAGGTTGGGGGTGCTGTTCTGTGCCTCCTGTCCTCTCCTCTTCGCGTCCCCTTTCTCTTTTCCCTTCTTCACTCCTCCTCCTCTTCTTTTCTCCATCAGGACTGATCTTTATTTCGCCTGCTGGCAGTTCAGGCATGGCCATGTGCTCTGGGGAGCGCGCTGCCTCTGGAAGCCAGGGGCCTATTTATGCCTGACTGTGACTTGGCTCAGCAATATGTGCTACCCTCAGCAGCCAGCCAGAGTCACACCCTAAGGGGAGGCTCTTGCTATTTAAAAGTGTCCAAGCAGGACATAGGAAAGCAGGTATAAAGGTGCCTCTGACCTCTAGCTACTCCCCAGGGTGTGCCGGGGGGTTAGAGGGACCTAATAATGCACTAATGGGGATCTGCTAATAGACTGGTGAGAAGCTAGGGCTCTGCACATACACTGTGCTGGGGGTATCGACAACTGTGGCCTAATTGGGAGAATCTCAAAACCCAGTCCCTGGCTTCCCTCACTTCTTTCCTACATTTTATGTACAAGTTGAAATGTACAAGTCCAGGGTAGGAGGTGCTGAGAGAGGGACAGGAACACAGGTTGGGAGTCCTAGGTTCCTGAAAGCCTGGGAGGCATCTAGGCCTTGCTATCAGTGTTTCTCATGCCTTCTCTCCTGCCTGCTGCTTCACTAGCACTTTGCCTCCTGAACCTCCCAAGTTTCCTCTGGACATGTCTCGGTTTGGCTTGCTTCAGCCACAGCATAAGAGATTTGATGAGACTCAGTCAGTCACCTGGGTATGTCCGACCCTAGTTCTTAGCCCTCTGAGGCAGAGCTGGGCCACACCATACCATACTTTGTTAGGATAGATCATCAGGTATCACCCAAGGCCCTCAGGTTGATACCCACACAATTATCAAGTCAGTTCCTGGGAACCAAGAGCAGAGTGAAACCTTCAAGTTTACTCTTTGCCATTGGTAGCCCCTCCCATCACCCAGGCCAGGCCTCATGAGTGACCGGGTTGGGGTGCATGTGTGCCAATTCTCACCTCATCAGATTCTCATGAGGAGAAAGTGGCATAAAAGATATGAAGGGCCTGATATGTGAAAGGCTTGAACAAAATCCTTAAGTCTCTGTCCTTGTCTCCTAGCCTGAGTCAAGTCTTTATTCCCTCCTGCTTCGTCTTGCTTTTATTTTTCTCCAAGAAAAGGTAAATATTAATGTTGCTACTGAAATTTTTTTCTTAAGATATATGTATTATAACTTAAAATATTTTATTTATTATTATTGAATGTGTTTGTGTATGATGTGGTTGTGCAGGTGTACACATGTGTACAGGTCAGAGGGCAACTCTTGGGATCAGTTCTGTCTTCTCTCATGGGTACTATGACTCAGGTCATCCAACTTGCAGAGCAAGCACCTTTACCCGATAAGCCATCTCTCAGTTACATGTCACGATTTTTAAAAAAGCTGTTGCAAGCTCACCTGTTGCCTGTAGTATTACATAGTGTGTTGACTCAGTCCCTCTCCATGGGCTACATTCAGTGGTCTCGTGGTTACATATCTCTGTGGCTTGTGCCTGTGTTTCTGCCCGCCACATTCTTGAACATGGAACTGATGGAAAGTACATTTAGTCTTGATGGTCCTGCCAAATTGCTTTTCCAAAAGCCATACCAAGTTAATTCTCCAGCAATAATTTGTGAATCTGACGGTCTCCCTGAACCTCCTAGGAACCCTCTGGATGATGGTGGCTGGGAGACTGTAACAGACACTGTTTTGGGGGTCCTGACCTGCCCCTCAATACTCAATATGCATACATAGAACAGAACAGTTTGGGGGTGGGAGCATGGAGACTTGCCTTTAGCCCAAGTCCATCACCAGCAGGTGGTGCCCCTCCCCTAAGCAGGACACATCAGCAGTTCCAACAGAAATGCCCTCTTACTTGGACCCCTGGGAGTCTCCTCTCCCCAGGGCTCCTGGAGGGGCTCCTTTCTCTTGGAGAGCCTCCCTTCTCCTGAGTCCCTTGGGAATCTCCTCTCCTGGGGGCCTCCTGTTCCCTGAGGATTTCCTCTCCCCTGGGCCCAGGTTTAATGTCGTCACACTTGGGTCCTGATTCCAGTTCTGTTTCAATCACCATATGGGTTTTTTTTTTTTTTTTTTTTTTGTCTCTCTGTCCTCAGTTCCCTTTGTGATTAAAAACCATGAAGGAGGCAGAATGATAACTAACATTTAGAAGGATCATGCTGGTTTACAGAAATACCTTTTGTACCACTCTCCCCTCTTCCTTCTCTCTTCCTTCCCTTTCTCTTTCCCACTCCTCCTTTGGGCAAAGCATTTTCATTTACAAAGTGCCTTTCTCATTGATAGTGACTTTATCTGCATTTTCCAGAAGAAAAGAGAAGGTTTAATGGTGATGTGGACTGTCCAAGTTCTCCCAGCTAGTAAGGCAGAATTTTCCAGGTACATTTTAACTTCCTTCAACTTAGCAATATTGGAAAATTCTAGTATTATAATTCTAAAAATCTGAGGACTCATTATAAAAGCATAAAATATATTTGGAGTTTGACCTATTACTTGAATGGGTTCCTAGAACTTTAGTTTTCTCATCTGGAATAATAATAATGAACATTTATCAGAATCAGCTGGAGGTCAGAGGAGAACCAAGAAGGAGAAGATAGTAGCTCATCATTTTAAAGAAGTAAGCACCTGTACTGCTTGCTTATTGGAACTTGAAAACCACGTGTACCTGAAATGTAGATATGTCTGCTGTCTCTGATCCACAGACACACTGGAGAAGGACCCTCTAGGGGAAGGGTCTCTTGTGTCTTTCGGTGGTCTCTGAGGACAAAGATTTCATACGTGCTTTATAACTGGAAAGTATGGGTAAAGGATATCCAGGTGACGTGACCTTGGATGTGGATGCAGCTAACAACCAATTCCTCTTTTCCAAGGACCTCAGGAGAGTCTGCTAAGGGTTACCCACTAGGACCAGAAGGAATGTGCCTCTCTACCCGTGTCCTGGGCTCCTCAAGGTTCACCTCAGGGGGTCAATTACTGGAAGGTCCATCTGGGGTTCATCAAAGAATGGGATCAATGCAAAGACTCCATGAATCCCAGACAGTCAATTAACCTGTGTTAGGAACATGGATCCTGGACTATCAACTTGAGGAACGGGAAAACCTATGCTACCAACACAAAGTCTATGACGCTTCTCTGAAGAGTGGCCATTTTCCTTGATATCTCTATGAATAGTATTTCATTTTTTAATGTTAGCTATGGAGCACATATTTTTACACTTACTGAAATTTTTACCACAGAGTCCTTCTGTTCATTTTTTTGCTTCCACATAACTGAAGCCTGAGGATCTGTCCCACGATGAATCCAGGCATCCTCCATCTTGGGGTTGAGCCTGAGCAAGGCAAATAATCCCTTGGCTACAAACAGAGCGATAGAGAACTGCTGTGTGCATGTAACCACGGCTGGGAATTTTTATGCTCAGTACACATATTGTACTAAAACATTGCAGAAATATTTGGAGAATCTCCTGGATAGTAATTGGCTAGGAAAATTACATTTTGAATATAAAGTATAGTCAAGGATATTTTCTTGGTTATGTTCTTGGGTACATACGTTTAAATTTCTGAACTTTTAGATAAGCCATTAAGTATTTCCTTTCTTATTTGCTATAATACCAATTTTATTGTGTGCTGGAATTAAGTCAGTAAGATTATAGATATGAAAAACATTACCAGGTGCTTACTATAGGACTAACATGAATTTTTTTCATCATTCCTCACAGCACCCCACTTTACAAAAGAAGAACTTGAGGTATAGAAAGGCCACTAGAGGCAAGCACAGGATTCAGAAGAACCAATAGAGATGGAAAGATGTCAGAAGAATCTTTCAATTTTTAAAATTTACTGATTTGTATGCATGTGAGTGCATGTGTGGGGGCTATGGGTGTGCAGCACCCGAAGAAATCAAAGGACAGCTTTTGGGAATCTGTGTTCTCCTTCCTTGCGGGTCCTGGGGATTGAACTCAGATCATCAGGCCTATACAGCAAGAAGTTTTACCCATTGAGTCATCTTGCCAGACCCACCTGAGTCTTAAAGAGGATCAGATCAATAAATAAATCCGAACACATGGACATAGACAACGGATGGAGAACTTAATATGATGTTATAGGTAATAGTTGCACATAAAATGAGTAAATGAAAAAGGTAATTAATTATTCATTCCAAAAAATTGTGGGATCAGTTTTGGAGTTAAATGATAAACACAGATTCTGAAATAACCAGTATCAGGATACCACTAAGTTGGAAAGTGAGAGAGGGGAGAAAAAGGATTTATGTGAGGTGAGGTGGTAGGTGAAAGAGTATCCGCCCCGGGTGAAATCAAGCTAATGCCTAAAACAGGAAAAGTATGAAGCATTAATACAGCCTATGGTGCAGAAGTATGTAGCCAACAGGCACAGAGCCAGGTCAAAGACCAGAAATGACCTCTGGAGGGGAAAACATGGGAGATGCACCTTATAGAAAATCTCACAGCACAATCAGACTTAGACTGTGCTGGGATTGCTTTGGTAATTTTTAAAGCAATAAACAGAAAATACACAATTGCTCACTTATCTAGATCGGATGTGGTGAGTTGACATTGAACTCTAGCAGGTGCCTCTAGAATACACACCATGGTCATTGCTACCATGTGGAAGATACTAGAATCTGGCTACACGCAGGCAGCAAGTATTAGGAAAGGAGGCTTTTTCATTCTGTGGCAATTTCAGTAAGTTGACCCAGGGGAATTCTGCCCTGGGCTCAGACCTGAGGTGAACTGGTGTTTTTAAATATTTTCCTCTATGCGTTTTAAGTGTGTCTCTGGTATCTGGGACACCCAGGGCCAGAAATGGCATCAAGATGTTTCCAAATTCTTTCCTTCAGAATTTTACTGCCATCTCAGGTGGGGTGACTGACTCCCTAGTCACCTGGCTCCAGTAAAGTGCAGTTTTGCTCACTGCAGGGTGATGGTGAAGTGTTGATTTCTAGTGAGACAAATGGTTTGTATAGACAGGGACCATGCAGAAAATCTCTGCCTGAGGTTACACACCTACGAGCATTCTTACAGTCAGCCTCTATGTCTTCCTCATAATGTAGTCTTTACCCAGTGACTGTAATACATGTTTGAAAGCCCTAGTTGGAGGAGAGAAGCATTTTGTCAGTTAGTGGTTGAGTTAATTGTCTTCACAAGTGTTTCTTGAGAATTTGCTGTGTGCTGGGGCAGAAGGGTAACCTTGTCCTGAGCACACAGAGGCAGGCAGGAGGGTTCAGGTCAGAGTGAAGGTACCCCGCCTGTTGAATGGGGTCCTAGATGGAGTGCTGTCTAGGAATCTGTCCTTTTTAAAAATTTTTTTATTATTTATTACTTATTCGATTGTGCATGTATGCGTGTGTGCGCGCGTGTGTATGTATGTATGTATGTATGTGTGTGTGTGTGTGTAGAACCACGGATGAATTCGGGAACCACCATGGATGCCTCCATCTCCTCCTTGTTTACTCTGCCCGGGGATTCACAGGCTCCACCCTACCAGGACCAGAAACGCAGGCCACCCCCGCTTCCGCCTGGCGTCTATACGTGGGGTCTAGGATCCGAACCCAGGACCTTCTGCCTGCAAGGCAGAGGCTTAACCCCTGAGTCACCTCTCCAGCCCCATGTAATCTGTCCTTTTGAAGCGGAGCTAAATTAAATGCTTCAAGATCTAGACCCTCAATTTTCACTGAGGGCATTTCTACTGTTCCAGAGTGATGACTAAGCCCAAGTCTGTCTGTGCTCATGAACTAGGGCCTAATGCATTCCACCACTAAGCAAGGAGGGATCTCAGGCAATCATGTAGCTGACTTTGCAAGCTCAGCCGAGGGAGGGAGGCCTAGGAAGAAGAGCTTGTTCAGTTACACTATTAAGGTCCAACATTTGGGTCTTCAAGTCCAGAGCTTTCCCCACTCAACTTGCCTGGGACAGGGATCCAGATCTCTTTAGGGCAGACAAAAATCTGCCAACTTTAAAACAGACTCCAGGCCCACCATCCCCAGTGCAAATCCAGCGACTCTTCCATTCACAGTTTTAGAGAGGTTTTGGACAAATGCTTGGACAAATTCCTACCCCCAAGGAGTCACAGTTTGATCAGGCACACAGTTCTGGACCCCGAGGCCTGTCCTCTGTAGGTGGCACAAAGCAGCTCCCGCATAAAGACGCGGACACAGACTGCAGTCATTCCCGAGGCTCGCCGGAGCCCCAGGATCAAGCGAGTAGAGAAAGAAGAGCTCCCCGCGGTCTCCAGCGCGGTGCCACCAGCATCCTTCCGCGCTCCCTGGTCCTGGTCCCCGTTCCGCGCGCGCAAAGAGGGGCGCGTGGACGCGCACGCAGGCCGCCGGGGACGCGCCGGCCGCCCGAGGACGCGCACGGGCTGGTCTCTGCCCTAATGCGGCGGCTGGCGGCGAGAGGCGCTTCAGGGGACGCCGGGCAAGTGGCGGCGCCGGCAACGGACAGCTGGGACTGTGCCCAGGGCCGGAGCCCCAGTCCTCGAAGGTAAGGTGAGCGCGGGCACCGGCGAGGGGATGATGGTAGAACAGGGGTCATGGAAACCCAGCGAGCGACACCCCCTCGTTCCCGCCCTCCCCTATCCTTCAGCATCCCTCGACCTGTCCCATCCCCCTCCACCCACATCCTTGAGTCGCTTCCTCTCTGCACGGTCACCTGGCCAGATCCACCAGTTTCCGGCCATATGTGCAGCCCACCCCATCCACCTTTCACCCCGGTGTACCCCAACATCCCTTCTGGCTCATTGGCGGCATCCCCTCCCCCTTCCTGCATCCTCGCTCTTCCTCTTCCCTTTCCGTCCCCGCCTCATCTCTGAGTCTGTACTTCTGCTCTCACCTCCTCACTTTTCAACTCCCCGTTCCACTTGTGTTTTGCTATTTCTCCAGTTGGCTCCTCTCCTTGTCTTCTCCCTCCCCTTCCAACCTCTCGTCCCCGTCATCTGCGGAGCGCCGGTCCCCGTTAGCTCTCTCCCAGTTTGTCCTCCTCGGTTTCTCTTGGCACACCCTGTCCCAGTCCTTTCCCAGCTGTCTCCTTGTTCCTGCCTGCAAAACCATTTCCCCCTGTCTCCGGAGCACCCCCGCCTTCATCTCTTTGCCGTCTAGCTGGGCTGCTACCCCTCACCTTCCCCTACCTGTCCTTCCTGGTGTTGCCCGTAGCGCCTGGGCTTCTGCTCTGCCATACCCGCCCATCGCGTCTACGTTGCGGCGGCGGCGGCGGCCTACGGTTCTGCAGGCCTGGGTACTGGCTGCTGCGGATGCAATCTTTTTGCGGCTCTTGGCGCATGTTTGAGCCGGTTTGTGGCTAGTGAAGAGGGATGTTGGGGTTATTAGGCCTCTATGTGAGCCTTTCCCCTCCAGGAGCTGTTTAGGTTTGTTTCCTAGATAGGCTCAAGGAGGGAAAGAAGTCTGGGAAGAGGCAAGTCCAAAGGAAAAACCCAGAGGTCCCTGGGTCTTATTCTGAGCCCTGGGCTGAAAAGGCCAGGATGCCTTGCTTGAGGGGGTGGACAATGTGGGGTTTTAGCAAGGATTGTTCCTCAACCCCAAGTCAGCACTTTGGCATTGGAAGTGGTCATGTGTGTGGCCCATGGCTGGGCTGAGAGTGGACAGAGTGCTGAATCACTGAGACTGGTCCCTGTGGCAGTCCCTTTCCTACACCAAGCCAGGGTCTACTTGCTTGTCTTCCTTGACTTCTGGCATGGACTAAGGTGTGTGTGTGTGTGTGTGTGTGTGTGTGTGTGTTGAGCAGAGATGCCTCTCTAGATCTGGAAGAATGGATGACAGTGCCTTTCTCCTGTCTGCCTTTCTTTCTGACATGAGGGCTGGAACCTTAACCTTGGGGAACTGCTCTGCCCCAATCCAATCTCCAGGAAGCAAAGGCAGGCCACAGCCTGATTGCTTGTCAGGCAGGAGTTGAATGGGCCAGAGCAGGCAGGTTTGGCTGTCCTAAAACTTACACTTACATAGAAGTCCAGGGTGTGTGTGTGTGTGTGTGTGTGTGTGTGTGTGTGTGTGTGTGTGTGATGGAAGACCCTGGGGATCAGGTCTAATCAGTTGTGACTGTGAGGACAGGCAGAGGGAAGAAGTCAGAGTTCTGACTTCCCTCTCTGAGATTGATGGAGCAGGTGGAACTACATACAGGCCAAGGAGAGAGAGGAGGAAATCTGCCACCCAAGTATTCCATCTTTTGTCTTGACTGAGACAGCTTGATGGAGTAATTTATACCCCTAGTATACCCCCTGAATCTTTGGATCCAGCTGAAGGAGAAAGAGGAGAGAAAGAGAGAGAGAGAGAGAGAGAGAGAGAGAGAGAGAGAGAGAGAGAGAGAGAGAGAGTAATGAGAAAGAGGCACTCATAACTCCTGTCTGCCCTGTGAAATAGGTCCTGGCCTCCCACTTCCCGTCTTTCCGGGACTCCTCTGAAGCCCAGGGGCTTAAATGTGGAGGTTAGGAGTCTATTGTATAGATCAACCCTACTTTGTAAATCTGGGGGACTGGACTCTTCCGTTGATGTTTGGTAATTCAGTATGCACGGCCAGGGGCGTCGTTGCTGGGGAACTGGCTTTGTCGCTCTTCCCTGTCCCCTCCCATCTCGCGCGGGGGTGGGTGGGAAGCTTCCCCTGGCATCAGGGCCACAGCTTCTCCTTGTATCGGAGGAGGCATCACCTGCAACTGTTGTCGGAAGCTGATTGGATCACGTCTCTGACGTCAAAGTGCTTGATTGGGGCTCAGGTCAAGTGGGGGATTCTGGATAGCAGCATACATATTTCCCAGTTTTATGCAATGATTCACAGCCCTCGTCCCCGTGTTTGGCATCACAAAGGCTACAGAGAGTTAAATCCAGGCACACCAACAGCAGAAGCAGCTCCCCAGAGAGATGGGGCAAGACCTGCCAATTGTGCCTCACCGACTCCCTGTGGGCTTCTGAACCTAGGCTCGGTTTACAATGGCTGGTTCTTTCAGGGGCACATTGGGGAGGCCTCTGAGATCTGGAAGTTCAGTTTTGACTCTGGCTTTCCTGGGAGGGGCAGACCAGAGATGAGTCCTTTTTTTTTTTTTCAGTGATTCAGGGACAGAATTCCTAAATGCTGATTATTCTGCTATAACTTGCTCTCCACCTCTGGCACCACGATCTTTCTCCCCCAACACTCTGCACACCTACTCCCTTCCCCCCTTTTTCTCCCTCCCCCAGCTTGGAGGACAGAGGCACTGAGATGTCTGAGGCCACCCAAGGATTGAAAGTGCTGGGCTCTTCTGTGGTCTTTAGAAAAAGAAATTCTTGGGAAGTCATGAAAGGAGGGACGGAACTTCCATTCTTGCTCTCTTTGGCAGGAGGTAGGTCATAACAGAAGGGGCGCTTAAGGCTGGATCACCTTTACTCCTGTCACAGATCTGCGTTAAGCCCAATGATGTGCTGCTCTGCCAAGACTGTAGGGAAGAAAAGAACTCGCAGCCTAATGGCACAAGGAGACAGATACTCAGACAAATCACACTGATAAGCTGGAGTGTGGACGTGCAGACAGGGATGCTGACGCTATATAACAGGATCTTGAGTTCCATGGTACCAGCCCTTCTTGTCCATAGCTATGAAGAGGGCTCGTTGATGCCATCTGGAATGTTAGCTCAGAGCTGATCCTGATGCTGACTGTCAGAAAAATGTGGAGGAGGAGGTGAATTCAGGGTATTAGCAGATCCCCAGCTTGAGCGGCAGGAAGGCAGATGTTCTATGTGTAGCTGAACGCCATCAGTGAGGCTTCATCCTGGTAGGGGAATCACCCATGGGGAACTCTGGGACCAGGTCGAGGCTGCTTAGCTTTCCCAGTCTCATCTCCTAAGAACCAGGAATTTTAGGGGCAAAGATTGTTCTGGAAACACTTAAAATGTAAGAGCAAATCAGATGAGTGGTCCTTTGGGTTCTCAGGGGCGCTCCTAGGCTGATGGAAGAACTGTCAGCATATGCACACACTTGTATTCAGAAATAAGGATATTCTGATATGTGGGAAGAATTTTGAAGCTGGGGGGCAGTCAGAGTCCAGTAGAAGTCATCAGAAAAGTCCAGACAGGGGAGAGGAGGTTGAAGCTGAACAGGGGAGATCCTTAAAAGGTCCTTATATGTTTGAGCATAGGTTACCATGAATCATGAATCTCTAGATACGAGCAAAACAAGCCAAGGGTAGAGACTCCAGCCTTTTCTATGTGGGTATTCACCATAGTTCATTTCAGTAGTGTGCCCTGAAGTTGCTGCATCTAGCATGGCAGAGGGTTGGCAAGACCTGAAAAGGGGTTAGTGAGGTATAACAAACACACAAGACACAGCCTGAGGGTTTAGAAAACTGAGAGACCAGGAAGCATGTCACCTAGCAGAGCGGAGATAAATGCACTGAATCTACATCAAAACGTCTTTATTCACATAGCAAGGGCAGAACAAAGTATAAGCCATGCAAAAAGCACTTCCTTGTTATTATCAGATTATTTAAGGAACAATGTGACGACTGTTTTCTTTTTGCTTGTTTGCTTATTATTTATGTGTGTGTGTGTGTGTGTGTGTGTGTGTGTGTGTGTGAAAGAGGGCACTTTAGCGTGTGTGCCTGTGGAGTCCCAAGGGTAACCCTGGGAATCATCCTGGATTGCTCTATCTCCTTGTTGCTTTGCTCTGAAGTTTCCCAGATTCTGCCTTCCAGGGCCAGAATTGTCATTTGCCTATCCTGCCATATCCACCCAGCATTTTTATGTGCGCTATGAGGTCCTTACAAGGCAAAGACTTTAACCCCTCAGGCATCTCTCCAGCCCAGTGTAACTGTTTTCAAGGCAAATTTTGGCCCTACGCAGAACAATGTGGCTGAAAGCCTCCTTAACTTGAACTATATGAAGAGCACTGCCATAAGACAGTGTGTTAACATGAATGCTAATTTGGCTTTGCCAATGATAAAAACTTTTTTTGGAGGAGGGTGACTTTACCTCTCCACCAAATATGTTTTGCACAGTTCAAATAAAGCAGCCTGAGTCATATAATCGATGTCAAGAACGGTGTTATCGATATAAATGGAGTTGGAGAGAAAGAAGTGAGCATAAGGAGCACGGAGATTGAAGGTTTCTGTTGTTATGGGACCATGACTAGGAAGTCACAGTGGACAGGGGACCTGCGGTGATGGCCACACTGCTTGCTAGGTTCCTGCCATGACTAGAACACTTCAATGGCAAGCCTTTGGACAGCGACCTGAAGTGTCCACAGAGGGCTTGGCTTCACTGCAGGGCAGATGCTGCTGCTTATGGCCTGGTTCCCAGGATGTCAAAGGAGGCTCTGAAGCCAGTGGCTATGCTAGGAGCTTGGGTAGGCATTTCTACTGCTTTGCTGACCCAGGGCATCTGCCATATCGTCCAGACTAGAGAACCCTACAGCTATTCTCCTTTCCTGATGCAAGCCAGGAAATGTAAGTAGTAGCAGTTGTCATTATTGAGTGCTTACTGTGTGCCTGGTGCCTGCCCCACTATGTGATTTGGATACACCATCTTCTTTAATTCTTAGAAGGACGTGTTTTCAAAACAGGTATTGTTAAGAATCTGGTGTTATAGATAATGAAATATACTCTCGAGAGGTCATAACTGGTTTAAGATTATGGAATGGATGAGTTCAGGACTAAGATTTAAACTTACTTTTTTTTTTTTTTACTTCAAAGCCCATTCCCCCCTTTTATAATCTCTTGAGAGACTGAGCTCCCAAGCCTGGGTAGAGAATAAAGGAATGGAGCATTTGCTTCCTGTGCAGGCCCCTCTAGGGGAATCTTCTCAGAAGGCACTTCTGAGTACCTGCTGTATCCTAAAAGATGTGGAAATGCAGTGCCTGCCTTTCAATGGGGGGAACTAGATGGTGCAGGGAAAGGCCTAGAGAGAGGTAAGAGGCACTGTGATTAAAGCTTCCACTCCACACACACCTTGGGCTGTCATATTTCACAGGAAGATGCGATCTGTTCACTAGGAAAGGAGGTAAGGATGAAGGAGTGACGGAGGTCACACTGCACATGCACACTGGCTCAGCCTTTGTGGTCACACAAGGAACCCATGAGATGTGGATGCAAATGCTTGTCAGGTTCAGAGTCTCTAGTCTACCTCATCTTGAGCCTGTTCTCCCTAATTCTTAGCCCCATTTCTGCCTGCTCCT
Source organism: Typhlomys cinereus (assembly GCA_023101885.1). Lineage (NCBI taxonomy): Eukaryota > Metazoa > Chordata > Mammalia > Rodentia > Platacanthomyidae > Typhlomys > Typhlomys cinereus. The sequence continues at coordinate 518,720 of JALPQD010000771.1, forward strand.
TGCAGTACATATAGCCTGGCAGTAGGGAGAGGGCATCATTCTAAAAGACGTATAAGACTGTGTTATACTTCTGGACCCATCACAGACAAAAATTATATGAGTTTCTGTCTTTGTAAAATTAAAAGATGGCTGCAAATTCTTGTCTCTGGGATGTACATTATTGATGAATTCTTGCCCTGTCTTTACACTCCCAAATGCAATACCATGGAAAAAATTGGAGTGCTTGGGGGCACTGTGGGGTCATCCCCTCAGCTCCTGCCCTGCTCTAGGAAGCAGCTGCCTGAGCATCTGCCTTCTCCTTCACCTGCTCCTTGCCCCTCTTTCCTCCCTCTCTGGCCTCGCCCCTTCTGAAAGGCCTCCCTGGCAGACCCTCTCCCCATCATTATGATGCTAATCATGTTGTTAGTTTTTTTCTGAGATACAGAAAGAAAGCTCCAATCTGTTCTAATGAATTTAATTAGAGAGGGGCTTGGAGGGATTCAGACCCTCTTACCAGGATCACAGTAAACAGAGTTAACGAGATAAACAGCCTGAGATCAGTAACCGGGTTAGAAGGAAGCATTTCCATCTCGGTCGTAGAATAAGGAAGTTGGGAGAAGGCTGCTTGAGTTGTCCTCCAGGTGGGCTTCCTTTTGGCTTGTTTCCGCCTGACCCTAGCTGAGAGGTGAACTTTCAAAGATCTGACCATTCTCATCATCAGTACCTGACTTTTCTGAGAAACCTGGTATTTGGACTGAGGATACTTCATCTGCTTGGAGCAACTTGGAGACTTATGAGACCTTGTCTGTGTTCACTGTGTTTAAATTTAAGGAAAAATTTCTAATTCCAGATAGTATGTACTAGAAGGTTGGTCGAATATGACATTGGACCTCATCTTGAAGAGGGAACACTTGATGTGGTCTTAGGATAGGAATACTTGAATACTATGCTGATACTCGGAGTGCTAGAGTCTTTTATCTTCCCTGATCATATTGGGTCTCCCCACCTGGCTTCCCTGGGCTTTTATGGCCAGCTCAGGCCAGTTCTGGGACAGGAAAATTTTGGCTTCATGTTAAATTAGTTTTCCTTGTATTTCTGTCTTTTGTGTGGTGTGGAATGCTCTGTGATGTTGCATTTCTGTTTATAGTTAGGGAATTTTGCTTCCTACACAATGTTGTGAAATCCACTCCTATTTTAAGGTTTTCTCTGAAGTAATAACTTTAAAAAGAGGAATAAGTTTTCCTGACAGATTAGGCCAATTGTGATGGGCTGATCAGATGCCTAGCTTTGTCCTACGATCTTATGATTTTTCTGGAATCAGAGTGAATGGCTGGGAGACCAGTTTCAAGGATTTTTCCCCTGTGCTGAAGTTCCTTCCTTTACTGCTGCTGGTCAGTTGGCTCTGGTAATAGCCAAGTTAGTGGAAATTTCCAAAGTTCAGTGTTTTAGAACTTATCTGTTTGTGTTACTAAGCCTTTGCTAAGTGTGCAAATGTGCATGTGTATATGTGTGCACTATTTATTTTAGTAAGATTATTCTATTTTGATCTTTATTTTTGGTGTAAAAGTTACTTAACTCCTGGCTGCAATTTTTCTTGGTGCTAGTGGCTCATAATCTCCCATATCTCATTGCATGTAGATACTTAAGGCAGATGCTTTGAAACTAAGATGTCACTAGAAAAGAGGTATTCTAATTCTCATTTTGTTAGGAACTATATCATTGAGCTAAAATTCAAGGTTGGTCTCTCCTCCATTCTTGTAATGTCTTGACTTGGGAAACTGACAATTTTATTTTGGGCTGCCACCAACATTTGCACACATCTGACTGCATATAGTTGGTAGTGAAGTTAGTTTACTTGAGACCATCATTGTCATGGCAGAGAAATTCACACATGGAAGAACTGTTATGCTGTCATTGAGAAGCCCACTGTGTGATTATCTTTCCACATTGATAGTACATGCTTTTTAGGAAGGAAAGTATTTCTGAGGCCATAGACAGTTTTCCTTTGTTGGCATACATGAGGAGAAAAACTAGATCTCTTTCTGGTCATCATCACACCCTGAGTGGAAACTAACCCAGAATTCTCTGGCTGAGCTCTGACTGGGCATTGCCCTATTTTCACATGCTACTCATTGCAACTGAAGTATCTGAAACCCCTGATATGCAGAGCATATTTCTACTGGGCACTTGTTTTGAGAGACTGCTCAGTTAATGCATGGTAGGAAGTGTTCTCATCAAAGATTGTTATTTTTTGGTCAGGAAAAGAGACTTGAAACCAGGGCATGATTGTCATGTGGCTGGGCAGTGGCTAGCAAAGTTAGTTATTTTTCCCCACGGTTCTACTCTGGAGCCTTAAACACCATGTGTGAACCTAGTACTTGAACAAGCGACATATAACTTAGTACCTAAAGCACCATGTAAATTAGGCATGCTTTGAGATGACAGAGAATGGGGAGGAGGAATCAACCGGTCTAAAGTGTGTGGGGAGGGTTTTTGCAGAGAGGTGAGGGATGACTTGGGTTTCTAGAGAGGGAGGGATCTGAAGAGACAAAGATAAAGAAGTGGTGCTTCTGTCGAGGTGGAGGGGAAGCAGTGATCAGCATGGTGAACTGCCCTGCTGGCCTGGGGAAGGGGCAGCTGGGGCACTAGCAAAGGTCAGACTGTAAGGAACTTGTCTTTCAGCTGGAGGCTTTTTGGGCTTTGTCTTGGTGTTGGCAAACAGCTTTGGAAACTTCCTGGGTGAATTGACTCTTGCTTTGAAGACCATAAGGTTGTGTGTGTGAAGTGGGTAGGAAACCCTCAGACACACCTAGTGGTTTCTGAGCAACAGTTCCTGATTTTTGGAGGAGAGGAGTGTGCGGCAACTTTTTCTGGAGCTCCCAGTGAACTAGTCGCTGTCCATAGTGCTGACATGTCCTCCAAAAGATTTTCTTCCCATGATGCCAGGTTAGAAAGCAAAGCCAGGGAATGCTTAGAGTCACCTAAAGGAGTGACTCTTGCTAAAACTAGGCAGCATGTAGCCCTTCTGGCTACACACACCTAACTCCATAGTCCTTGGGATGAAAGCAGACATGTGGATTCCTCGAAGGAAAGATCATGTGTGCGTGCTGAGTACCCAGGTGCTGGACCTGCAAAATTCACTTCAGAGTCTGGGTGTGAGAATCAAGTACATTGCTTTGTTCCTTGTGAAAATGCACTTCTTCTACTCAGCATTCCATAGAGCACCTAAAACCCCTTCAGATAAGGGGGTAAAGCAGAAGTTACCAGAATGCTATGCCCATTGCTTTGAATGAGATGTCTAAATGCTAAATGATGTTAATACTGCCCAGTTGAACTTTATGCATGCTAGAAATGGTCTATATCTGCATTATACACCATGGTAGCTGCCTGTGAAGTGGTGGCCCTATCTGTACTCTCTGCCTCAAAAGCAAAGACTGGGAATCCCAGAAAAATCTATCTAGAGAGACAGGCCCTATAAGTAAGCCTTGGGTTTATTGAGAGCCCCAACCTCAAGAAATAAGCTAGAAGAATGACTAAGGACAATTCCCAACATCAGACTCAAGCCTCTACATGCTTGTGTACACATGTGCACCCATACACATGTGAACACGCATACACATATGCATGTATCCCATACCCTCACGTGTGCACATGTATGGAAATGAAAAAAGAAAAACAATTCATATAACAAAAGATTTGGGGGAAAAAAGAAATTTCTTTTTCAGACAGGTCCCACTGTGTAGCTCAAACTGGCTTTGAGTTTCTGATTCTCTTCCTTATGTCTCTTCAGTGCTGGTGTGCTGACATTTGAATTTTGAATTAAGTTAAATTTATAGGTCACATGCAGTCAGTAGCCACTGTATTAAACTTCAAATCTCTTTGTCTAGTCAAAATCCTTGACTGTGACCACCTATCTTGTCTCTTTCTCCACTGCATCCCTCATACCTGTACCTCTTTGACACAACGTCAAGCAATTGTTTGAATAAGAGTGTGTTTGACTTGTTGCTCAAGGAAGTTCTATACTAACTCCAAACAGAAGTCTGCTGTAGTTCCCTGATTTGAACAAGCTTACATGCTGCCCAGAGGCAGAGGGAAGGTGCCTAGAACTCTGACTGTGTTCACAGGGACAAAGCCCAAGACTTTTCGAAGCTTCAGATGGCTAGTGCTACAACACGTATGGCCCTGGAAGCCTAACGCAGGCTGGCAAGTGTCGATGAAGTACTGATGTGTCAGGTGCTTGCCACTACCAACTTGGAAAGGTTCTAGTCTTGATCTGCCTGCCATTCTAACTCTGAGTACCTTTACTCTCTTCCTGTTTACCTAGTATAATTAGGAATGACCTAAGATGTGTGTGGGAAGGTGAGTGGGGAAGTAACACAGGGAAAAACTGCTTAAAAATTCCAACTGCGGTACAGCATTGATATGATGGTGAGTGTAACTCCTTCCAAATATGTCAACAGTAGACAAGTCAAAGGCCAGAGCAGAAACTTCCCTTGTGTTGGCCATCAAACTGCTCAACCTTATCACAGTCCTGGGTGGTTTCCCTGGTCTCTAGACTTAGGTTTGCTAATAATGTAAGTCTGATTTCGCAAAACAGAGTGCATGTTTTTCAAAAATCTACCTTATTGTTGTCTCGTTTCTCCCACAGCATCTCAGTGTGCTACCAGTCATCTTAATAAATGCCTGCTTGCAAGTAGCTCTTTGTTAGCCTAGAGCTAAGGGTTTGACCCCTAGAAAGTGTGTGCATGTGAATACAAATAGTATTTATTGAGCTCTGCAGGGTGCAAGTCTCATGCTTAGTACAGTGGGCAGTGACAAAGGCAGAGCTGAGGACGGCTGCTCCCTGTCTCATGGGAGTGCAAAGGCGGGCACGTGTGAGGAATGATACACACAGAGTGATAGATAGAGACAAAGACAGAAGTAGTAATAGGGCTGGAGGGGGGTTGCTGGGATGCAGGAGGCGGAAGGCAGATGATGTGTGTGCCTCTGTCTGGCCATCTCGGAGGATTCCCTCCTTCGTGAGCTTAGCTGGTACCAGCCAGCTCCATGCCTACAGTGACACTGCGGTCTTTATGGGTCTCATTGAGCTGAGCAAGGCTCTTCTGTTCTGAGCTCACTTCTTCCATGGCAAAGAGCACTTAGGGGGAAGGGGAGAAGACAGTGAAAAAGGACTGTGTGGGATGGATATGTGTATGTATGGTGTTTATTTTTCTTTGACAACCTCATCACATGTATATAATGAACTTTGGTAATTATGTGTGGTTGCGTGTATGTATTCATGTGTGTGATGCGTGAATGAATGTGTGTGTTCAGTTGCTCATACACTTGTGCATACATGCATGTGGTGATCTGAGGTTGATAACAAGGATCATACTTGATTATTCTTCTACTTGATTCTTTTGAGGCCAGGTCTCTAATAAAACCTGGAGCTCACTGATAGGACTAGTTTGGCTAGGCAGCTTGCTCTGAGGATTCCTGGTCTCAGCATTCCCAGGCTGGAATTACCGGCAAAACATTGTGCCCATCCAGCTTTTATGTTGGATCTGGAGATCTGAACTTCAGTCCTTTTGCTTGTTTGTGTAGTAAGTGCTGTAATCTCTGAGCCATCTCTCCAGACCTGAGGATCTGATTTATAGCACACTCCTGGGGAATGCCAATGCTGTAGGTCAGCAGACCATACTTTAATGGATAAAACCCTGCTGACATGCCAGATAGCATGTTATGGGGAAGTTTTACAAGTTGCCAAAATAGACACAGTCCACACCAAATCAGATCCAGTGTCTGCAGGCTGGATCATGCTCTGGCATGTACTAAAGGCCCTCCAGGTGAATTTAATGTTCAGCCTACTTTGCTGAATATATTCTCCTCTTTCTGTGGGACTGCTGGGCTTTGCACCTGCCTCTGACATCCCAGGAGACTGTAAATGATTTAGATACAGAGTATTCTGCAGCATATTCCAGCATCAGGTCCATAGATTTCACAGTCAACGAGAGTACAGCTTGGTTGGTTATATAAAATGCATAGCAGTGGCTCTGGTCATTGCTCCTGTGGCTATGCCACCGGCCACATGGGATTAAATAGTATGACTGGTTAGGACAGGCCAGTTCTACTTGTGGAACAGTAACTCAGCTTGGGCATTCAGGGCTATGAACTTAGCAATAACTTGTACTGAATGGTGATTCCAGTGTGGAATGGCAGAGAGGGTACTGACTCCTGGGTCTCACAAACAGGACTTCTCTTGCTTTAGTTTTCTTAGATGTTAAAACGAGGTGATCATTGTTCACCTCGTAGGGCTATTTAAATGAGCATTTCATCTTATTGAGTGACAAATTTTGGGTTAGATATCTTATCCCCATTATAGTGAAAAGTTGTATATCTATGTCAGAGGCAGGAATGGATCTGGATTTGTCTGATTTCAAAATTTCCTGATTGTGACTCATCCCTCCACCAGGCAGCTCTGGGTTCCAGCATTGTTGATGGTTCATTCCTTGTCCAAGGATCACTTACATGGAGCGAGAGGAGATCTGGGATCCCAGAAAATCCACATCTCTGCTGGAAGTGTGAAAGGTCTGGGCAAAGGAAGTGCCTGGACATAGCTGGCACTGTGCCAGCAGGCTTCTGCTCAGTCCTCAGCCTTCCTCAGGCTCGGAGACTGAGGCTGTAGCTTCTTTTTCAAAGTGTCGCCATCTGTCCCATAGATTCTTCTCCACTTGACAGAGCCACTGAACTTGTCTCTTTTATTTGCCTAGTTTTGCATTTTCTCCTGGTGAAGGAGGATGGGAGCACGAAAGGGAGGCAGTCCCACGAGTCTCCCTTGGTTCACCTTGCTTTCAGGTGTGATGTCAACAGGCTGTTCTCATTTGCAGTTAGCGCCCTGGATAGGAGGATAGGGGTTCCCCTCTGTAATACTGAGAGAGACCCTAATGTCTGCTGTCCTGTTGGCCACCCTTACTACTTTAGTTGTGACACTTATGTTACAGAACACATCCTTACAGAAGTTACTTTGGCCAAGCTGGTCAATAAAAGGGGGCAAGAGGGTTAGTTGGTATGGTCTGACCCATTAGACAGAAGGGTCACCTACCTGATCAGGTACTGATCCATATGTACTTGGAATTGTAGTCTAATTTAAAACCTTATCAGGTTAGTGCCACACTGAAGATAATTCAATCCACCCTGAACAAGAGCCACACAGAGCTCATTAGACTCGGAACTCAAGCTCCACAGTGCAAGCATTGCACACATTGTAAAGAAGCTTTACACATCCATTCTCCAGGCTAGGGCATGTAGCGCAGTAGTGTAGTGTTCATATTCAACAAATGCAAGACCCTAGATTTCATCCTTAGCACCAAAATGAAAGGAAAGAGGGAAAGAGGGGAAGAAGGAAGGAAGGAAGGAAGGAAGGAAGGAAGGAAGGAAGGAAGGAAGGAAGGAAAAAATAAAGATAAAAAGTGTATGTATATGAGAAACGAGAGAGAGAGAGAGAGAGAGAGAGAGAGAGAGAGAGAGAAGAAAAAAGAACAAGATACCAATTTCTAATTCACTGAGGAGTGACTGTGTCCTGTAGCTGGTTTATGTTTGTTCTCTGTCAATCTTCAATTTGGCTGACTTTTCTCATGGAGTCTATAAAATTCTGTGCTGGATTATTGCTTTCATATTTCAGGACCAGCGTGATGACATCGAGAACCATCTCAAGTTTTAGCTGTGAATTGTTCCCAGTGCGCATTTAAGCGAGGAGGGTTATACGCCTCACTGCCACGGCAGCTTCTGTGCTGGAGCCCTGCTTCTGTTGCATTCTCACTTCTTTTTCTCTCATGTCCCAAGGGTCTTCTGTTTCTTAGAACGCTCTTTCCTGTCCCTGATTATGTATAGTCAGTATGTCCCCGCTATAAATGGGAGTGGACTTCTACTTAGACCTGGAGTACAACTGAATCCCCTGTTACCATAGCCTGCACCTCCTCCCTGTGACTGTGAAAAGCCCATCTGACTGCAGAGATTTGGATTCATTCAGTGCTGAAATCTTTCTCTTCCACTGACCCATGGCTGCCCCTGTACCGCCTGTCCTGAGTACTGTGGGAACCAGCAGGGAGCCTGCTGGGTTCCTGGAACTTTGATGAGATTAGTTGGTGGTCCCCAAGACTGACTCTTGGCATCTTTAATCTGGCTTCCATCAGCCATAGGACTGTCAGCATGTGGTCATACTATGCCGCCTGGCACTTGGGGGCTCAGGAGGGTTGAGCATGTTGCAGGTGTCTGCCATTGATGTGGGGAGCTGAGGTACAAAAGAGATGTAGGCAGCACAGTGTTCCAATATGGGTCGTCCAGGAAGGATCTGGAAGGCTGTGGTATGGTTGGGTCAGGGCTGGGGCAAGAGTTCTTCTCATTCTGGTTGGACAGAAAAATCCTCTCTGAACACATCCCAGGGTTTCTGTGTGTTCCTGAAACCTTGAGCAACAAGGAGAAAGTGTTTAAATGGTGCCATGAAAAGTACCGCAAGCTACTCAATACATGGCTAAAGGTTCTGCTTGTCAGTGGCTTTACTGTTATCACTATTACTATTATGATTGCTGCAAGTCTTACTGAGATAATTTATCCCTATGCACTTGTAAAAAACGGTAGTGAGGATGGTGGATGCCTTCCATTTCCCCTAATGGTAACATTGCAAAACTATTATCCCTCTCGCAGCCGTGATTCCGACACTGATGCAATCTGCCCTCACTCCGGTTTCTCGGTGTTACCTGTATTCATTTTTACGTGTTGCTCAGGCTGATTTGTCTCCACGTGGTTTCTCTGCTGAGTTCATGGTAGTAAATGCCCAAGTGTGTACATCTGGTCCTGGAGGTGGAAGTCATTGTATGAACAAAAGCTCTGAACTCAGACCGCCAAGTTCATAACCAGTTACTAGTTGTGTGATCTTATGAAAATGACTTAAAATCTTTCTAATTTTATCTATGACCTGAGGAGTGGAATACTGCTTACCCTGCCTGAAGTTGTTAGGACTAATAGGTAACAGTGCCTGCTGAGGAAGAAGAGCCTGTGAAAGTCAGCTACTTCTTTCGTTTCCCCCGCTCTGTCTCCTAACAGCAGCCTCAGGTCCTGTCTTTTTCAAGTACCTCAGATGCCTTAGTGAACAAGCATGAAATCTGAGCCTCAAATAGGTGCTCAGTGGCTTGCTCCCTCTTCCCGTGAGAACTGCGCAAGAGATAAAGGGGCAATTTTTACCTCAGAAAGCTTGCACCCTAGTTGAAGAAGTGTACCCAGCATCTTAACAAGCTAATGAAGGATAGTACTGCTTAAAAGAGAGAGGGCGGTGTTTTGGTGTCCAGAAAGACTTCAAGAAAATTATTTGGAAGGAAACTTTGAAAGGTGGAGGGGTGACTCTGCCACCAATAATCAGGAGACTGACCCAGGGACATTAATGAACAAAACAGTGATAGAAGTAAGGTGCGTATTTCATGGCTCTGACTTGGAGTTTCTTTCTTATGAACCAATTATGTGCATATACCAATGAGCCAATATGTAATTTCTGCTGAAACTAAAGCCACAGTATTGGCGACCTGTTGAGCACACAGCAAAAATCAAAGTAAGGTAAGCCTTGGTGTCCGTATCTTGGCCTGGTCCTGCCCATCTGCCTAGTATGAAGCAGGCACTGGATTTCTAGGTGGGGGATGGAGCAGTCACCCAATGAAAGACCTCTTCCAGTGAAGTAACACCCAGAATACCATGTGATCAGCATCATACCCTCCCAGTGCTGGTAGAGTTCCAAGATCTGGTCTCAGTAGCCTCAGGGACTCAGTGGCCAAGCCTGGGAAGAATCCATTGTTTCCTTGCATCACCATTGGCCCTACGGCTACTGGCTAGCCGACTTGTTCATTGTTGGCTTCAGGGATACAGTTCTGAGCCCTGTATTCAGCTGCAGCTGGGCAGCTGGTGCTTGCTCAACTTATGCCATAAAATTCTCAGTGGTACTCATGGAAGGTTGCTGTGTGTGTAGAAGAGGAAGTAAGGCAGGTAGCAAGCATCCTGAAAAGGCAGGAGGCCGGTTTCCAGCAGCGTGAGTTCTCGGTTGCATGGCTTGCATGGGGACAGGGCTGTGCTGAGGTCATGAGCCTTAACCTTCCTATCCCTGGCTTTTGTCACAGTAAAAGCAATAGCAGTAATAAGAATGATTCCAACTGAAGTAGCCGCAGAGACTCTGAGCTTCCTCTGTGGGAGGCCGCATACCAAGTGCTTTAAGCATATCCGGTCACTTTCCACTCCACCTTTGAGGTGCTGCTTGTTAGACACAGAAGCCAAGGGCAAGGAGCTTGGCCAACTTTCCCCCAGAATTGCTCCCCTGGGAAGCTATGCAGTCAGAGTTGGAATTTAGATTTTTTTTGGTTCAGTCTGATGGAGTTCTTGACCCCTTGGGTATTCAGAATCTTGAGAAGATCCCAGCCAGAAGGTCCACTGTGATTGGCTTGCACCTTCTTGCTGGGACATGATGGTCTCAGTAGAAAGAAGGCACTGGTCTGACCAGCCTTGCTATGTTATAAGGAGTACTCTGGTAGCTCCCAGGGCTTTTGGAAAGTCTAAATTTGGGAACACTTTGGGACTAGTGATATCAAATCTATCATTTTTGCCTGGGAAGAAGTGAAACGTGAGGGAGGGACTTGCTCAAAACTGCAGCAACCTAAGAGCAAAGCCAGGAACAGCCCTCAGCCTCCTGGCTCAGTGCCCAGGGTTTCTAGCCCTGTTTTGCTTTGTTTTGTTGGGTTGGGGTGGAACCCAGGACTGAGCATGCTGGGCCCGTGCTCTACCATGAAGCTACATCTCCAGCCTCCAAGTCTAGTTAGTTGACGTGGCTTCTCCCTGGTTCCTCGTTGGATTCACCTGTATGTCATTTGGAGGTAGGCAACTTTATATTCACTTCTTTCCCTACAAGTGTGGGCAGTGAGAGGTAGGGGAGGGGTTGCTGCTGGGCTTGTCTGTTTGCCCCAGTCTGAGGTAATAACCCCCAGGATCCTTTGAGGAGCAGAGGAGTTCAAGGACTTTAGTCGAAGCTCTGGCGTTGATTGGACTGTGCATGAAGGTACGGTGTGAGTGGCAGTAGGGGCTCTTGTCTGGCTCTGCCTTTGTCTTCTGTAACGCTGCAACCAGTGATAATTCCTCCCTTACCCAGAAGAACACATGGAGGATCAAAAGGGCTCAATGAGGGAAACCTAGAGAAATGATTCTCTTGCATCTATTCTGGTCCCAGAGCTGAGCCTACTTTTTAGTAGATAGTCACTGAGGCAGGAGCACAGTGGCTCAGTGTCATACCTTTTGTCATTACTATTTTGGGCACATTTTATCAAAATAAAAATATTAAAGTATACAGATGACCATAAAAATAAATGCCATGAAAAATGAGAAGAGTTCCCTATTACTTGGACATAATATAATAACCATTAGCATTTGGTGTGAATTTTCCCCTTGGCTTTCTTCTGTGAGAGCTGCACGGCATCCTGCTGTTGAGGGTCGAGAGACTGAGGGCAGACTTGAGAGGATCTGTTGTCTTTTCAAAGGATGTTTCTGGGCTATAGCCTAATCTCTGGTCTCCATTTGCAAACTACATGCAGTATCTACTGTCATGCCCACTCCAACTGTTAGCAAGTCACCGATTAGCAATGAACTTATGCAGGCCACTATTTATTGAACTGTCTGCCTTATTCAAAATGTAAAAATCAAATGTGATGTGATGAGATAAGAGTGTGGGGCTCAGGACAGGGAGGTTGACGGGCTTGGGCAAGTGTGTGTGTTTCTACAGGTCTGCATTGGTGTCATATCTGCTTCCTGGAATCTCTTTGGGCTTCTGATCAACACTTGGAGGATGGATCATATCTTCAGTGGGAAGATGCAGCCACATTCCAGGACCTGTTAATCTCACTGTCAGTTTTTTTTTCTGGTACCAATATAAACTTTTAGATTATTGCTTTACTTCACAAGAAGTGCTCAAAAGAGTATCACTCCCAACATCATTCGTCATCCAAGCCATCGTTGTCTGGCTGTTCAGGCTGGGATAGACAATTGTTTGGACTGTGGGACCTCAACCCCTGGCTAGTTTGTGATCCTCAAACATTGACCTACATCTCAGTCACCTGCAGGGCTTGTTGGAGCATGGATGAGCTGACCCGAGGCGTGGATCTGGACCAACTCAAGCCGGCATACTTATGCTTCCGTGTCATAGGTTCAGGGACTGCACCCGGGAAGAGCCAATAATCCAGATATCAATTGTTGCAGTTACTCTGCATCGTTGCCTGTCACTGGGGCCCAGTGCAGCCCTCTCAGCCACCAGCCAAAATTTATCTTTGGAAAAGTTGGATGAGCCTGGAGCTTGATCCCAGGACTCCCAGAAGTAGTGGTGTGGCACTGAATGACTCTTGCCAACCTCCTGGGCATGCCTCATCTGGATAATATGGCTTCGATGGCACTAGAAGCTTAGTAGTTGAGTGTGGTTGTGTACACTTGAATTCCCAGAACTTGGAAGTTTGGGACAGCCTGGGAAGTATAGTGAGTCCTAAGAATCCAGGGCTCCATAGAAAGAGCCTGACTCAGAAAAAAGTACTTAAGGACTGGTGGCGGCCGCAAAGCCTTGTGAAAGCAGAATGGTGGCCTGGTCTGGAGAAAGTCCCATAGCCTGGGGGTCGTGTCTTACCTGGGGTCTCACCTGGCCTGAAGCATCTCCAGTTCTGTCACTTGCCCAGTCTCTGTGCTACTCCCTACCAACCTGGATTGATGCTTTCACGGCCACACCGACAGATGGGGAGTGACGCTGTCGGAGGTCTCAACCCCAGATAATCTGCAGCTCATATTTGGTTTAGGAACAAACTACTAAGTATAATTTTTAAAATGTACCTAGATTATCCTTCATATTTTTTTCTTGTACTGAGACTGAAAACAAATGCTTTTATGCAGTTGCAGTCCATATTAAAATTAGCTAGCTTGGAATGTGTTTAGACTCAGAAGTAAGCTGGCCTGGGCCTGGAAATTTATTGTAGATAATCAAGGATGGTTTTTAGTTCCATAATCATATTAATTTATACTTTTATAGGTTAATCCTCAACTTTGGCTGTGTGTGTGTGTGTGTGTGTGTGTGTGTGTGTGCGCGCGCGCGCGCGCGTGCGCGTGCATGTGTGTGTGTGATGATCCTTCTTTATCTCTCTATACCCTGGCCTCTCTAGCTCCCATAGTGTTTTGGAGCATTGTTAATCTGAAGCCAACTGAAACACAAGGTTTCTAACCGTGAGACAGCTCATTGTGTTTTATTCCTGTCTGTGGGAGATCTTTGCTGGGCATATGTGTCTTGAGCACAGCTGTTCATATGACTCTTGGTATCATGCCAAGATTGTGACAGCTCCTCTATCTCATGATAAGTCAAGAGAAATCCCCGATGGCCTGAGAAAGGAGTCCCTGTGGGGAGGGGGTGCGAATGAGTTTCTTAGCTGGGCTTCTGAGAACATCATCTTTCTGTCTGCTGCTTCCACCCTTTGGGCCTCTGAGTGTGCTCATTGATAGCTCCTGGCAAGGGATAGACTGTCTATGGAGAGGGAGAAGGATGGGGCGGGGACACAAGAAAGTCAGTCGTTGGGGTTTCTGCCTGCTTCTTTTCTAGTCTCCCTTCTGAGGTTCCAGGTGAGCATTCTGACTGGACTCACAAAACTGGACTTGGTTGTTAGCCACAAACCTGTATTCGACTCCTAGCATGACCCTGCAGCTGTCACTCAGCTGCCTGTGCACTTTCACCCAGTCACCTCGTACACTCAGCAGGACAGAATGCTTGAGCCAGTTCTCTGTTGTTTGTCCTCTTCCTGGACTTACTGAATGGGGACTGTAGGTAGGCAGTCTTGGCTACCTTCATTTTTTTTTAACTACATGGAATCCATTCATTTTTGGCTGATACATAATTCCTGTCTGGCTCAGGGAGCCAGCTCAGCCACTGGCTGATTGGCCTGAAACAATAGAGTCCTATTGGCTCACCTCCTCCCACCCTTCTGACCTGAGAAATCCTCTAAGCTGCCCTAATTACCTGTGACTTCTCAGCAAATGCAGCAGTTTGAGGAGGGAGGGGACTGAGGACAGGTGGGTGTACAGCACCCTGGAATCAGCCCTTTGGTTGCTGCCTCCTTTCACTTGACTGCCTGTCCTTGTGGGCACGAACCGCTCTGGAGTTCCAACCCTGGGCAGTCATCTCTGGGATAGGCAGGCAGCCAGCTTAGCACAGGTTCTCCCGACCGAAGGCTTTCTGTTCTCTTTTGTCAGGAGATGGGTCTGTTTAGCTGAAGTCCTTTTCTAACTGTGAAGAAGGGAGCCGTTCAGTTCCCGGGGAAGTGATTGCTGAATGCTATGCAGGTGGCCAGGCAGCCTTAGAGAGGCTGAAGTACTGTGGGTGTTGTGCATGGCATGCTCGCCCGCTCGTCCTGTGTGGTGAATGTGGCTTTTCCAATGTGTCTGACATCAACCTTGTGCTTCACAATGTGCAGTATTCCTTTACCTGCATGGAGACCTTAGACTTAGTCTCTTAACAGCACTGTCAAGCTCTGACTAGGAGCCCTCACCAAGATTCCTGGGACTCAGGCTCAGCAAGTGAGAAATGAAACCAGGATCTGCTCTTAGTCCATGTGACTCTGGCAACAGTGTTCTTCTCACTGCCCAAACTCCTGTATTAGTGCAAATGAGTAGGTCAGATCAGCATTTTAAAAAAAATCAGATTTTGGAACCAGGGACATGACTCAGTGGGTAAAGGTACTTTCCATGCCAGAAGGAACTCTAGTTAAAATAAAAAGCAGATGCAGCGTCTGTAATCCCAGTACTCTGTAGCAACATGGGAAGCAAAGCTAGAAACCTGTGCACTAGCTAGCCTGGATACACCACACAGCATCAAAAACAAGAGAGATCCTTCCTCAAGGTGGAAGAAGAGAACTGACTCCAGAAAGTTGTTCTTGTTGGAGCACACACACAGACACACAGACACACAGACACACAGACACACACACACACACACACACACACACACAATTAATTTGCTAATTTAAAAAGTTTTAGCTTTGGAGCATTTGGATAAGGATTGCTAGGCCTGTACATGGCTTGAGTCTGTTTATGCTATGATCACTGTGCCCTGCTCCCTCCTTGCTTATAACAAGAATGAAAAGATGTGGTTCATGCCTTCAAGAGCTTACTGCCTAGTTGGAAGAATGAGTTGAAAGCTCCACACTTTTCTGCACCGTAATGGTCAGGGAGGGAACAAACACACAGGCAGGAGAACCACCAAGTTGGGGGGGGGTCATGCATGCTTCACAGATGAAACTTAAGAACATTGGTGAGGGTAATGGACAGGGGGAAGGCCAGTCCTGATGGAGGAGGTCATAAAAACACTACAAAGAGATGCAGAATAGTGAGAGAGAGAGAGAGAGAGAGAGAGAGAGAGAGAGAGAGAGAGAGAGTGTGTGTGTGTGTGTGTGTGTGTGTGTGTGTAGAGGAGGGGGTATTCAGGGGTATGTATGAAAACCACTTTGGTTATATAGGTAAAGATAAAGGATCAAGATTGACCCCCATACACATGGTACTTAACTCTCAGGACATAAACCCAAACAATTTTAGGCAGGCTTGGTGCTGCAAGCCTATAATCCCAGCTTCCTGGGAAGCAGAAAGAGCTTCAGAAGTTCAAGACTTGCTGAGCAGAACATGTTATCTCAAAACAAAAAGAGGAAAAAACCTGGGAATATAGCATAGCGTAGAACACTTGCCTTCCACGAGTTAGGTGCTCCTCCAGTACATAAATAAACAATATCAACTAAACAAACAGCAATTTTAGAGTAAACAACTCAGTGACACTTAGGTTCATAGTGCTGTGCGGCCTCACTCCTAACTTCCCCTCACTGCAGAGGATGCCTCCTACCCACTGAGCAAATACCCCATTACCTGTCCTCCTCAGCCCCTGTGACCACTGATATGCTAGAAAATGATCCTGGATACTTCATATTCAAGAAAGCGTCCCATACCAGCCCCTCGTGCCTGGCTTCTTTCAGTTTTCACTAACACTTTGGAGGTCCGTCCTTGCTGCTCATGCATCTACACGTCTGATTGCTGAATCCATTGTGAATCCTTTGTGGATGCACACCAGTTTGCATCCCTGCTCCCCTTTGGTGGACTTGTGGGCTGTTCATGCCTTTAGCTGTTGCGCCTGCTGCTGCTAGGAACAATGATGCACTTTGTGGACCAAGTGCCTTTTTGGGTTCTTGCGTAGATGTTGCTGCCTTGTAGAACTGAGGGTCAGGTGGTAATTTTGTTCCACTCCAGTGCTTTTCACAGTGGTAATGCCACTTTCCTTGCTACTGACAATGTGCAGGATTCTGCCTTGTGCGGAGGCTCCCTCGTCCTCAAGCCCTGCCCAGCTGGGGCCATTCCTCATTTGTCAGTGCTTCTCACACTGCTCTGCCATCAGAGCTTCGTGTTCTTCCAAGTTGGAGAACTGGACCTTGAGATGTGTCTCCGGCACTGCCTGCCCCCACCTTCTTGCTGCCAGCTCTGTGGACTGGGCTCAAGACTGGCCCTGCTTACCTCTCTGGTGTCTCTGTGTTAAAGCCTGTTACAGTTTACCTGCATGTTGCTGATAAATTTACAACCACACAGCTTAGGGAAGCAAAATATTTCATTCTTGATTGCGATTTTTTCAGTATAGCTCATAATCCATCTTGTCAGGAGAGTTCACATCAACATGAGGAGCCAAGAGAACTAGCCACAGGGATTGCTGAAAGAGGGGGCAAACCTCACTTGCCAGACTACAAGTGTGCCAAAGTGTGTTGAAGTATATCTTCTTCCTGAGTCAGCTCCCTCCATCTTACATAACTTCCCAGGGAATGGTTCCACACGTCATGAGCTGGGTCTTCCCACATGGACTAGATATTCTCCTCTCAATTGCTAATTCTTCACAGATGTGCCCAAAACTCAGCCTTCCATTGTCAGGTTGACACCTGTATCTAGTTAGCATGTCACCCATGCTGGGAGCACCATGTCACTGCTCTCTCACTCTGCGGCTGAGATGGCTTTCAGGAGTCCGATTGGGTGATGTACTGTTTTTGTAGGTCTGCCAAAACCAAGGACCACATGCAGGAGGCTTAAGCAACAGACTGGCATTTCACCCCCAGTTCTTTTAAATTTTTATTATTATTATTATTATTATTTATTCAACTGTGTGCATATGCGTGTGTATGTGCACGTGCGCGTCTGTGTGTGTGTGTGTGTGTGTGTGTGTGTGTGTGTGTGTGTCTGTGTGTCTGTGTATGTGTAGAACCACGGACGAATTCGCGAACCACCATGGACGCCTCCACCTCCTTCTGCCCCGGGATTCACAGGCTCCGCCCTACCAGGACCAGAAGCGCAGGCCACCCCTGCTTCCGCCTGGCGTCTATACGTGGGATCTGGGATCTGAACTCAGGACCTTCCGCCTGCAAGGCGGAGGCTTAACCCCTGAGCCACCTCTCTAGCCCTTCACCCCCAGTTCTGAGGCTGCAGTGTGAGATAAAGACAACCTAAGGGTAGATTCTCCTGAGAATTGCCTTCATGACTGTGGATGCATGTCCTGTGAGTTTTCACAATATCTCCTCTGTGCTTTTCTGTGCCCTGATTTCTTACAAGGACACCAGTCCTATTAGTCTAGATCCCAGGTGGATAATTCTTTTTCTTATCTTTTTTTAATATTTTTTATTCATTTTTATTCTAGGATCCGAACTCAGGACCTTCCGCCTGCAAGGCAGAGGCTTAACCCCTGAGCCACCTCTCCAGCCCCCCCCCTTTCTTATCTTTTTAAAGACCCTCTCTACAAATAAGTCACACTGTAAGGTAATTCAGTCTCTAACAGGGAGCTAGAATAGTGTCATAGTTAGGTATGGGTGTCAATTTGACAGCTGAGGATTTGGACTCTGGGCTTATTGGTAGAGAATTAGCAGTTGAGTTAAGCCCAGAAAGAACCTGCAGGATATTGTGTAGTAGAAGGCCCAGCCCATAGGAATAGTCCCCAGACAGGTGAATAAAATGGAGGGAACTGTTTGAAAAAGAGACGTCCTTGTGTATACTTGGCCAGACATG
This sequence comes from Typhlomys cinereus, assembly GCA_023101885.1. Classification (NCBI taxonomy): domain Eukaryota; kingdom Metazoa; phylum Chordata; class Mammalia; order Rodentia; family Platacanthomyidae; genus Typhlomys; species Typhlomys cinereus. The sequence continues at coordinate 536,801 of JALPQD010000771.1, forward strand.
CTGGTCTGGCAAGTAAGGATCATCCCTCTCTCAATCGCTATGCGAAGATAGTATAGCCAATTCTGTTTGCCCTGATGTTGTTGTGAGCTCTCCTGTGAAGATGGACTAAGAACTGTAACCCCTTGTTCCCTTAAGCCATTTGATGGTGATTTTATCAGCAACCATGCAGGCTAACCGCAACAAATGGGAAGGCTGTGTAACGGTGAGGGAGGGCTTGGTATACGTGGGGGAGACCTTGTGAGTTCTCAGAGTGACTCACCCTTTCAGGCAAATATAGAACAGGTGGAGTTGGGGAGAGATGAAGGCAACAAGAGGGCACTGGGGGCTTTGGGGAGGCAAAGGAGCAGTATCCCCAATCAATAATTTATTCCTGGGTACCAGGCAGTAAAGCGTTGCCATGGTAACAAGCCTGCCTGGCAGTTACCTCTCAGCACCTCCTCTTGCTTTGCTCTCCCGCTCTCCCGTTTCCTTGCTTTCTAGTTGATATTTCTCTTCCCCTGCTTTTTTGTGTCTCCAAGGTTTCGTGAGAGCGGAGCCTAAGTGTGCCTGGACCTCCACTGTATCTGTTCAGTGCAGCGACTCCAGGGCCCTGACAGCAATGGCAGCCATGTCCCCATTTGGGTGGTGATTTCTTGATTCCTTTCTGGAAAATCGAAGGGTCCTCTCCTTGGCTTTCTGACCTCCAGGCCCCTTGCCTTAGCATGAATGTCACAATCTGTCTAATGGGCTCCTCTCACTTGACTGTACTGAGCTCTAACCATGCTCCATTTTTTGGTGGCAGGTTCCCTGGGTTCAGAGGGAACTTCCTGAATGGGGCATTATCCTATCTCTGTCTGCAGCAGCTGGTCCTTCCTTCCTTCTTCCTGATCTTTAAGGATAGGGAGACCAAAAAGTCATATTCCCTTCCCCCCAGTAAGCAAAGATTCTGTTCTTTGTGCCACTACAGTGGGACTCCAGTCAATATTCATGCTATTATGAAAGAAGTAAATGGAAGATGAAGAGCAAGCTCTTTCCTGGACATCTTTACCAATAGTTCCCAGAGGTTGGATCTTAGGTCCAACAGCTGTTCTAAAACTAGATCATTGAATTTTAAAAGTTATTTATTATATACTCTAAAATTCATCCCTCCCTTCATCTACTGGCTGTCAAAACTAATAAGAGATCTGGGTCCATACTAGTCATGTAAGACTCATGCTATGAGTCTTATGATTTCTGCTAACAGGCTCTTGCAAAGATCAGGGAGACATAGCTTCTAAGCTGGCAGTTGCCGGAGGAGCTGGAGGGACAGAGGCCATACCCAGTTGCCTTATGGTGTATTTATTTCTGATAAAGTCTTAGCTGGGATGCAGATGTGCCCCAGGGCAGGAAAGGAGGGCAGCAGGAGTCGCGAGGTCTTCTTAGCAAGCAGTTGTTGGGGAGAAGAGCCGGAGCCAGTTCCTCCCCCCCATCCCCAGTCCGCAGGTGCAGGATCCTGGGAGCCCAGAAGACATGCAGTGGACTGTAGTCTGATGACCCTGAGCTGAGTCAGGTGTTAGGGGGATGACCCCCCAGCCCAGGATGATGTTTTCCTGGGACTTACCTCTGAAATGTTTCCCTGCCTGTCCACATGACAGATCCTTTTTCATGTCTGGCCCCTCTAGCCTTATAAAAAATCATTTGTAATATGCCGGTAGTTAGAGTGGCAGAGGGCCAAAGCAGGGGCTGGAGAGATGGCTCAGGGGTTAAGCCCCTGCCCTCGCAAATAGAAGGCTGGAGTTTGGATCCCAGATCTCACTTGAAAATGTCAGACATAAATGGCAGCCACCTGCACTTCAGGCTCTGGAAGGAGAGCCTGGGGAAACCCCAGAGCAAAGCAAAAGGGAACTAGAACAACCAAGATGATTTCTGAAGTCACCTTTGGTGCTTCCACAAGCACACACAGTGCCCTCTGTCTCTCTCCGTCTCTGTCTCTCTGTCTCTCTCTCTCTCACACACACACAACACACACACACACGCCACACACACACACACACACACACACCACACACACACACAAACACACACACCACACACACACAGGTTGCAAGACGAAAGGCCAATTGTCACTGGCCAGTGTCACTGCATTGCTTCTTTACTCTGGGCTTGTGAAAGTTTCTGTGAGTTCTGTCACCTGTAATAGCTGCCAGCTGGAGCCAACAGCTAGAGTTCAGCACAGACAATTTCCCTTTCTTTCTTTTTTTTTAAATTTTTTTTATTATTCATTCAATTGTGCATGTGTGCGTGTGTGTGTATGTATGTGTGTGTGTATGTGTGTGTGTGTAGAACCACGGACGGATTCAGGAACCACCATGGACCGCCTCCACCTCTGCCTTATTTACTCTGCCCCAGGATTTACAGGTTCCAACCTACCAGGACCAGAAACACAGGCCGCCCCTGCTTCTGCCTGGCATCTATAGTGGGGTCTAGGATCCGAACTCAGAACCTTCTGCCTGCAAGGCAGAGGCTTAACCCCTACGCCACCTCTCCAGCCCCCCTTTCTTTCTTATAATAGAATGCACATAACATAAAATTTACATCTTACCTTCCCCCTTTATTACCATGCTGGGATTTGAACCCAGAAACTTTCACATGCTAACAATATTGAGCTATCCTTTCACCATAGCCATTTTAAAGTGCATAGTTCATCGGTATTTAGTTCCTGAACCCTTTCTGATGTCCAGTAGTCATTTCCTACACATGGCACATGACAGCCACTCATCTGTTCTGTATCTACAGACCGGCTTAGTTCAGATGTTTCAAATATATGGAAAATAATCTGTGACCTTTTGGTCTGTTTCTTTCACTTGTCTCCATGTTTGTAGGTCTAGCTATGTTAAAGCACCCGTCAGAATGTAATGCATTGTCCTTACACCACGTTTATTCATTTATTCATCATGGATTTTTTTTTTTTTGCTTGGTTGTTGGTTGCGTTTCTACTTTCAGGTTGTTGTGAAGAATGCACTACGAAAATTTTTGTGCAAATTTTTATGTAAACATTTGTTTTTGATTCTTTGGGGTATATTTTCAGAGTGGAATGGATAGATCAAATGGTATTTAATCACTGAAGAACCGACAGAGCCAGGTGCTTCTGCAATCATCTGTGTTTGGAGACAGCTTATACCCTGTGCTGGTTCAGGTCACGATGGTGGGCTACTTTGGGAAAATTTTTAGTTCCCAGTCCCTGGTCCACATAGAGCTATGTGATGGACACAAGAGAGATATTTCTTCTGTTCATGGAGTGCTTTCTCATATTTTTTAAAAACATTACCAGATTCTGTTCACCTGCACGCCACCCCACAGCTACACGTTTGCAGTCTGCATGTTCGTTCCTTTAGAGAGCCAGTATGCAGAACTTTGTTTGTCTTCTGGGGCAGTAGTCCTTTGGTGCTTTACTTTTGACGCAAACACGGAAACACTTCCTCTTCCCCATGCTTAGCTCTGTCTTTCAATCTAAGGGGGAAAAAATCTCATGTACATAGATAAAATGAAATCATACCCCCACGGGGCTCTTTATCAGGCTTTGAAGCTGCTCCAAAGGAGGAGTTTGAGAAGGGCTGTGAGCTTGGCGGCCTGGGCATAGCATAGTTGGGCTCTGCATATAGCCTCCTGGGAGACCTCAGGAGACTGCACTCCTTTAGATGCATAAATTCTGGCGTGTTCATTTAAAAGAAAAAAAGTCAAAAGGCTTTTAAGCAAGCAGCGAAAAGCTGACATGAATGTCTACTGAATTATGTACATCTTTAGAAAAATAAAGATTTTTGTTTTACAAGTCTTAGGAACACGAAGTCCAGAATGTAAACTTGGAGCGTGATGGGATAATGATAATACTGTGCCCCAGGTGTTGGAGAAGGTCCGTGAAGAGCCAGGTGGCCCTTCTCAGTAAGGGCGGGAGGGCATTGTGTAGAGAGCATTGCTGTCTATATTCCTTCTTAGTCATCTTTGGGAACCAGGGGAGAGGAAGGAAGCTAGAGAGAAATATAGGAGCACTTTGGAGAATTAAGTTTTAAAGCCTGTTGAGGCTGCTCTTTGAAGATGAAATCCCTCCCTCCCTCTCTCCCTCCCTCCCTCCTTCCCTTCCTTCCTTCCTTCCTTCTTTCCTTTTTAAAGCTGTGTATATATATATATTTATTTGTATTATATATATTTAAACAATTTTACCTGTATCAAAGTGGTGTGCTGCATTTATCACAGATAGGAATTCTGTAACCATCCAGCAGTCATTCCCCACCCCTTCGAGCCTTAGTAGCCTCTAACCTACTTTTTGTCACAATGATCTTGCTTATTCTGGCTAGTCTGACCGAATGGAATGGTGCTATCTTTACCCCTTCATGCCTATCTTGTTTCACTTATCATATGTTTTTAAGTTCATCCACATCATAACATATATCTGAACCTCATTTTTTATGTTTGTTTATTGATTTATTGTGGTGCTGGAGATAGAATCTAAGGCCTCATACATGCTATGTAAGTACTCTACCAACTGAGCTACATTCCTAGTCTCTTTGTTACTTTTTATGTCTGAGTAATGTTCTATCATATAAATATACAGATTGTATTCATCCACTGAGAACTTAGGTTGTTTGCATCCTTGGCTATTATAAATAATGCTGCAATGAACACTGACATACAAATATCCAAATCCCTGTTTCAATTATTTTGGGTATATACATTATTACAGTCACTCTGCATGTTGCTGATAAATTCAGAGTCACATTATTTTTTAAATCTGTAGTTCACCTTAAGGTAACAAGGATTTTATTCTTGCTTAAGATCGTTCAACTGTAGTCTTAGTCCAACTTGACAGGAGAGTTCATACCAACACCAGGGCGGAGGGAACTGGCCACACCATATTCACAGTTGAAAGAAGAAAGTTCTCACTTGCCACATCAGCATGTCTTACCAAGTATACCTAAGAATGCCAACTTCCTTAACAAACTTCCTCCATCTTAACCATCTGCCAGGCGCTAGTCCCATCCGCCATGGACTGGGCCCTCCCCATCAATCATTCAGCCCTTTTACAGGCTCACTCGGGGCTTCATCATTAATTCCTCCCAGCTGCGCCCAGAACCCCAGCCTTCAGTTGTCAACACACATCTAGGCATGAGACTGCTTGGTCATGAAGTCATTGTCTTTTAACTTGCTGAGAAGCTGGAAAGTCATTTTCTACTGTGTCTGCATCATTTCGCTCTCCAGGAGCCATGTGGGAGAGCTTCTGTTTCTACCTCTCTCTTGCCGACACTGCCATTTTCTATTTTCTTCATTACAGTCACACTGGTCAGCATGACCGTCTCACTGTGCTTTTCATTTGCCTTTTCTTAACCGTAGGGCATGTTCAGTATCTTCTTTGAAGTCTTCCCCATCTTTACATTCATCCCTTTTTTTTTTAATCTGTAGTGGTTGAGTTTTAAGACTTTTTCTGATATCTTGGCATTTAACTCTTAGGAGACACACAACTTGCAAAATTTTCTCATATGCCATAGATTTTTCTTCCCCACTTTCTTGGTAATGTCTTGGTAATGTCAGCATTTTAAAGGTTGACAAAATTTTCTTTGTCTTTCTGTCTTTCGCCACTTGTGTGTCACATCTAAGAATCTATTGTCCAAGGACATGAAAACTTATCTTTTGTCTCATCATAAGGATTTTGTGATTTAGGTTTAATGTTCAGGTCACTGATCCGTTGCGACTTACTTCTTCTTTGTAGTGGTTGCTTATAGTATTTATTGTAGCAATTAATCACTTCCTCAGTGGAGGATCCTTTAAGGCTGTTATGATGCCAAGGAGGATGGGAACAAAGGGAGTGGAAGGCATATGGCCTTTCTGGACTTCCCCCTTACGGGCCAGGAAAAGCACTCCCATCCAAATCTGTGGGTCCCAGACATTTTCTGGGGAAATCCAAGGAGCTAAGATTAAAGCTTCCTCCCAAAAATCTTCTAAGTCCTTGGGCGTTACTTTGATCATAAGTCTAGTAGAGCCTTAAGGGCAGTCAGCTGGGGTGCCTTCTGATGGGACGGTAAATTACCCATTATGGAGAGGAAAGGTTCCCTAATGGAGCAGAGATGACTAGGAGGCGAGTGGACAAGGCGGAAAAAGCACAGAAAATAAAAAGCAATGACTAGAACCAAGGTCAAAGTGAAAACAACTCCTAAAAGGGTAACCAACGTCCAAGGAGAGACCTAGTGCAGGACATACGCAGAGGTATTTTGGATCTAAGCGTCTGTGCTTAGTGAGGGACTTCAGGGGTTCGTTATTCCCCCGGGCCGTATGCCCCCAGTCAGGCCGATTCAATATAATTGAACCTGGGACTCAGTAAACAGTCAAATGATTGGTGGCTGTTCCCCGAGCGGAGGGGGGCCACACCTGATTGGACCCCTGACCCTATGTAAGCCCAAACACTTCCTGAATAAAGCTGAATTTGCAGCCAACTCGTCCTGTGTCTGTTGCTTCTCACCTGACTCTGGGGTCTGGGTGGTGACCCTGTCGCTGGCTCGCCCATTTGCCTTGAGCCACGAGGCCCCTGCCGTTCCCCCCTCCCCCCCCCCGCTGGCCCAGTGGGGATTCGGCAACATTTATAGATTGTATGGTGATGCATCCAGTTTCAGTGTTTTGCATGTGAAGACCTGCTTGTCTCAGAACCATTTGTTGAAGA